>JAOUQT010000045.1:8483425-8494973 GCA_025769995.1 Xyliphius kryptos
AGTCAGGAAACGTTTTCCTCCACCATCATCACGTAGTGACCTGGCCACTATCCTGCAAGAAGAATGGCTTAAAATCCCTCTGACCACTGTGCAGGACTTGCAGAGGTCATTGTGTTGGCCGCAAAAGGAGACCCTACATCATTTTTTTTTAACACATCTTTACCTTCACTTCTCCTCTCTATTAATGTGCTTGGACTCAGAGCTCTGTAAACAGCCAGCCTTTTTAGCAATGAGCTTTTGTGTCTTGTCCTCCTTGTGCAAGGTGTCAATGGTCGTCTTTTGAACAACTGTCAAGTCAGCAGTCTTTCCCATGATTGTAGCCTACAGAACCAGACTTAGAGACCATTTAAAGGCCTTTGCAGGTGTTTTGAGTTAATTAATTAAAGTGTGGCACCAGGTGTCTTCAATATTAAACCATTTCACAATATTGTAATTTTCTGTTATTTGTATTTTTTTTTATTAGTTTCAACTATAATCATCAAAACAGACATTTGAAATATGTCAGTATGTGTGTAAATGTATTGATATAATATCCAAGTTTCACTTTTTTATGATGTTCTAATTTTATGACCAGCACCTGTATAGAACCAACCATCGCCCAGAAGTGCATGTGTGGTTCCATCCTCAATCTTTAAGGTTTATAAATCTCCAAGATGAAGCTTCGTAATGCTGGTACAGTTGTGTATAACCAACAATTGCTCAGAGGTGCAGGTGAGGTTCCAAACGTATCCTTTTACATTTTCAAATCTGTGTGATAGGACTTCATAACTCCAACACAGTAAGAATGTATCGTAGGTGAGGTTCCAACCTTATCCTTTAAGGTTGAGGTTTAAAAATCTCCCGCACAGTCAGAGTGAGTAACCAACAAGGGATAATTAAGGGGTTTTCGTGAAATGCCGGATATGAAACCATGTCTGAATGACAGGGGCTGTTGTATTGTCTGTGTAAATAGAATGAACAATGGGGAAAGTGACAAGAGCAGGAAATAAATGACTCCAGTAAAGCGCCTTGACAAGAGTTTTGGCAGGACTTGATATGGAGAACCCAAAAAATCGGCCAGAATCCCGTCAAGTAGAAGAAAGATAGTTTCCCTAAATAGTATCTTAGGAATATTTTAAGCAGACTGATTTTGAGAGCAGGGGCAAGATTTTGATAATGACAAGGTCCTCGCGACAATTAAACTAAAAATTCATACACAGGATAGCTGTCATGTGTACTGAGCACAAAGCTCATAAGACCTGAATCCAGCTGGGATCACACTGAGGGGCGGGGCCACTCAGTTCCTGTTGACATTTCATTAGTTTATTTTCTATTCAAACGTTACATTTAAATAAAAATAAGCAGCTGGTGTAATCAGAATTATGATGAGCCAGTATGCAAACGCATCCTGCATCCGATACGGCCGAGTGGTCACATGGGTTGTGTTCGTGTTACATATCACCTCGCGCGTTCTAGGTCCTGTCCCGGTGTTCTGCCATCACAGCTGGAGAATGTGCAGCGAGGAAAACAACAAAATGGAACGCTGCCCCGTTTGCATAACAACACAGATCAAGACCCAAGACCAAGACAGGAATGGAGAGACGTTCCACGGCAAAAATGCAAAATGATTTATGTTTGGTTTCAAAACCGAATGTTTGCATGAAATAAATCGTCTGCATTTTATCGGCATTTTAATAAAAGTAAAGATGGATACGACGGGTGGTCCCTAAAAATCACGTACAGTCAAATCTAACGACATCCTCATGATTCTTATTCGCTTAGTCCATGACGCGAGGACCAAATTCTCTACTTTCAGTCACACAATTCAGGTTTTGATTGACATGTCAATTATAACAATAACCGACTGGACACCGACCAATCACAAGGCAGATACACAAACTAACATTCACATAAACTCTCACACTGAGACTTCAGTGCAATTCCATTATCAGCAATTCGATCGGATTGTAAGAGCAATCTAACAATATAAAAAAGCCCACCATGATGGGGAGAACATACCAACTTCCCACAGAAAATATTTTGTTCTTTCTGCCAAGAACAAAAGGGAGTGAACACAGGCTGTATGGCGAGGGCTCTTACCTGTGCTGCATAAAAAAGATCAGCACATCATCCTCTAAGTGCTGGGGATCCAGCTTCACATCCCATTCTGTTTTTCCCAGTTTGAATCCCTATCTGGGTGGAGTTTGCATGTTCTCCCCGTGTTTGCGTGGGTTCCTCCGGGTTCTCTGGTTTCCTCCCACATCCCAAAAACATGAAGGTAAACTGAATGCCCTAAATTGCCCTGTATAGTGTGTGGATGTGACTGTGTGAATGAATGTGTACCCAGTGATGAATTGGCGCCCTGTCCTGGGTGTATCTGCCCAGCGCCCGAGACGTTCTTGGGGAACCCCCCCGCGACCCTCATAAAGGAATAAGCGTAAGATAATTAATGAATGAATGGATAAATGAAACACACATACTTTTGACTAAAACCGGCATAACTAACATGCTTAACTAACTTTGTCACAAAGCAGCTTTACAGTGATATCATACTATTCTATCCTTTTCTGTACATACTGTACATTTAAACGATCTGGTGATGACGCATCCTTTAAATCATGTTTAAGCTTGTTGACAAAAATAACTCCACATTATGGCATCACAGACAAACCTCATAATTATTAAATGTATACGTTTTATTTTGCTCTACTTGTAAAACTACAATCTATATGGTAAGTGGAGAAAATAGAAATGGGAAAAGGCAAGAAGGGGGCGTGTCCAAACGTTTGATTGGTCCTGTACGTGTTGTGTCGTGTTCAAACACATTTTCCAGCCAAATGAGTTCTTAAATCTAAACCAGCGTGAGAAGGAACTCACCCCGTGCGCTTGGTGATTGTACCGAGAGTCATAGGCTGCTTGATCTGAGCCAGTGGGGCAACAACGGTGAGGCTGGGCAGCGGAGACAAGCGTGGATTCCCCATGTTGTTGTTGGTGAAGTTGTTGAAGGACTCCTGGCTGGAGACTTTTGCTAAAAAACAAGACAGAAAGCCTCATTATTAGTCAACTATCCGGGCCCATCTTACCTATAATCCCCTGCAAACACAAAGTTTCTGCACCACGACAAACAAAAAAACACCCACTCACTAATAATCCCTCCCCAGACCTCTTCAGTGTCCAGCGCAGGGCTGATTAAACCTAACAAGCTCAAGATGCGCTGCTCGAATAGGTCTGAGGTAATCAACCACAATCACCAGCCATGCTTAAATTACCCCCCGTCCTCGAACAAACCCCCCAAACAAAGCTGCCGGTACCTTATGCTTCCCCAAACATAATTTCCCTCCTTTAAAGAGCTCCTTTGTAGAACCTAATAGATCGAACCAATTCTATTAGAGTGAGAATTAGGAGAAAAAACAACAAACACACAAAGGTGGAGGGAAGGTAGTTCATGTGTTTGGCAACGCGAGCCAGACATATGGAGTCGATCGAACGCGCCGGTCCGTCGGCCCCGACGTCTCGTCTCCTCGATGCCGAGTGAAGCATCAGCTGCACGTTAATGTCACTACGGTGAGCAACGAGAAGCCAAGGAATTTTTATTAAAGACAAAACTTTATATATGAGAGACCGACACCTGTTTCCTAACATACCGTTGCATGTACAGCGGGTTTATATAAATCCTAAATGATTTAATAGCTGAAGAAAATCTTTTCATGTTCCCAACTTTTCAGATGCAAAATAAATAGTACATATAATACATGGGTTTTAAGATAAGGACCCAGTGTACACCAAAAAACAGGGTGTGTGCTATTACACAAATATCTTTAACAGTTATAGTTTTAAATTTTCATTGGACATCTAAATAATAGTGTAAAATACAGATAATTGTACATATTTTTTTAAATCTGTTTAATCGTTTGAACCGTTGAACACATTTGACATGCTTACTCTTATTTACTCAGTACAATCACCAAGAAGTGACCAATTAGGTGTAAATTGAGTGCTACCCATTCCCATCCAGGGGAGAACTTTGTGGGCACTGGACGGGACAGGTCACCAATCCATCGCTTGGCACACAGTCACTCTCACAATTGGGGAAATGGGGCATAAGGGCAATTTAGAGCAGCTAATTTCCATTGAATCCATGTTTTTGGACTGTGGGAGGAAACCGGAGAACCCATAGAAAACCCCAAATGGACACGGAGAGAACATGGAAACTCCACCCAGATTTGGATTTGATCCACTCTGCCACCGTGCGGCCCCCAAACAACGACGCACATGAAAAAAAAAATCTATGAGTAAAATTAGTTTAAAATAGAAAGATACAATTAAAAATAAAAGGTGCAAATCCTTTGCCTTATTAGAAAACACTATGAAACATGAAATGTGACAAAAGTAACATCACCGGAAAAAAAAAAAAAATAATAAAAAAAAAATAATAATAAAAAATAAATCAATAATAAAAATACGTGTGGCGGTTCACGTTCTGTTATCAGTTACGTCTTTGTGGCACATCATACTTTTTGTCCAAACATTTGAAACGCTTTTATTACTTTAAGCCTTCCCCCCACAGCCCCCCACCAAATAAAACAATGCTCCATGGTAAACATTCGCTTTAGTCACGGAGGTTCAAGTAGCGCTTTTCAAACCCCATTACGTTTCTTCTTCTTCCGAAACCTTTATTATTTTTGTCCGATTCAGCAACAGTCCTGATTTTTTTTTTTTGTCAAAAGAGGCCAAAAGCCATCAACAAGAGAGGGAGAAAATCCTAAAAAACAAAACCTGCTTATTTGGGGAGAGCGCTCGGAGTAGAGCCGAGCACCAGTGTTCTGGTGGGGTTTTAGATCATTACCTGGCGGCTCTGTGTTTCAGTAATGGGCTGAACCGCTGGCTTTGTGCTCACCCAAAGAGAGGCTATTTAGGTCTCATGGCCCTCAATAAAGCTGGGCTTTTGCTGAAGACATTACACAAACCCCCCCGTCCTGTTCTGCACAGCGCCGGGCTCTTGAGGGCCCTTCACATTTCAAAACCACTACACCCCGAGCGCAGCGACCTTTTGTGTGTGAATGCGGCGGAAAAGAAAAGGAATTCGAACAGGAAGCAGCCTGAAAACCCATAATGGTGCTTCGGACGGACAAAGCCGAGGAGAAGGGGAAGAAAAAATCTTAATGAATTTAGCATCTTTCCAAAACGCTCTTCGCTCCTCCGTGGTTCGCCCGCTGTCGTTTTTAAAACCTGGAGAACAGGCACCAAGGTTGCCATGTGTGCAAGTAAATCTCACGTAAATCCTCGAACCCTGAGCAAGACTCCGACCCAGTGATGGACACTCAACATGCAAAGCAGATGAAAACTTGGCGCAGTCTATTTGGCCTAAAGTCTTAGAAATGGCACGTTTAGGAACGCGAGGTGGCTGGTCAGCCCACGCCGCGCCGCCGACGGAGCTGGCATTTGATTAATGACTCATGCACGAAAGCCTGTGCACTGATACATGACAGCCGAGGGAAAGAAGATCCATCAATGCAAATCCACAGCCGTTGCAGACCTCACTCCAGGAGGCGACCCGAGTCGCGCGGTCACCTGGCCCCTGCAAAATCCTGCGCTCTCGGCCTCATTTGCATTTTCTTCTAATGGTGCAGAGTTGCCGGGGCCGACACTGATATTTTGTTTTTCTCTCCTGAGCTGTTGCATTTGCATCGACGAGTGTGTGAAATGTGCTTTCACTTCTGAGGAGGACGACAGAGACGGATGTCTCTGCAAAGCGTGCGACGTTGACATATCGCTGTTCACTGCTGATGTGAAAAACACACACCGTATCATCTGCGTCCTTCACCGGGTTAAGTGTTTGATTGTTGCCGCTGTCTAGGAAGCATCTGCAAAAAAGTGGCACTTTACAAAAAACATCGCTCCCCACCTCCCCCCAAATTCATGTCCTCTCCGGTCTAACATCTAAAGCGTGCAGCCCAGAAGGCGTGGACAGGAATGCATGCACGGAGGAGAAAAGAGGAAGAAAAAGAGGAAACAATGGCGGTTCTGCCGTTTGGGGGGTAACGGGGTAACGCTTCGTCATGTCTGGCTGAGATGTGCCAATTCCCAGATTGATACTTATTTAAATACTCACTTCCAGGGAGGAGAAAAGGCACAAGGGGGTGGCGGGGGGACGACCCAGAAGTGCCGGATAAAAGCAAACCCATGGGACGAAGTTAAAACAAATTAAAGGAACCTTTATAAAACACAGATGCTGCAAAGAAAATAAACTTCAAGAGATTTACTGTTTTCCGAGGAAATCAGCCTTCAATGGAAAAGACATCAGCTGGGACTCTGGGGTAACGCAGAACCAGAGACACGACCGCTTACGGATCAGAATCTTCTCCTGTGAATACACCCTGCTGGGGTACTGAATGTAGGGGCGTCTCTCAGCGGATGGAGTTTCCATGTTCTCCCAGTGCGTGTGGGGGTTTTCTCAGAGTTCACTGGTTTCCAGTCCAAAAGCATATATTTAAGGTGATTTGGCTGCTCTAAATTGCCCCAACATATGGAATAAGTGTGCGCCCAGTGATAGATTGGCACCCAAAACGTTGGACGACGAGTTGGACACAGGTACCCCCCCCCCCACACGACCCTAGTAGATGATTAGACAGAGGATAATAAGATGAGATAAATACTAAATGTCCTAAACAAAGTAAAATAGATCGTGAAAACATCATTTAAATAGGACGTCAACCAAATGGCGGGTGTTTTGTTTATCGTTCTATGTTACGTGATCGGTATAATAGCACACATTTTCATAAAGCCAACGAATATACATTTACACTGATAAAATACAACTGCAATAAAAAACAAACCTGCAATGTTCTACTTGGAAGCGCAACGTTCTTCAAAACATGAAGAGCATTCAGACCAACGTGGATAGAAATACATTAGACGTGAATAATGCAGCATGCACTCGGGACGGGTATTTAAAATAACTACATGGGGTGAAAACGACTAACCAAGTCATCAAATGTGGATGAACATCTGAAATTCAAGCTGTGGGTTGTTTTTTTTTTTTTTTTTTTTCAGCTCATCAGGCGCAGGGCCGAGTGACGGGCGAATGCTTACTCCTCTGAGGCTCGGATGACACCATTACTAAAACCATATGTGAGCAGGTTTATTTGGAAGAGTCTTGTAAATGGGAAGGTGAGTGTGTGTGTGTGTGAGTGTGCGTGTGCGTGTGTGCGCAACCCAGCACCTCTGATGAGCAGAGTGAGCAAATGGGGCACGGGTGGATGAACCGGAAAGCACCCCGAGACTCAGCCGATGCTTCGTGGCATGTGGCTCTGATCTAAACATAGTAATCTGATCATGTCAATTTTCTTAGAAAAGTGGGCTCCATCTCTCCGGGACACGGAGGCCTCCGCGACGGTGGAGCGTTTTAGAGACGTAAAAAACAACATGCTGTCCCCCATCTCTTCAGATCCTCATGACTTTGTCCATGCATTATTACTACAGGTACTTATGAGGGAGAATTATGACTATAAAAAAACAAAACAAAAAAACAAAAAAAAAACCTTGATTTCTTCATGAGCAACATGAAATTTATTGTATAACAGAGATGCCCATAAGGTTTATTTATTTAGTTTAGGGACTTTTACAAAGACCACACTAATACACGCAGGCATACAGGCGCGCACACACGCACACACACACACACACACACCTTTTACAATGACCAAGTAAAAAACTAAATCTAGGTAAATAAAAAAAGAACACACACACACACACACAAATTAACAAGTCTAAATGATCTACCTGTATGAAAAAAAAAATCTCTATCTCTCCCTCACACACACAACTTTCCCAATAACCAAATCAAAAAACCAAATCTACCTACATAAAAAAATAACACACACACACACACACAAACTCTACTTTTACAAAGACCAAGTTAAAAAATAAATTGTGTACATAAAATGACCAAGTCTAAATGATCTACCTGCATGAAAAAAAATCACACACACACACACACACACACACACACACACACACACACACAAAATCAAGAAATCTACCTAAATAAAAAAAGAACACACACACACACACACACGGACTGAAACATACATACACACGCACAAGCACAAGCCCATGCACACACATAAATGACCAAATCAAAATGATCTAGCTATATAAAAAAAAAATAATCACACACACGCGTGTGCACACACACACACACTACTTTTACAAAGACCAAGTAAAAAAAAAATATTGTGTACATAAAATTACCAAGTGTAAATGATCTACCTGCATATAAAAAGGGAAAAAAACCAAACATTTAATGGAAAAACAACACACACACACACACACACACAGAGACACACACCTTTCACAATAACCAAGTCAAAAAATCTACCTACATAAAAAAAGAACACACACACACACACACACGCACTCACACACACATGCACAAGCGCACGCACACACATAAATGACCAAGTCAAAATGATCTACGTACATAAAAAAAAGGGGGGGGGGGGACATGTGCTTACACACACACACACACACACACACACACACACACACTACAGAGTTACCGTGGTGATGAAGCAGATCATTTGGACATGTAATGTGTTGTGTAACTGTATTAAAACCACATTTCTACTTTAATCACTGGAGAAATTATTGTGGGCTCTTTTGGTCCCATAAATTTAGAAGCCGTATTTAATTAACTTTTAAAACATATTGTTGTTTTCATTTAGTTTACTTGCATGTGAGAAACTTTAAAGCAGTCGTTCATGTTCTTGTTCCACCGAAGTATAAACATCAGGTGAGACAGAGCGTCTCGAGTCATCAATCAGCGCAATTAAAACGAGGCCACGGCTACAAATAAAGTCCAAGTGCATGGGAACACCAGGGGGATAAATAATTAATACAGCTGTAATAAGCCTATTGGAAATAAGACGGCAACGTACCCCCCACCCCCTTTTAGGAAGGGAGGGTGGAGTATGAAGTAATTCATAGGACAAGATGGGATCTCCAACCTTTAAACCTGCAATAAGACTGGATTAGAGCAGGTTTTCCTATTTAAAATAAATTAAAATAATTATATATTAAAACAGATACAGTGAAACCTCAGATATCACTGGACTCAGTGTTCACCCAGTTTCTCAGCTAAAATTACATCTCAGATTTAGTCGGCGTGATCAAATCACGCAAAAATTGCAATGTCCCCATTAAGTTTCGCATTGCAAAGTAAAGTTGGGATCAAAAGTTTACAGATCCAGCAACCCATCAATGAAAAAAAGCAGAAACACAACCGAGTTTAAGAAGGAAACCATTAAAAAATACAAGGGCGGCATTAAGATCCTTGAAATCAGCCACGTGTATGGAAAGTCACCATCCATAATAACTTCCATTGGGGCATTTTTTAAATTATTTTATTATTTCTTTGTTCAATAACAATAAAAATGTGTTGTGTATTTTGGAGTCTCCATAATGAATCACCTGGATTTAAACTTATGTAAACAAAAAAAGGGCTTCAGTTTCACTGTTTTTGTGGTCGGATTAGCAATAAAGACAGAGGTTCCACTGTACGTGTTTATTGTGTATGGATGCATCTCCTGGATGAACATCAGGTCACGCCACGCATTTATAGCTGTAGTCTTAGTAAACATCTGGATCCCTGTCCATCCTTCTCGTCAAAATATGCTATGGATTTGTAACCGAACTGAGGGCTCCAACGAGGAACTTTAACCTTCTCTTTTATTCGATTCTCACGTAATGCAGCAAAGGTATTTGTATTATCATATAGAAAAAAACTCCCAATCCTTACTATAAAGTATAGTTGAGGGATGGTTACACGAGACAGCATTATGCTCTCACACTGTAATGAACAGAATTGATTAATATTTATGAATGAATGAATAAATACTCTTCCTGTCCAAACAATACGTCACCACTACTGATCATGTTTCCTGATTGAATAATTGAATCCGAACTGATGCTGTGAGAAGAATCTTTTAAATTGTTATAATGCATTGAGGGGGCACAGAAGGGGAACTTGGAGGTTGGGTGTTTGTTTTGCGGAATTCTGATACAGCCAGGATATTATAAACACTATTAGAAAACCTCAGAATAAACATAATTGGTATACAAAATTACAGCTTTAGCTGTTCAGTACCAGCCAAAAGAATGACGCCCCTGTCTTGTTCCATTGTCTATTTCCACCACTTACCATATAGATGGACTTTGTAGTTTTACAATAACAAACTGAAGTCCATTTGTTTTCATGTTTTTGTTAGTGAGAAGCGTCTCGTTTGTTAACATGCGGATGGACAAACTGTTTCATTGAGGCTCACATTGTGAGAGAGTGGTTCAGAGAGCTTTACATAATAAAATCGGACCGTCAGACCTTGTCCACATGTAGCCGGGTATCTGGAAAAACGAATACATTTTTATACACATGAAAACGTATAACTTATATAAACGGGCAAAGTGGACATTTCACAAGTCCGATTCTGTGCTTGTAAAAACGGAGTTTTAGGGGCGACAAATAATGCAACAGGTTTGTGTTTGTTTTGCCCAATTCTGATTGGTTGACATAGATTTTAGCTTTATGTTACACTGACATCTATGTGCTTTGGCGTGTTTACGACTAAAATCAATGGCACATATCTGTGCGGGTTCATGTGGATAAATCATCGTGTATGTAAGATATTATTTTTGAAAATGATGTGGGGGAAATATTGGTTTTTATAAATACCCAGCGACGTGTGGACTAGGTCTCAGTCTCAAAAAAGCTTTTTTATTTAGAAACTTCATATACCAAAACAAAAACATTTATTTAGTCTAATAATGCTTTTTTTTTTTCATCTGGATATGAGGGTGAATATGCACATTAGCGATGTGTAGCATTAATGCTCAACATGAAAAAACAAAGTCAGTGGACACCCCCGGTGCTGAAATCCAAACTAGTCCTTAAAACATGGTCACTGTGTGATGTCATCAATGCTTAAAGCTAAATATTAGAGCGTGACCTTATTTCAACCAGGCGGTGTAGGAGAACCAGGGCTTCAACCCTTTAATAAACAGGCGAACAGGTTCAAACATGTCATTACACAAATGAAAAAATAAATCAACTAAATTCTACTAAAAAAAAAATAAATAGCTTGCGTGTCAGACACTAAGGGAAAGCTAAAAGCTAATGTTTCCTTTAATTAACAGAACCACAACAGGCCTGTGTGTTCATTTCCTGTCGAATTAATTCTAAATTAACTGTTCTTCTATAGTTAATTTGGGATTAATTTAAAAGGCAAGAAACATGTGGCTACGTAGTGGTGACGTTAATTAAAGGAAACATCTGCAGGGAACGACAAAGGGAAGAAGTTTTCGGACTCAAGACGTCCAACCTCACTGTAATTAAAACGCCGTGGATGGAAGTACAACGCTGCATGATCTCTATAACCACCGCCAACTACACACATAAATACAGCCAGGATATTATAAACACTATTAGAAAACCTCATAATAAACATAATTGGTATACAAAATTACAGCTTTAGCTGTTCAGTACCAGCCAAAAGAATGACGCCCCTGTCTTGTT
>JAOUQT010000045.1:8578966-8591859 GCA_025769995.1 Xyliphius kryptos
GCATGGGGGCCACACCATAAGTTTGTCCCCTTTTATGCCCATAGCAGCCAGAGATGCAGATGTGTTCTTTGCAGCATTAGACAGTGCATCATCATGCATGAAAATTATCTTGCTGCGGAATGCACGCTTCTTCTTCTTGAACCATGGCAGGATGTGCTGTTTGAGAAACTCCACATACATTATGGAAGTCATATTTACCCCTTCATGGATCATAAAGGGGCCGACAATCTCTCTCCCCACGGTTCCAGCCCAAAACATTACTCTACCTCATCCTTATTGGCACCGTAGCCTTGTTTGCATGGGGTGTCCATCAACCTGCCATCCTCCACTTCATCCATCTGGACCATCGTGCATTGCACGGCACTCTTTGGTGAACAAAACATTTTTGAAGTCAGTCTTTGTGTATTGTTTGGCCCACTGGAGACGTTTCTGCTTGTGTGCAGAGGATAGAGGAGGTTGACAGGATGGCTTGCGCACAGCTTTAAACCCTTTGAAGGAACCTGCATCTTGTTGTTCCGGGGACGTTGGAGCCACCAGCAGCTTCAAAAGCTTGTCTGCTGCTATAACAAGGCATTTTTGCAGCTGCTTTTTTAATCTGAAGTTATACCCTGTTGGAAAGTCCTAATTCAGAGCACACGTGTGTGCTCCGAATCAGCTACATATTTCTTGATTGTGCGATGATCACGATGAAGTGTCTTGGCAATGTTGATGTAGTCATGTTTTAACCTAAACACTCCACAATTTGTTGCTCCTCAGCAGACGACACATCCTTTTTGTCTCACATTTTGGCTGAAACTGTAGGCTGTTAATAATGTGGCCCAGCCTTTTTAAGTAGTCTTGCGTTAAATTGGACACACCTGCCAAACTAATTAGCACAGGTGTCTGCAATAGCGTTTAGTGATATTAAGAGCCCTGACATACATCACCATCAATGAGTTTAACTGACAAACAAATTAATTCTTACCTTATCACTCCTAAATTTTTGCATAATAATTTGGAACACAGTGTATACTGTATATACTGATGCGGTGAGGGTTTTTCAGTGTAGCAGTGCTACTGTAGGTTTATTTAAACACCAACTGAAAATCATATTATTCCATCCTCCACCTGCATTATTTTGCTTCTGTGGAGATGTCAGTGAAACGTCGTCTGCCCTGCGACGATCATTTCATCTGAATGTTTGTCAGGAGTCATTCCTCTCCGCTCAATGATTGACGGAGACCAACTCTGAGGGATTAGTTAGGAGAATCGTTAATGTCCTCTCATCTCATTTAGTTCAGCGTAAGAATGTGGTCGGCTCGAACCTGTGTCTCATTTACCTCAGGGCTGCGATGGCTCCCTTTTGAGGCCTCCGAGCCAAAATATGCGCGGTTTTCAGGTTTGCGTCGCTGAGGGAAAGGGAAATAACCTTGAGGAAGTAATTCGGTGCCGTCACTCGTTCCCATCTGACAGGCGAGACGATTACAGTGGCTCTCGCTGAACGCAGTGAGTGTTTGCAAATACAGTATTCACATACAGTTGGGCGCGGGCAGCCGTGTAATCAGCCCCTAAGTAATATGACACTTCCCTGCGGCGGTAATAAGGAAAGGAGATTTCAAATTTTCTCTCTCATCCCCCATGAATAACATTAAAAATGGAAACCATCCGAAGTTGGGGACGATGATGAAGGCCCTCTTATTAATCAGGGCTTTAAATAAATAATGTAGCCTCGTCTGGTTCTATTCTCTCCTCCGCCTACTCATCCGTCCGCTCCTTCTTCTAGTCCTCTGGTTCTTCACCACTGCTTTCAGCACTTCTTATCAATCCTTGAAGGACAGCAGGAGATTGGATAGCGACCTCTGCACACTTTCACTTGGACCCGATTTTTTTCTCTCCACCAAAACTAGTTGTCTTTGAGTTCTCCAGACATTTTATTAAAACTGATTTACGTCATGCTGTGATTTAACGTGATAACTATGGCTTAATGGTTAGAATGGTTGCCTCTCTATTCTGGGGAACCAGGTTCGAGTCCCGAACTTGATGAATTTTCCATGGTTTCCTGTGGTCTGTGTGGGTTTTCTTCAGGTTCTCCGGTTTCCTCCCACAGTCCAAAAACATGGATTCCAGGTTAATTGAATGCTCTAAATTGCCCCGTATAGTGTGTGTGTGGATGTGTGAGTGTGTGTGTTTCCAGCAATGGATTGGCACCCTGTCCTGGGTGTATCTTCCCAGCGCCTGAGATGTTCTCCCCTGGATGGGCATGGGGAACCCCACCGCAAACCCAGTAGAGGAATAAGTGGAAGGAAATGGATGGATGAATTGCTTCTGTATAGTGTGTGGGTGTTTGTGTGAGTTCCCAGCGATTGATTAGTGCCTTGTCCTAGGAGTATCTGACCAGCGCCCAAAATGTTCTTCCCTGGATGGGCATGGGGCACCCCACCATCCCCACCAAGTGTCCATCAACTTGTATGGTCCCTTGCCAGCAGAAATAATAATAAATAGTGGCAATATTACTACTCCCACAAGCATCTTCTGTAGCAGATGCAGTACTGACGACCTCTCTTTCACCAACCCAATCACAGGATTTTAAGCTTTAAAAAGTTGAAGTGACTGTCCAGCTCTTTATCTTCTCCTGCTTCCAGTACAGGTACCCCAAAATATCCATCCATCGATCATTTGGGTCACGGGGGCAGCAACCTTAACCTAAGCAGAGAGGACCAGACGTCCCTCTCCCCAGCTTTCACTACCAGCTCAACTGGGGGGATTCCAAGGTGTTCCCAGGACAGCCGGAAGATATAATCTTACCAGCGTGTCCTGGTTCTTCCCCGAGGTCTCCTCCCAGCAGGACTTGACTGAAACACCTCCCTGGTGAGGCGCTCAGGAGGCCTCCTTACATCCTCACCTCAACTGGCTCCTTTTGACGCGCAGGAGTAGCGGCTCTACTCCGAGTCCCTCCCGGATGACCAAGCTTCTCACCCTATCTCTAAGAGAGAGTCCAGACACCCTGCGGAGGAAACCCATTTCGGCCGCTTGTACTCGCGATCTCACGATCTCGCTTTAGGTCATTACTACCTTTGCACCCTTTGCACATAACTAGTCTTTAATTTCTGGATGTCTAATTTGTTTTTAAAGATGGTTGAACCCCTCTCTGTATGATTATATTTTTTAAAGTTGGTTGAATAACAGCGACCGTCATTGTTTTCCGGAGTGCAGTGCTTACGTTCTCTCAATAAAGCCCTCAAGTTATAAGAGCTTCAAGTCCAGGAAAACAGAGACATTACTTCATTACTCCTGGCACTTGAATTAAATGAATTAATCACAAATGAAAATAATGAATTAAAAGAGCTCCGGTTATATCATAGCCCATTGGTGAGTTAATTATATGGGTAATTATATATTCCTTCTCCAACTACGCCTTGAATGCTGATGAGTTATGTGTGGAGGGAATTTACTGTGTGCTCATAGGTATGTTGACTCTGCAGCACATCCTGGTTCTCCCGTCTGCTTCCCTACTTTGTTATAATTCTCCTTTGAGCTGATGTCGAACTCTAAATCTCCCGGATTTGTTGTCAGATAAAGCAGACAGGCCTTTGTGTGTCTGTCACTGTTTCGAGTTAAAGATCCAGCCGTGCGCCGGCATATTGTGCTCGCATGTCTATTCCTTCAATGCAAGGAGGACAATGGGAGACAGGAAAAGGCTTGTTGTGGGCAGAGGGAATAAAGTACGGAAAAAAGAAACGGATTAAGAAAAAACACATACCACCGCCCGCTTTTAAGTCACATGGTTCGGAGTTGTCGGCGATAATCTTATCAGCCTATGACAGTTAGCAGAGAGGGACAAAAGAGGCTAAGGCATGCTGAAGGTCTGATGGACCGTTGATTGCAGAGCTGTCCGAAGAGGAGACAGTTGCCATGGGAATGATGAATGACATGTGTCCCGTCTGATAGGATGGGGGCATGGGCCGAGTGATGAATTGTGTGTGTGTAAAGGATGATGAATAAGTTCGGGTTCCTGCATTAGCCTCATCTCACACCCCGCTAAATGGGCTGCATCCATACCACGTTCGCTTTGCTGAGATGTGAGACATTCTCAGAATATCTCATCTCATACCGTCTCATATTGTATCTTCCGCTTATCCTATGCCAGGGTCATGGGTTCTTATGCCCATACGGGAGAGAATTTTTCAGGCGCTGGACAGATACACCCAGGACAGGGTGCCAATTCATTGTTGGGCACACACTATATAGGGGTGGATTCAAATGGGGCAATTTAGAACAGCCAATTCACCTTGAATAAATGACTTGGACTGTGGGGGAGAACCATAGAACCTGGAGGAACTCGCACGGACACGAGGAGAACATGGAATTTCCATCCAGATTCAGGTTGGATTCAAACCTGGATCGCCAGCGGTAGGAAGCGGAAGTGCTAAACAATTCTAACTGAGCCTCATCAGAAAATCTTATTTTATATAATCTCATCTCATCTTCCGCTTGATTCTAAACTAGGGTCGCGGTGGGAATCCCCATGCCCATCCAGGAAAGAATATTTCGGGCCCTAGGGAGATATACCCAGGACATGGCGCCAATCCATTGCAGGACACACACTCACATACACACACGTATGCACACACAATATAAGTGTACTTTAGGTAGGGGCAATTTACAGCAGCCCGGCCACACGAGAAGGATAAGTTACGCACTGAGCCTTGGTCCACTCAAGGTCTCTTACTAAAAAAACAACATAACAGGGAGTTTATTTGCCACTGTTGCTTAGGCTTGCATCTTGGGGGTGAGGCTCATAAAAGTGTAAAGCTGCTTTGTGACAGCGCACAAGTTGTAAAAAGCTTTATATAAATAAATTACTTGAACTTGAGCAGCCAATTCACCTTAGATCCATGTTTGTGGACTGTGGGAAGAAACTGGAGAACCTGGAAACTCCACCAGATTGAGATTTAAACCTGGAACCTTTAAATATTATTTTTTTTGACTTAAGTAGGGGGCATAGTGGTTGGCTTAGTGGTTAGCACGTTCATCTCACAGCGATGGGGATTCCCGGTTCGAATCCCCAATCTGGGTGGAGCTTCCATGTTCTCCCCGTGTCTGCGTGGTTTCCTCCACATCCCAAAAACATGGATGCAAGGTAAATTGAGTGCTCTAAATTGCCCTGCATAGTGTGTGTATGTGTGTGAGTGTGTGGCTGTGTGTGTGTGTGTGAGTGTGTGCCCAGCGATGGATTGGCGCCCTGTCCTGGGTGTATCTGCCCAGCGCCTGAGACGTTCTCCCCTGGATGGGCATGGGGAAACCCCCCCGCGACCCTCATAAAGGAATAAGCAGAAGACAATGAATAAATGAATGAATAAAAGTACAGTAGTTGTACAGTAGCAGGGGCGGTATTGCAGGGGGAGCTCACAACACTCTTGTACAGCACAGCAAGAACAGCGTACGGTATGGCGGCAGGCATTGGGATAACGGCAGACTATGTGCAGCTATACATCTTGGGGACAATGGGGATGGCGGTAGGTGACAGGCCTTTTGATGATTTGCCTGCACATTTACAAGTGACTGCCATGGAAGGAAACATTGGGGTTGGTGGCAGGTGACGGTTGTCGTGTCCAGCGTGCAGTTGCACTGTTAAGTTGCCCTTGGTGTTTGCTGTGTATCACTCTTAGGGGACGCCTTATATTTAGTAATTCAGACATTGTTTTCAGGGGATGTCTTATTTTCGGTAAACCACGGTACCAAACAAAATTACTCATTATATTGGACATAATTTTACTTGTACTTTACACTTGTACTTGTACTTTACACAATACTTTACATGTACATTTTTTCTTGATTTGTGTTTATTTATTTATTTTTGACAGATTTTTTACAGCGTAGAAGTACAAACTCCATCTGTATTGTAAGTAAAACCAACTGGATGGATAATGGATATAGAAAAAAAGACAGAAGAAAAATAGTGTAGGTTTTTTTGTAGAAAAATATTTAGCCACCTGAGCATGCCATCCAACTGCCATAGAACCTCCGCTTCTCCTCCTCTTCTAAAATCCAAGTCGGAGCTGCAGATGCCCAGCACTCTGGCAGGTGGAGTTCCTGCACCTTCCTTGTCTTTAGCCCATGTTTCTTGGCTGCTCAAATGAGTGTGGATATTGCCAGTGTTAGATACTGCCACAAGTAGATATTGCCAGCAGCCACACCGAACAATGCCACCCTGATGGTTTTCACATTGCTGCCACTTTTAAAGAAAGGACATATTAAGATTAGTTAAAGAATAATGTATAGATATAAAGGACTACATCTCCAAACCATGGGATACACACGGCGAAGCGGCACTCTCTTATGTTTTCTAATAAATCAATAAAACATGAAATTTGTCATCCAAAGCATCTGCAGACCTCTGTATTTATGCACAATAACTTAATGGATTCATTTGGTCAAGAGAGAGCGAAAGGAGCATCAGTGTCAGAGGAAAAATCTTAAAGCTCCTTCCAGTTCTAATAGAGAAAAGGGATCCATTACATTAGAAGTATCTTTAGTTCTCCAGAATCCCGCAATAATTGCTGGTTGCTCTTAAGTAACAATGCTGCATATAAATTAAATCGATATTCAGAAAAGTCATGAACAATCTGAAGCAGCAGTCGATATAAGCTCTGTGTCACATCTCCTGGTCCCCGTGACCTGCAGGACGAGTCCTTTCCACTTCCTTTCACACCCAGATTAGACACATATTTATTTACTAAGTCGACTAATCTCTAAATAAAGGAGTCTCTGTTCGTGAAATCCCTTTGCATATTAAATAACGTGGCTCGGCTTCACGCTGACAAATAGATTCTGTCCTATGTACAGCAAAGCGCTCTGCATTATGAGCTGACGCCCAGGTTGAAACTTTCATTTTACACCATATTTAATAATTCACAAGCCTCATGGAGGTGGTGGTAGTGGTGGAGGTGCTGCTGGAGGTGGTAGTGGTGGTGAACTTGGGAATGGGTATGGTAGCTCAGTGGTTAGGGTGTTGGGCTAGCAATCTGAGGTTGTGGGTTCAAATCCCAGATCCACTAATGTGGACATGGTTTCAAGATAAATTGACTGTTTTAAATTAGCCCCATTAATTACAAACACAAACCTTGTAAAGGAATGAGCACAAGATAATGAATGAATTCATTAATGAAAAAGAGTGAGTAAATTGTAGTAACAGCTGTGAAAACTAATCGGATTGCCGTCACTAATTCAGCATTTGAACAAAAAAAGGTTTTCTTGAAGGTCCAAATATCCCATTGTGCGATTGGATTAATATTACCTTCTTCTACCTGCATCGCTGAGGACAGTTAGGGCAAGAACTTTCCTACAGCTGAAGCTTGTACAATAGAACTGTCTGGCAGGAGGATGAGTGCAGCCTCCTCGCAGTCTCCGCTATTTCGGCAGCACAATGGTTCTGTGTTGCAGCTAATTCACTTTTAAATGCTACTTTCATTAAGCTCCTCTTAAGACTCTATTCAAATGGAAATAAAACTTGATCTTTTTTTACCGTTATTGAATCTCCTTCAACAATAGAACTAAACGATGCTGGTGGAGAAATGCAGTCGGATATTCTTCTCTTCTAAAAAAAAAAAGGATCGACTGCTCTTTAAATAGAATACTGCTATGAAATAAGATTAAATGTATCTTTTTTATGTTATTTTGCTCACCGTGTAACAATTATTACCATCTTACCCATCAGGCCACGTCACTAAGACGTCACCAACAATGAGAAATGGTCAAAGTAACAAAAAAAGCAGTGCTTTCAGATCTTAAATAATGCAAAGAAAACAAATTCATATCACATTGATTGACCTCTAAATCAATATGAAATTGTTTCATGTTGATTTAGAAACTAATACAACAATACAATGGCATCTTTTTCATTTAATGACCATTTTTTATTTTCTGCAAATAAATACTTAATTTCTGCTTGGAATTATGGAGACATGTTGTCAGTAGTTTATAATATTAACCTCCTAGGACCTGGCGTCCACATGCGTGGACAAAAACGCATGCTATGCCAAGAGTTCGGGTCTTAGGAGGTTAAAGAACAATGTTCATTTACCACATATACCTATAAAGAGTAAAATCAGAAAAACTGATAATTTTGGTACAGTCCAGTCAAGTTCATCCACACCAGACTCTGTTATCCATGTCTTTATGGCCCATGCTTTGTGTGCTGTTGCACAGTCATGTTGGGCGAGTAAGTGGCCAGCTCCAAAAGGTTCCCACAAAGTTGGGAGCATTAAATTGTCCAAAATGTCTTGGTATGCTGAAGCATTCAGTTCTTTTCTCTGGAACTAAGGAGCCAAGCCCAGCTCCTGAAAAACAACCCTACACCCTCCACTAAACTTTACACTTGTCACAGTGCAGTCAGACAAGTACCGTTCTCCTGGTAACCGCCAAACCCAGACTCCATTAAATCAGCAGATGAAGAAGCACGATTTTTCACTCCAGGGAACGCGTCTCCACTGATCTAGAGTCCAGTGGCGGCGTGCTTTACACCACTGCATCAGATGCTTTGCATTGCACTTGGTGATGTATGACTTGGATTTAGCTGCTCAACCATGGAAACCTATTCCATTGAGCTCTCTGAGCACTGTTCATAAGCTAATTCTGTAGTTTCTGAGTTCTGTAGGGATTGACTGTAGAAAATTGGCAACCTTTTAGCACTATGCATGTCAGCATCCGCTGACCCCGCTCCGTCAGTTTACGTGGCCTACCATTTCGTGGCTGAGCTGCTGTCGTCCCCCAAACACTTCTATTTTCCGACAAATCCGACAATTAACTGTGGAATATTTAAGAAAAATGGACTAAATTTGTTGTACAGGTGGCATCCTATTACAGTTCTATCACTGTTACATTTTCCCTTGGATATATGTATTGCTCCAGAATACCCAAAGAAGTACAATATTCTAAAAAAAATTGAATGAAGAAAAGGAAACAGTTGTCTCAAAATTGGACATTTAATGGAAAGGTGCCCAAATGCACTTGTCCAATTAAGAACCCAGTATAAAAGTCGACGTTACCTGTATGTTCTCAGCAGCAGGGTTCTCAGGGTTCTGCACTTATGTAGCCTTAAGTTTCTCCTCTGTAAAGAGCAGAACATCATTACTCTCCACACAGAGCGTCATCATCGTACTGCTGTGTGTCTTTTATCTTCCTCTCCATCGGCTCCATCCTCTCGTGTCTCTCATGTCAACCTGACCTCAGCATCTTCCTTCTACTTCAGTGAAAGTGAACAAGTGGCTGTGAATTTAAAGATGCAATGTGCAACTTTTTAGATTCGAATCAAAGGTCACTATAAGGTCAGTGAAAGTACAGAGGTCTGCGTCAATGGTCAGGGTCATCATCTTACAGCAAGGGGCGGAGTTTTTAAGATTCCCAGGTAGTAGGTGTGAGAGTTGAGAAATCAATACCTTAATATTCACGGAGGAACGGACGCTACTTTGAAGGGGCGGTGGAACCACAAAGGTGGGAAGGAGAACTGATGCATCCACTGGAGGTTGTGGTAATTGTCCGAGTGCATAAAGAGAGGTAAATCAAAAAGAAAGAAAAAAGTACGCAATGGTGGCAACAGGAAAATGACAGCGGCAAAATTTACTGTGTACAAAATCCCGTCTCTGATCCTCCCGGCATGTAAAAATTGAGAATGTGACGCTACTTGACAGAGATGTCTGGGATGCACGACAATGGCTCACCCTCTGTGTTTGCTTGTAAAGTAACGAGAAGTTGAGTGGGGGAGCAAGCTTTCTGTAAAACAAAGTGGGACCTGCTGTTCCCGCTAGAACATATATAGAAAATTCGGAGGGCGGAAGGTTCTTTAGTGATCAGGCCGCACATGCTACACAATGGAGTGAATCTCATTAGGCGTGTGCATGGAGGTGGGAACTAGGAAGATGCCCCTTCTCTTTCCACCCTCTACGTCTTACATCTTTTCAGATACCTTTACACAGACCATTGGTAGACCCTTGGCAGGTGCGCCCATTACTTTCCCACACCCTTGGCCATTTGCCTCCTCTTCCTTCTCTTCCCAATCGGCACCAGTTCCTCCACACTTTGTGTTTTAATTATAAACTGAAGCAGCAGAGTCTCATGTTTAAAAACTTGGATTAAGGATATAAAACATCTGCATCTCCAGGTGGCCAGTCCATCATTAGGTTTGGTAAGAAAATCAGCGTAAACAAAAAAATCCACACAGAATTATTTAGACTGTAGCTTCACGGATTCAGCACCTCATTATTTCCTATTATATTAGTGCTAACATTCGTTTGTGTCGCTGTTTGTTTGTCTCGGGAGGAAATGCTTGCAGCACAATTAGCTGAAATGTTCCACTGAGCTTGAATGTTAATTAAAAGCCTTAAAGCTGGAAGCATAAAACAAAAGGCCGAGGTGTCAGACCTTTAACACGATTTCAACAAACATCAGTCAGGGAGAAAATTAATTACTGTCATGTAAACAGAGCTGTGTTTATCTGACTAACGGGATAAGGAAAGGGCTAAAACTAATATTTGACACATTACGCTTATCCGTTCAGCAGAGGATCGGGGAAACTGTGAAGAGAATGTGTGATGGTTGTGGCGGGGTTACAATAAGGTGTAGCTCTAGAAAACTTGAGAATTCTTAACATCCTGGTAACAATAAATTAATAAAGTTGGCTATTTGTAAACGGCTTAAGGTTAACCACGCCCATCTTCGATTCTGTCAGTAATCAGGGTGCTGATGGAAATTGGGTTACGGTTGGGCAAAGGTATTTAATCATACCTCGTTGTGGTTTGTATTAAAAGAATAATATGATGGGACAACAACAAAGCTACATGTAGATTGGCCAAATCCCCCCCCCCCCACCTCCACCACAGCACCACTTCAAACATGCATCCTAAAATACAAATGGTTATCCAGACCTTCCTCCAAAACATCACCGCCAAATCCAACAAATGCTTCTCTACTTTTCATGAGCCAAACTTTTCTACATCCACTCCATCAACTGGAAAAGTCTTGTCAGCAGGAAAAAAAAAATTTTTATATGAATAAATCAATGCAATGACCCACTGATGTGACACTGCTGTGTCTCCCAAGCTGTTTTCGGACAAGCAGACGAGACTCTCCACCTGTAACACCTTGCAAAGTGTTGCATCATAAAAGTGTCCTGATGGCCGTCTCTCAAATCTGATTAATTCATCTACTTCTTTATTCAAGAAGGTTCTGCGTATCCTGCGACTCCCCTTTGTTCCCGTTCTTTCCGCTTTGAGAGTGAGAGGTGAGGTAGTTCTGAGGCAAAGGTCTAAACCAGGCTGTCAGCTGATACCAGAGCTGCATGTTGAGCAGCACACCGAACTGGATGCTTCACCAATTATCTCGAATGTTATTGATGATAGCGGGTAACTGGCTGCAACTAGACTTTCTCTCAATACCACAGAAGTTTAGTCAAATTTTCAAGCGTTCAGCTGCCCTTTGAGAATAAATAAATAATTAGGTGGCGACCCTGTCAATCGATTGAGTTATCCTGCAGCTACCAGCAAAAGCCTGAAAAAGACAATGGGGCTGCATTCGAAATCGCACACTTTCATACTGCATACTATGCGATAGTGGTGTGACAATACACCGTATTCTTTACAAACCTTTCGGTACAGCCCTGTAGAATTCAATGGTACAAGATTCTGCAGAACTAAAATTAAGGTTCACACCCAAGGCGAGTTGTGAGTTGCAGCTTATCTGTAGACACCTTCAAGCATGCCATGCTATGTGTAGCTCAGTTTAGAGGCAGGCTTTAGACTGCGAGTGGAAACTTCTTTATTCAAATCAACTATGTGGATGGATTTTGGGTCCCTGTGATTTCCTCTTTACATGCTGTGTAGCATGGCAGCAGTGTAGCATGGCAGCAGTGCGATCGTTTGTGCAGCGATTGTGAGGTATCGCATATTGGGCAAAATGATGTACATCAATTAACCCGAGCTCATAAAAACAATTAATTTCAGCTAATTTTTACACTAATTTCACTAAACTTATGTTATTTTTATGAGTTAACGTGTGTATGTCTTTAATCCTTTGCTCCTTAGATGGGAAATTAGATGGAAAAAATCCAGTACTGAAGCTATGAGCATGTACAGTAATCCATCACAAATTGCAGTAATTACATTCAGAGACCCTGCAATGTAGCAATATTATAATTATTTAAATGTTAAAGGCTTTATAAACCCTTCCTACACTTGTATAAACACTTCATTTGCTATTAAACACTTTTTAAACTCTTAAACCTACAAAAATTTAGCAACAAGTATAGCGCAAATTGTAACGCTTAGGAGAGATCTGGTTCATTTTACCTCCAGTCAGCAAAAGAGAATTTTAGAAACAGACTCAAATTGGCTTATTGTATTTCCCATACCGAACAAACCCTTGGGCGCATAAAAGGTTGGTCTGATGAAACTGGAATTAACTTAAAGTGTCCAAACTCTTCTGAAGCATTACTTGCAAATAAAACGTAGAATTAAGAGAAAAGAGTTTGGTCCAGTGGTCTCGCTGCATACTGCACAGAAAAGAGTCTGCACAGCAAGCATGCATGCTTCACTGACTTTTAAACAGACCAGTTCACTATTTACTGGACTTCACACAATATATTAAAACCTGAAATGCAGAATTTGATAGATCAAAAAATATATAGAACAATAAAAAAAAACCTGGAATACAGTGAAGCCCCAATAAGTGATTCACAATATGCTTCATATGCTGTAGTGGAATACCCTGGTTTCAAGCATTTAATAAAAGTGCTACACAATAAGTAATTTATTTAATAAATAAGTAATGTATTTATTAAAGCGCTATTTATATAGCGCTTTTTACAACAGTGTGTTGTCACAAAGCAGCTTTACAGAGTCCAAAGCCTAAACCCCCAAAGA
>JAOUQT010000045.1:8674837-8693376 GCA_025769995.1 Xyliphius kryptos
ATGGATTGGCGCCCTGTCCTGGGTGTATCTGCCCAGCGCCTGAGACGTTCTTCCCTGGATGGGCATGGGGAACCCCCACCGTGACCCACATAAAGGAATAAGCGGAAGATAATGAATGAATGAATGAATTTCTGAATGAATATCTGTGCCTTCTAGAAGGTTTATTATATGTCAGCAGATTTACGCTAACTGATTTTAGCCAATTGAAACTTTCAACATGAGCTTCAATGGCAAAAGAAAAGGACTTCTTAATGAAACTAATTAAACTCTATTTTAAGAAAAATAGGAGAATGGATTTTATACAAATAATCAGGGTTTATTCAGGATTTGTGGTGACAAATTTTACAAAAGAGTTTTTTTTTGTAGCAGTTTTATGAGGTTATTATTGATGATTTTCTTAAGTGTGGCTGCATGAATGTATCATGTATTATTAATACATTATTTTGTGGTCAGTAAAACAGTTGGCTGATGGATCTGCCCGTCACTCACGTTTCTGCAGGTGTCTTGCTCACAATCCCCCCCACCCCCACCCTCACATGCTGCTGTCCCAGCGACTTTTCTTTCTGCCATACACCTGCGCTTTGTACTCCATTTTTGCATAATAAGATGTTTCTATAGCCATTAAATAGATATTGGCAGGTGGATGAACTCAGATGGAGCATTACTAAATGCCTAGGTGTAAAATGCATGGCCTGCCACTGCTTTCTCCAATATTAAAAACTAGGTTTGCGTGTGCGATGGATTGGCAACCGAGACATTCTCCCCTGGATGGGCATGGGGAGAATGTCTCGGGTGCCAATCCATCACACACACACATACTGTATAGAAACTATTTAGATAGGGGCAGGTAAGAGCACCCAATTCACCTTGAATCCATGTTTTTGGACCGTGAGAGAAAACCGAAGAACCCTGAAAAAACCCAAGCAGACACCGGGAGAACATGGAAACTCCACCCAGATCGGATTCGAACCTAGATCCCCAGTGCTGAGAGGCAGACGTACTAACTACTACACCTCCGTGTGATGGAGAAATGTAGAAAACGGAATGATGTCCAGAGAAATTCATAATTAAAACTTACGAGAGCGTAAAATTCTGCACTTTAAATTAGAAAGGGTCAATACGTAAGAAAAAGCAAGCTTTTGCAGAAACGTACGGCTGGAAATCAGCTGGACTTTTTTTTACTGTAGTCGAGTTCAGTTACAAAGAGACCGGCTTTTAACACACAGCCCACACAAATGCATCGCGCCTTCCACCTAGCTGTAAATGTATGCACAGCAGGGGTGTGTAAATTCATCCTGGCACTTAGATCGGCCGGGTAATAGATGATGAAGTCCCCGGAAAAAGGTCATTGTTAAATGTCAGCACTCCGTCTCAATGACTTTGCCGCTTCTGTCACAGTAGTGACACAGTGCAGCCGCGTAGCCGGTTTGTTAGCCATCAGCTTTAGACAATCCGCTATCACAGCCTGCCCAGTGCTCCGCCACCCGGCCGACGTCCCCCTGCCCTTCCGCACGGCACGGCTGGATGTCACCCTACGAGCTACGAGTGAAAAATGGACCCTGCATATGGCTCAGACCTGACCGCCGGCGCATTAATGAAGGCTCGTGTGTCTGCGAGTGCGTCGCTACAGTAAGAACCAAGTGAGAGATTCATTTCTCATTTAATGCTTAGTGCAATCTCTGAATTAGGCCGCGGTATTTCACACCCCTAAATGGAAAAGAGATGCAAAGTGCAGTGTTTTTCTTTCCAGGCTTGGGGCACTAATCAGAATCAGACACGTCTGATTGAGTGGAGAAGCATGACTGATTGGCTCACGCTCCGTCGACTGAGCTCTGCAGACCTCGCGCACAGCCACTTTTACGCCTGTCTACGAATTACACCGAGCTGGATGGCTGGCTGTTCAAGAGCAGGTGTCGGTGGAGTGCACTCGAGTGTGTGCTCGGTGCATTAGGCAAAGAGTGTGTAACACGGCGGAGCATACATGTGTGAAAGGGAGTGTACTACAGTTTGTATGTGCATATGCACATAAGTAAATGGAGGGCGAGAGCAAGTGGGTGTGTGTGTGTGTGTGTGTGTGTAAGAGAGAGAGGAGTGGGTGAGAGAGTGCGGGTGTAAAACAGAGACAGGGATTAAAAGTAAAAAAAAGAGTAAAGAGAGACCAGAAGCAAGAGTAATTGAGAGAGAGAGAGAGCACATATAATTTGTGTGCATGAGAGAGTGAAAGGAAATGTGAGAGGACGAGAGAGAAACACAGCAAGTGAGATAGTGGGACAGAGAGGGGGATCAAGAGCATGTGAGGGAGAGAATGACACAGGGAGAGACAGTGAAAGTAGAGTGTGAGGAAGAATTAGGGTGAGCGAAAGAGACAGAGAGAAAGTAAAAAAGTGAGACAAAAAAGTAAGAGCAAAATTAGTGAAGTTAGAAAAAAGAGAGAAAGAGACAGTATTAAGATATCGAGCAAGGAGTGAGAGAATGAAAAAAAAAACTACTGGAGAGAGAATGACAACTGTGTGAGAGTGAGAATGAGAAAGCAAGAGTGAGAGAAAGAGAGAGACAGTGAGAACGGGATAATGTGAGGAAGAGGGAGGGTGAGAGAGACAGCTTTGAGCAATACATGTAACTTTGGTCGTGCCAAAAAAAAACATGTAAAATGGAAAAACTGAATTGAGACAAAGAAAGAGAAAACGTAAAACAAAAAAGTAAGAGCAAAAGAAAAAAGAGAAACCGATGGAGAAAGAGAAGGAAAGTGAGACAGAAGAAGTATGAAGCAAGGAGTAAGAAAATGAGAAATATGTATAAATAATGGGAGTGAGGACATGAATGTGTGAGAGAGAAAATAAAAGGGCGTGAGAGAAAGAAAAAAAATGGTATTGCAAGAAAGAGAAAACAATGACAAATATGAAAAAGCCAGAAATGTGAGTTAAAGTGAGAATAAAAGAGTAAAAGAGTAAAACAAAGAATGAGTACTATGAAGCAAGAATAAAAAAAGAAAAAAATCTGGAGAGAGAGTATGACACGTGTGAGAGTGAGAATGAAAGAGAGTGAGACAGAGAGAGACAGTTAAAAAAGTGCTAAAAAAAACAAGGCCAAAGCGTGAGTGAGAGAGTGAGTGAGAGAGTGAGTGTGTGTGTGTGTGAGAGAGAGAGTGTGTGCTCCAGCAGTAGGAGCTGTCAGAACAGCAGACCACATCAGACTGGCACTCAGACCCCACTTTCTGACAGCCAATTAGACGAGGCCATCACATCCTGCTGCTGTAAAGGCCAGCTGCTGCAGTAAAGGCCAGCGAGGAGACCGCTGGCTGCTTCTCCCACCTCGCTTTATTTATTTAAGTATCTACACGTCGGTCGGACAGTCGGATTGACTGATTAAGTGATCTGGGTGCTGGATCAATAACTGCGGTCGGAGGAGGCGCGGAAGGGAACCGCTAAATGTGCAGCCTCAGTGATTCTGCTAGGTCCGGATCAAAGCCGGTTTACGGCCAGAAGTGATTAAGTGCAGATGAACTCGCTGAAAACCATGAGGAATGGACCTCCTCTGTCATGCGGTCTGTTGGGTGGCGGTGCGGGGGGGGGAGGTTAGGTGGAGAACTCCAGCTAATCTACAGCTGGACAGCAGAACTAGAATACCCATCAGCTCTAATCTCAGTTCTTCCTTAATCCAACCCTCTCCCACTCCTCAGTCCTAGTGCGGCGGCATCGTCATCGTCGTGTGTGTGTGTGTGTGTGTGTGTGTATGTGTGATTGTGTGAGCAAGAGGACAGAGGCGGCTAGAGTTAAGGGCAGCATGAAAAAGCAGCCAGCACACAGGGATCCAGCCAGAGTGTTTACCTGGCCCTGTGCTGTGCGGATATGCTGCGTAGCCGCCTCTTGCACGGGACCCCCTACCTGAACCACGTGCCGCCGCCACTGCCGCCGCCGCCATCGGACCGTATGCCGCTGCAGGGAAACCTGCAAGTGAACAACAGCGACGGGTTAATGCCAGGAGAAGGAGGAGGACATAGTCAATTAGCTCCAATCTGATTGGTTGAGAACTGACAACAAGTGGATCACAATGTGTGAGTGTCACAGTGTGTGTGTGTGTAAATGTAAGCTATCAGCCCTGATATTGCCTTTTGGAGGGGAAACATATTGGACTTTTGATGAACCCTATCCAAAGTTCTACCCCACCCCAAACTAAAAGTCCATGGCCATCCAGGGGAGAACATTTTAGGCTGCTGGGCGCACTAATCCATCACTGGGTATTTACTCACATATACTATATAGCAGCAATTCAAAAGGGGGAAATTTAGAGCAGCCGCCGTGGAAGGAAACCGGAGAACCCGGAGAAAACCCACACAGGCATGGCGGAGAACATGGAGACTCCACACAGATCGAGATTCAAACCTTAATCCCCAGTGCTGGGAGGCTGATGTGCTAACCACTACACAATCTTTCACAACTATAGAACCTTTGTTTCTTAATGTTTCAGGCTTCAGTGGTGTTCAGTGAGTAAAGTGCGCAAACTTCTGTATCGTGTTTCAAATCTTATCTGGGAAGAACACACAGGACGAAGCCCAAAGATGGAGATAAGCTCTTTTCAGATGTAATGTCCAGCTCATATGTGAATCAACCACCAATCAATGTGCGATTCAGCACAATGCCGTGCGCCGTCGTCTACATAAGGCATTAGCAGAGTGAACGCTATTCAGATCCTTCATCTTTAAAAGTGAAGCGATGAGCTTTCATCAGCGAGATGAATCAGAATCTGGAACGGCTATAAACATTTGTATGAGAATCGTTCTCCACTCTGACTCATCAATTTCGCTGCTCTAAAAAAAATGATGAGGCCTGAGGTCCGCTCGTTAGTAAATGCTCTAAATCAAGGCCGCGAGACGCGATATGTTTATAGTCGCTCAATTACACTCCCCATTGCTTGGTGGAAAACCTTGTCATAACAGAGGCAGGAAGCAGAGACACAACAGCAGATGCTACCACACCGCCAACATTCGCCCGTAGTTCAGAACGCCACAGGAACCGATCCAGAGCAGAATGGTCCCGAGTCGAGCCATGACCAAGACTGGCAACAGGAGAGCAATATGGAGAGGACTAAACATCCCTAACACTTATCTCTCTGCCTCTGTTTATCTAAAGGTGGGAAAATGCCAGTGAGGAAGAGCGTCTGAGAGCCAAGAGGCTGCATCTTCCTCTGTTGTCGGTCGTAGTGGTTTATCGTTTGGAGCTCGATCAATCAGAGGGATAATTTGGACTTCCGGCGGTTTGGATGGCGATGCCTCGGATGCTGAACAGCCGGGGTGATTTGTAAAGAGGATCATGTGAGAAGGGCTTCATTTCCTCGGTTTTAAAGCCTCACTCGGCTATAAGGTTGTTAATAGTAGATTAGGCATCTGGGATTAATTGGCTGTTTCCAATTATGTCTTTTAAGCATCTGTAATGGGAAGAGGGTTATGTACCTTTGTGTAGCGCTGCTAGTGCACATCATATTAAGGCAATAAGGTGTGAGAGGGCGTGCATTATTGTGAATAAATCACAGGAAAGAGGTGTCCTCTTGTGCCTTACTGGTTTTTAAAAACTATATAAAAACACTATAATAAACAACAATGCAAACTTTTAACTTATCTTATCTAATATCATAATATTATCTTCTGCTCAATCCTATACTAGAAACTAGTGTCATGGAGGGGTGGGTTCCCCATGCCAATCCAGGGGAGAATGTTTCAGGCATTGGGAAGATACACCAATGAGTGTGTGCCAATCTATCGCTGGGCACACACTCATTATATATGGACAATTTAGAAACAGGAGAAACCAGAGAAACAAGGGGAGAACATGGAAACTCCACACAGATCGGGATTCCAAACTGGATCCCCATTCTTTTCCAGGTTTGATTCCTAAATGTCTTTATTTAAAACAAAATTATTAATAAACTCTTCCACAACAAAATCTAGTCCGGAATTCGAAGTGAAAATCGGCTAAGCAACGGGATACCAGCTTAGTGCTGGGAAAATGGCTCTCTGTTTACATTATTGTGTATATTTTTATTAATGGTACATGCTATAGTAGAATGTTTTACTACATTCTTGCTAGGTATAACAGTTCAAACACTTGTTTTTGTCATTTGGTGCTCGCAAGAATGTCGCTACAACATCTTGGTTAGGTCGAGTTAGGATCCAACATGAGGCAGAGAGGAATATCCTTTCCTTCGCTTTAAATTTTTTTAAAAAGAACCTGGCGCATTGACTCGAATGTGAGGTATTGCCAATGATGAATAACGGTTAGACAAGTAGCTCAGTAAAGCAAATTTTCGGCATTGCCCAGACACGCTGTAATTGTGACTTGAATTGAGATTGAGTGCAAATTTTTAAGAATTTTATCATGACTTGCCTCTTCAAAGCAAACACCCAGATTGGGATTCGAACCCAGTGCTCGGGCGAAGACGTTTTAACCACTACTCCACCGTACCACCCCACTAAATCCATTCATCCATCCATCGATTTATTAGCTTACACTTATTAATCTACTAAAGTTGCGGAGGGGTTACCCTACCCATCCAGGGGAAGACGTCTCCAGTGCTGGGCAGAGCGCCAATCTATCGCTGGGCACACACTCACTCTCACATCCACACACACATACAGGGCAATTTAGAGCATTCAATTTACCTGGAATCCATGTTTTGTGGGAGAAACCGAAAAACCCGGAGAAAACCACACAGAAATGGGAAGAACATTGAAACTCCACCCAAATCGGGATTCGAACAAGGAATCCCCAGCACCGAGAGGCGAACGTTCTAACCACTACTTCCCTGTGCCGCCCCAATAAATCATTTTATATAAAAGCATCTGCTAAACAGCTCAGTGTAAATCTAAATGTACCCTAATTAATCAGCCCCCCAGCTACTTTGCAGGAAAAGGTGGCGACTGGAAGACCCCTAGTAACTACATGTTTTGGGGTGATCGAGTCTATTATGAGCTTATTAGCAACACGGATGTGATGAGGAAGTGGTGGGCAATGCAGTATGAGGAATTGGTGGGCAATGCAGTAAGAGTTCCTCAGGGTTAATGAGTTTTCAAAAAGAGCATAATGCACCCGCTGCCACGTTATTATAAAACGCCTCCCATGGTGGTGCGGCAGGTAGGTGTGTACAGACTGCAATGGACTCCTCTCATGCATAATTAGTGTAAACATTAGATTCAAAATTAGAAGATTTCTTACATTTCTCCTAATTTTTATTAGCCTATAGATACAAAAGGTCACGTCTTGAAGGATCCTGGAGATGTTTATATCCTTTTTACAACCCCCAAGAAGCGAAACAAAGGGCTTTATTTTACCAATTTTTAGAAAGCAAACACAGAAAAGACTTGATTCATGGATGTGCTGGGCATCACGTGCAAAAAAACAATGAGGTTGTCACTCGCTGTTCCTTTTAAGAACCAGATGGTGCTCTGACTTTGGCAGATTGCTATTTCAGCGATGCAACCACCTGAACTTAATGCACTGGTCCATGAGGTTCTCCATGTTACTATAAATGGAGAACACACCAGGAGTGTAGTGTAGACCAGGGGTCCCCAACCTTTTGCAAACCACAGACCCCCAGAATATTTTTTTATTGCTGTTTAAAACTAAATACAGTGCAACTATCTATGTGACCTGTAAAACTAATGGCATAATCACACAACAAAAGAAACTAACCACTTTTTGTCACTCACCTAACGCTTTTCTCGGTTCTCTCAGTAAGAGATACAGTGGCTGCTTCACTTGTAGATGGTCCAGCTTCAGGGTCTCTTGTTGTCAAAGACCCTGTTTTTAACCATTTATCCATGATGTGTACACAAGACAACAGGTTGTCACTCAGATTGAAGTAACTAAGTAGTTCGTAATTGAATAGATAGCCCAGCATATTAACCAATCCACAAGCTAGCGCTGCATTTTGTGTGCAAAAAAAACAAAAACGTCTGCGGCCCATTGGGGGCCCACTGATATATAGTATAATAGATAATGGCTGGATGGACAACTTTTCTAAGAGCTAATTGGAGCCAGGAGTCAGCCAACCTGGAATCCAATCAATGTGATAGGATTGGATGTGTTGGTTAAAGTTGCCCTGGCCTTTATAGAAAGAAATTAAAAAAAAAAACCCACACACCTGTTTTGAGTTCACTGTTATTAAGAAGCATTGCTTGCAATTATTTGTTGTAGCTGCAACTGAGTACATTTACATCTGGTCATATAGCTGATGCTTTTATCCAAAGCGACTTTCAAATATCCCCAACTTGATTGGGGTCAGAACACAGGGTTGATGAGGGTTATGGGTCTTTCTTAAGGACCCCCAATTGGTAATTTCGGCGGGATTTAAATCCACAACCTTCAGCTAGATCGTCCAACACCCCAAATACTGAGCTACCATACAATTATTTGTTGTGAGAACCCCACGAGTCAGTAGTTAAAAACAAAAACAGCTACACTGTAGTATCATCAAACCTGATCATTATCCAATTGGGCTTTTAAATGCTTGTTTTTTTTTCTTGTAGCAAGTGCAAAAGAGAAGTGATTTAAGACGTAGACCATATAAAATGTCTTTATATGCTGAGGTTTTAAAAGCTCCTTCACAGAAACAAACAGACTCAACTGCAGCTCTGCAATTAGGGAGACGTTCGCTTACTTTTGCTCGCATAATGAGCAAACAAACTTCCTTATTAAGTGTTCCTGATGTTCAGAGTTATGTCGCGTTAAACACATGGCTTACTGATCTCAGCAGCAGGATTACTTTCCCTGTGTGAGCTGTTTTCACTCCAAAGAACAAGCTGACATCCTGCGCTGCTCTGCATCGGCCTGTCGCTCCGGCGGCTCGCTGAATAAAAACACAAAAAAAACCCCTAAAAAGATCCCTCAGAGTTTTATCCTAACGTGAATGCCGGGATCCATCCCGATATCCCCAAAATGTGCTGGTCGGTACTCGTGTCCCTCACGTTTAGGTGTGAATGGGTGACCCGGCGCACGAGTGGCCTTTGGTTTGACAACAGCTGCTTTTTGGTACAGACTGGTTTCCATTCTCTCAACGCAAATGCCATCATGAGCAAAGGGCACCATCAGGTCCCGTTTCCATCCTTCCTCAAAAAAAAGTTTCTAACGGGAAAAAAAAGGAGCAGACCAATACAGAGCAGAAAACAAGACATGGGGGGGGGGGATGGGTGAGGGGGGTGGTTGATGAACGACTTTGGATAGCAGGGATGGAAAATTTGGAGTGCATAGGCCTATATTTAATTTTTGTTGCTGGGCAACAAGTAAATAACATGGCAGAGAGGGATGGACTTTGAGAAATAGAGGGTGACTGAGAACCGACATCAAGAATTAATACACACAAACCAAACTCCTCACACACTTATGTCCACAACCAATAACCACATGTCAGCAAGACTACAAATCATCATCATCATCATCCTCCTCCTTTCAAAAACTCAACATTGCTTAAATACCTAACTGATATCATTTTTATTCATTATCTTCAACGTAATCCTTTACTAGGGTCGCGGGTGGGAGGGGGGTTCCCCATGCTGGTCCGGGAGAATGACTTAGGCGCTTGGCAGATACACCCTGAACAGGGCATCGGTCTATCATAGGGCACACACTCACTCACATCGACTATAAAGCAAATGCTTTTATCTAAAGTAACTTACAAAAGAGAGAACACCACAGTCAGTAGTTAAGGAGTAACCAGCTGCACTGTAGTATCCTCAAGCCGGAGTACTGCCCAATCTGCCTACCATCTTTTTTTCTCTTTTTTAATATAAGTGCCTGAAAAAAAGTTTCTGAAAAAAAAAAAAACATAAATAAATAAAAATGATAACAAGGGAACATGGATTGAAGGTAAGAGGGGGCAGATCCAGAGATTGTCCTGTAGGCCAGAATCAGTGCCTTGTACTGACTTTACATTGAATCCATGTTTTAGACTGTGGAAGAAAACCAGAGAACACAGAGGAAACCCACATGGACACAGAAAACCACCGAGATTGGAATTTGAACCTGAAAGGTAAATGTGCTAACAACTGTGCACCCCAGAATCAATATCTTTACATCTAGGTTGAACATCTGGACAGCATTAGTGTTTCACAGTCATGTGGCAACTGAGCAACTTTAATTTACCCATCAGCATGTCTTCGGAACATGAAATGAAACTGGAGGAAAACCACACAGACACGTGGAGGACATGCAGATTCAACACCAGTTCAACTCAACCAAAAATCGAACCCAGGACGCTTCTTGGCGTGAGGTGGAAACGCTGTTTTTGAGTTCTTTAGAGAACTCAAAAACAGAATTCGTAAGCAATTTTCTTCGTTGCACATTTTTGCGCTCGCGCTTCTTATTTTTTCGCTTGCGCTTCTTTCTATCGCCCCCTCGCGTCTAAAAATTTCTCACGTTTGATTTTTGTATTTAGGACCCGTTTTAACGGGTGGGCGAGATCCATACAGTAACTGGCTGCTTGAGAAAAGTCTAGCATTACTGGGTGGGCTGGACTTTTCTCGAGCAGCCAATTACTGTGAATGAATTGTTGCGCTTCAAGAAGAACACCCTGAAACTGAGCTGAAGCACAGTGACGAAGATCATCCGGCTTTTTAAAACATTGGTCGTCCAAACAAGCTGAGTGCACGTGCTCATCGTCACATCCTATTGCTGTCTTTAAAAGCTAGCTTCAGGAGTATGGTAAGCGTTGCTGCAGAGATTGAGGAGGTGGGAGGGTCAGTCTGTCAGTGCTCAGACTATACGCCGCACACTACATCAAATTAGTCTGCATGGCTGTCACCTCGGAAGGAAGCCTCTTCTGAAGTCTGCACACATGAAAGCCTGCAAACAGTTTGCTGAAGACATGTCAACAAAGCAAATGGGTTACTGGAACCCTGTTCGATAATCTGATGAGACCAAGATTCATTTGTTTGGTTCAGATGGTTTTAAACATGTGAGGAGTACAACGATAAGTGTGTCATGCCTACAGTCAAGTATGGTGGTGGAAATACCATGGTCTGGGTTTGCTTGGGGAGTACTGTGAAATACTGAAGCAGAGCATGATCCCCTCCCTCCGGAAACTGGATCGCAGGGCAGTGTTACAGCATGATAATGACCACAAACACAACTCTAAGATGACCACTGCTTTATTGACTAGGCTGAGGGTGAAGGTGATGGACTGGCCAAGCATGTCTTTAGACCTAAACCCAATAGAACATCTTTAGGGCATCGTCAAGCTGAAGGTAGAAAAGTGCAAAGTCTCAAATATCTGCCAGCTCCGTGATGTCGTCGTGGAGGAGTGGAAAAGCATTCCAGTGGCAACCTGTGAAGCTCTGGAAAACAATGATGGCCACATAAAATATTGACACTTTTACTGAGGGGTGTACTCACTTATGTTGCCGGTGGTTTGGACATTAATGGCTGATACTGAGTTATTTTGAGGGAAGAATAAATATACACTGTTATTTAAGCTGCACACAGACTACTTTTCATTGTGTTTTTCCAGGAAAATATATACTTACAGTAAATATCTGCTGAAATGTGAGGGGTGTACTCACCTTTGTGATAAACTGTAGCATATATACTAGGATATACTGTATGTCTAGCGGAATAGGTGTGCTGCTTTTAAATAGTTTTTAAATGAGTGATGGCTTTGGAGATAAGTGGAGTGAATATAGTGAGAGTTGTGACTGCGATATCTACACGGTTGCTTTCTTACATGTATTTATCGGCAGGTTTTCCAAAAACACAATTAGGAATGATAGAGCCAAGTTTTAGATTTGTATGTGCTCACGACGACGCTAATCCATCCAAGGTGTTGGGATCAATACGATAGTGAACAAACAATCATAAATAGGAAAGGTAGGTTATCACGGTGTCAAGTTATAGCCTTTAAGGTACTTGGAAAGACTCAGGTGTGACACTGGAGTGGTCTTGCTTCAATGGCGATATCAAATTAACCCACAAATATAGAAAGGTGAGCAGTTTTTAAGACTTTGTTGGGGAATTAGTGATGAGTGAGTAAGTCAGTAAGGGTTTTGGCATTTATTGGTATAGATTAAGAAAATCGGTGACAAATGGCATAAATAATAATTGTCATAGCTCAGATATGATCGATTGTCTCAATTAACCTATGATTTGTCAAGTCAAAGTTAATACGTCACATACAAAGTTATACAAGGTACAACTTGCAGTTAAATGCTTAGATGACTGTCCACACACAGTACGCAAAAATAGAATTGGATAAATTAAAATAGAGTAAGTAGGTAAAATATATTACAATAAAAAGCAGGGACATAATACTATATTTAAGATTAATAACAAGTGACAAAGTATACTGCCCAACAATGCCATTCTGGCCAAATATGGAAATAGACTACAAGTGTTATGAGTGCGATGCCTCTGTACTGCACTGCTTAACAATCAGTTGAATCTGTGAGGGATGAGCCTATATGTCAGAAACTAATTACTAAGCCTTTAAATATTCATGTGATCTATTTTTTTGATATCTAATATAAATGTAATACTTTTAACTTTAATGAATATGTCTAGGTGTATCATTATTTGTGTAAGTGCATCTAATCTGCCTTTCCAACTTACAGTTAACTCTGAAGACGTCGGTGATTACTTTGCAATCTGCTGCTTACAGCAGAGAATCAGTCATTACAATTCCAAAATAGTGTTAAACAACTGCACTTTAAGGCGGCACGGTGGCTTACTGGTTAGCACGTTCGCAGCACTGGGGATTCCCGGTTCGAATCCCGATCTGGCTGGAGTTTCCATGTTCTTCCCGTGGCCGTGTGAGTTTCCTCCGGGTTCTCCGGTTTCCTCCAACAGTCCAAAAACATGGATTCCAGGTAAATTGAATGCTATAAATTGCCCACTATAGCTTGTGTGTGTGGATGTGTGAGTGTGTGCCCAGCGATGGATTGTCACCCTGTCCTGGGTGTATCTGCCCAGCGCCCAAGATGTTCCGCGACCACGACCCTAGAGGAGCAATAAGCGGAAGATGATGGATGGATGGAACTGCACTTTGAATACGATATTTTTTATGTTAGTACTACATATTTGTAGCCATCCACTATTAGTAGCCTCAGGCGTAGTTATGTAGTTATGAATGCAGCATATTTACTTGCTGATCTTAATATTTAAATATACATTACTATCCTCAAAAATTGTTTAAAAGAATGTGAACTTTGGCATTAACTTGATAACATGTTAGCGACTGTGACCATACCAGAATTTATGTAAAAAAAAATAATACACAGAAAGAAACATACACACAGAGAAGTGTCTGATGGAGCAAACTCGATTGGGTTACCCCAAAATATTGTCCAACTGGGATTTTCAACAGTGCAGGGCATAGTGACTGGCTGTAACCACATGAGACGGGTAACACAAAAGGCAAAAATACTCTTTTTTTAATGAACAGAATAAAAACCAATACAGAACACCTCAGGATTCTCATCACTCTTTTAACTACACACATGATGCTAAGTGTGTCTCAGAGGACATGTACACCTGCAATACACCATCTGCTGTGTAATCCTGTTATATTAAGGTAATGAAATTGGATAAATGTCACACAGTGTTGCAGCGGTTATCACTCGCACCCTACAGCAAGAGGGTCCCGGGTTTGATGTTCGGTTGGGGTGAACAAGGTTCCTTTCTTTGTTGAGCCTGCATGTCCTCCCTATGCCTGAGTGGGTTTTTTCTAAGTATTTCAGGTTTCTTTTCCAATGACATGCTTAGGTATAAATTGAAGATATAGATTGCTTTGTTGATTTGTATAGTTTGTAAAACTATGGCTGAGGAAAAACTTGGTGACTACTTTATAAAAAGTCTTCATCAGGAACCTCCATAAATCAGAATCGTTGCAAACGGGCCTGAAGAGGATTTAAAGGTCAGACATGACTTAATGGATAGCACACACTCTGAATAAAGCGCCTTGTATACGGCACCAAGGAAGCAACTGGGGTTAGGTGCCTTGTCAACTGGGGTTAGGAGTACTTGGTGGGACTGGGCTCATGACTGCCCCTGTTGCTCATTTGCATTGTGTTTCTGAATAACACCGCAATATTTTTACGTGTTTTAAAACATTAAAAATGATTCCAAGCATGTGATGCATATACACGTATAGATGTGGTCCATTTACTCAGCAACTGCATTTTGTCATATTCATTAAACATTGGCAACAGTCTTATATGACAGTTTGTTTAACAGTTATTGGATTTCTTTGCAACATTTTGACCAAAAAAGCATTTCAAGTAAAAATTGCAGATCAATTGTCCAAATATTTCTCTATAGAGTGTAAAAATGCTGCCTGCACAGCATGTCATCCTCTGATTGAACTGACCTCATCAGTGACAAAAGTAAACCTTAGAAATAATATAATCCAACATATATTTTGAAACGTAAAGAAAAAATACTTGTTTTATACACCCAGTCAGTGCATCTCTGGAGTGTTGCAGTTATGATTCCACTCTGACAAATCTGTGTGATGGATTGGGAAGATGATCATGTACCGATGATAAATTGATTAATATTCCCCCCACGAAATGATTTAAATTCAGTCTGCTCTCCGGTTCTTATTCTCTTTGCTATATTCTCACCTTGTTTTATCTCTATTCCTCTAGTCTTGTTTTCCCTTGCATCCATCTAGTTTTTTTTCAGTAGTCTAATTTTCATCTGTCTCTTCCATGCTGTCTGGGCTGATAAAATTTTATATATACATAAAGTACAGAAAAATACACAGGTATACTCATAACACTGACGTGGCTTTTAGAGCTTGTCCAATGACATCACTGCAAACTTTGTTTCATTGGATGGATGGATAGATAGATAGGTAGATGAATGGATGAATAAAAAACAAAAATATACAATGGGTACAGAAAGTATTCAGACCACTTTACATTTTACACTCTTTGATTGCAGCCATTTGCTAAAATCAAAAAAGTTTATTTTATATTACATTGATGTACACTCAGCACCCCATCTTGAAAGAAAATAAATGTAGATGTTTTTACAAATTTATTTAAAAAGTACTGAAATATCACATGGTCCATACTGTAAGTATCCATACCCTTTGCTTCGTATTGAGTAGAAGCACCCTTTTGAGCTAGTACAGCCACGAGTCTTCTTGCAAATGATTCTTGCAAATTATCACTCCTGCTTTTGGGGATACTCTGCAATTCCTCCTTGCAGATCCTCTCCAGTTCTATCAGGTTGGATGGTGAAAGTTGGTGGACATCCAATTTTAGGTCTCTTCCGGGATGCTCAATTGGGTTAAGGTCAGGGTTCGGGCTGGGCCAGTTAAAAATGTTCACAGTGTTATTCCGATTACATCCCTTTGTTATTTTAGCTGTGTGTTTAGGGTCATTGTCTTGTTGGAAGGTGAACTTTGAACCCATTTTGAGGTCCAGAGTTTTCTTCCTTGATATCTCTGTACTTTGCCACATTCATCTTCCTTAAATTGCAACCAGCTGACCCGTCCCTGCAGCTGAAAAACACCACCACAGCATCATGCTACCACCACCATGATTTGCTGTTGAGATTGTATTGGGCAAGTGATGAGCAGTACCTGGTTTTCCTCACACATACTGCTTAGAATTAGCACCGAAAAGTCCAATCTTCGTTTCATCAGAGAATCTTATTTCTTATAGTCTGGGAGTCCATCCTGTGGCCTTTCACTGAGAAGAGGCTTTTGTCCGGCCACTCTGCCTTAAAGCCTCAACTGGTGGCTTGTAGGGATAGTTGACTTTGCATCTATAGAGCTCAACTGCAGTGATCTTTGTTTTTTTTTTACCTGTCTCACCAAGGCTCTTCTCCCACGATTGCTCAGCTTGGCTAGAAAGAGTTCGGGTCATCCCAAACTTCTTTCATTTATGGACTATGAAGGCCGCTGTGCTCTTAGGAATCCTTATTGCTGCAGAAATTCTTTTGTAACTTTGGCCAGGTCTGTGCCTTGCCACAATTCTGTCTTTGTGCTCCTTGGGCAGTTCCTTTGACCTTATGATTTGCTCTGACATGCACTGTAAGCTGTGAGGTCTTATATAAACAGGTGTGTTCCTAATCAAGTTTAATTAAACACAGTTGGACTCCAAATAAGGGGCAGAAGCATCTCAAGGAGGATCAGAAGTAGTGGACAGCATGACTTAACTATGAGTTTCACAGCAAAGGGTCCTAATTCTTACGTAATATTTCTGTTGTTTACATTTCTTTTTTTATGTCAAAATGGGCTATTGAGTGTACTTTAATGAAAAATAAAATGAACTTTTTTGATTCTAGCAAATGGCTGCAATGAAGCAAAGAGTGAAAAATTTCAAGGGGTCCAAATACTTTCCGTAGTAAGATATACACACTCTTTCATTAAAGAATACCATTTTTTGCCCAGGAGTGTAGAACTAAAGAAGGATTAATAGATAAATATATAAATAAAAAGAAAATGTAGTGTGAGGGCGGTTTGGGGGGTTTGAAGACCTTCCGCCTCCTCTACTAGACTCAGATCAGACACAATTACATTGCGGCAGGTGTCTGTCAGGAGCGATCGGCGCTCCTTACCCATTTTTGTGTTCTGTTCATTTAATTAACTTGTATTTGTTCCTCGGTTTCATCCTGTTCAGTTAATTAACTGTTCTTTTTCTTCATTAGTTCTTTCTATTCATGTGACAGGGACCTTTGTTTTATATTCTCTCTGTTTCCATTCGTCCCTGTCCTTGTTTGATTTTTGTGTTACGTGTGTCGGTTGTGTTACGTGTGTTTGTCATTTCGTGTTTTGGCCATTTCTGAATAAACTCCTTATTCGTCAGCCTGGCTTCTCTCAGCTCGACTCGGGTGAGGGCTCGTTCGGGTTTCGGTGCGCAGCCGCAACAGTGTCACTGCTTACCTGATCTGCAACCCAAGCCTGTATCCCGTCTAGAGGCTCCGCCCATCACACCATTATGCCACAGAAAGGTTTTTAAAAGATAAAAGCAAAGGAATGCATAATGAAAAGATATAGAGGTTGTATATATGCTATATAGCAAATATGCTAACCACTAAGCCACCATGCCGCTGCTGTATTTATTTTAATGTATTTATTTAAATAACTTTTTACAATGGTACATTGTTTCAAAGCTGCATTACAGTTAAGCTTGACCCCCCCAAAGAACAAGCTGAAGCAACAGGGTGAAACCTTGTGAGGACCAAAGCTTAATGTGGGACTGTTTATCCTTGTGCGGCTGGGCAGCATTAACGGTGTGAGACACCCATGCACTGATTGTGTTATGATCAAGCATCTGTTTTTTTTTTTTTTATAGAAAAACTGATGCAGTTAAGTAAAAAACCCTCTCTGTGTGTACGATTGTCTTAGTAGTAACACCCAAGCAGGACTGCAATGGCATTAAACAATGGAAATCCAGGGACTGTCCATTAAATCTAAGCATGATGAGGGAGGAATGGATAAAACAAACATAAATAGAAAAAGAGTGGTGGGTGGTGAGATGCATAGATGTCAGACAGCTCTATTTTTTCTGATACTGATAGACACAAGTATAAAAAAAACAGATGAATAGACATACAAACATGATCAAGCTTTAGCACACTGTGGGTTGATTGAAACATGCAGAGATGATATGTTATGGAGTACTGCTTTATTGTTGTTAAGTACTTTTTAGGTATCTGTAATTTCTTGATTATTTCTGTAATAATCATTTTTACTAACTAAAAAGTAAAAATACATTTTTTTAAAACAGTGGATAATTTAGCTTTTTTATACTATTTAGTCTACTATTTAGTCTTTTTTGAGCAGGCTTAAGTCACAAACCAAGCACAAATCAGCATCTTAATAGATGTAAAACAGGCTAAAGAGGGGAATAAATCTTTCACAGCTTTCAGGCTCTAGTTGTGATCAGATTAAACAATTGCTGCTGCTGCTGCAGAGAGGTGTGTGTGTGTGTGTGTGTGTACACACTTTTGCTGTAAGACCTCATTTAATAGAGACTCTAAGCAGGTTTCTACAATAAAAATTATTTATTTTTAAAGTGGAAAAATGTTGAATAGTTAGAATTGTAGTATTTAGGATTGATGTTTGAATAGGTCTACATCAGGTGTGCCCATAAATTTCAGGCCTGAGACTTACATTTTCCAGTGGTCAGGTCATCGTGATCTTCTAGGATTTTTTTTTTTTACTTTACTGTTTAAACATTTTTACATACGTCATGTTTATATTAATAGCAATACAAGGGAATCCACTGACAAAGCACTATTATTGTTTTGATTTGCACTGAATGGTGTCAGTCAGGTGTGAGGAGTCTGAACAGTAGTTGCGATGCCAAATCTCAAGCAGGCCCCCCAATGATCAGTGAGGGTGGACCGACATTTGGATGTCATGTTAATGTGGGGAAAAGACTACTTCATATAAGTATCTGTACATTAATTGCTGTTTTACGTACAAGGGTTGGACAATGAAATGGAAACACTGTCATTTTGGTGTGGAGGAGGTTTCATGGCTAAATTGGAGCAGCCTGGTGGCCAATCTTCATTAAAGTCACTTTGCAGCAGTAAGAGCAG
>JAOUQT010000045.1:8715721-8733743 GCA_025769995.1 Xyliphius kryptos
TAAACAAACTCTCAACTCATTTTTCAAAAACAAAACACATTTCGCGCAGATTCGCTGACGTCGCCGGATGTGTAGCACGGCTCGGTGGGCTGGACTTTTCTCGAGCAGCCAATTACTGTCTGGATCCCACCCACCCGTTAAAGCGGCTCCCAAATGCAAAAATTGAACGTGAGAAATTTTGAGACATGAGGGGGTGATCGATTTCGCAAGTAAAAAAAATGTGCAACGAAGAAAATTGCTTACGAATTCTGTTTTTAAGTTTTCAAAACTTTTGGACCCTTTCTGACGCCATACTGGAGACCTCCACTTGCCCCACCCCCTCCAATTCTTCTGATGGGATGCCGAAGCATTAGGCTTGGGTCTGAACTTGTGGCCCGATGAAGCTGGAGCCACGTACATGAAGCCACGAAGGTAGGAACGTGGCGATGCTGAAGTGGGGAAGACGGATTCAACGACGGAAGCTAAGTAGAAATAATTAACGCACCTGCCAGAGGTTCTGCTAATGATCAGTGCCCAGCTTATATAAACTAGGACAGGACATTCAGTGGGTAGAGAGAACACAGTGGCAACGGGAACATCCTCATTGTGTCCCGTTATCGAGCTAATGAGCAGATACAGCTAGAGGACTCTGCCTGTTCTCTTTATCTGGTTCTATGTTCCATAGCTGAAGGGGAACTCCTCGTATCTCTTCATGACTACGCAAACCCCTCTACGACAAGAAGCCAAATTCAGACTCACGCGACTCAACCTTTACCCAAAAACAACAAACAAGCGAGTCTGTGATTCATCCTTCTTTATTTATGCAAAATATACATAAAGGGCTACAGGTTTGTTTGTGTTCCAATTTCCAGCGAGCCCCAGAACGTTATCTTTTCAGCAGCCAGGCGAGGGTTTGGGGGCCGATGAGGGCTTGTCCCTGACAGCGACTCTGTTTGCATAACTGATTGGGCTCTAATCAAAAGTGAAGCGCCAATTCCAGCTCTGCCTCCCATTCTCGAACGGAGGAGAGTGAGAGGGAATGGAGGAGTGCGGGGTTATTATGCGCCTCCGAGCGTGCCTGGCCATGAAAGGCTACGACCTTGACAAAGACGCATCTTTCAGCTCCGATCAGCGCAAGCGAGATGAACGTCCCGAATCACAACAGAGCAGAAATGAGACAATTCATTCACTCGGGCGAATACTCCGCCGAACGCTTGACGAAATCCGAACCCACACACAAAGAACAAGCTGAATTCCACGAGTACAGATAAAACAAATGACTGAATTAAGGAACTAGAGCAGGTTCTCTGGTGACGGACGTTCTGTTTACCAAGCTGCACACTAACCGAGGTGCTTGAGTATCTACTCAGAAAGCTAACATGATGTTTGTAGCTGGAGGTGTCTTTCTCAGCCCTTGTGATCCCATCCATTCACCTATTCATGCACCTGAAGGAACTTATGGAACATAATGTGGTTCTGCGATGTCTCGAGGAGGTGCGGCTTTTCCTGTCACATGGGTGGCGGACAGTCCTGTTCGGCGATCTCTTTGATGTCTTTTTCCCCATGCGTGTGCACATATTGTTCGATGTTTGAGGGCAGCATGGCGCCACAAGTCATGGCATCTCTGACTCTAAAAAGAAGCGGATTGGCGTTGGTATGTAGACATACACTCCTGATCAATATCTTGAGACCAGTTAAAAAATTACAACAACTTACATTTTGCACTTTGGGATCTTAAGAAATTTCCAAGTAGAGCCTCACAATGCTAAAAAAAGAAATCTGTGCTCAAGAGACCAGCAGCCAACTGTATTTACACTCAAATGTGATTTTTTCCGCTGATCAAAAGTTTAAGACCATAGCCTTTGAAAGCCAAAAAGTTGGATTCCATGTCATTTTCTGTTAAGTATTTACACTGTCAAGACAAAAGCAAAAATGCTCACTGAGAATTGTTGAACTGCATAAGCAAAGCCTCTCACAACGTGCCATTGATGCTAAGTTCGGACGCGGTAAGACAGTCAGTTTGCATTTTTTAAATGATCCTGAGGGTTACTGATCCGATTGGCTGTCAGTCAAGACACGGGACAATCCTCTTAACAAATTAAGGCAATTACTGTTGCTGACTGCAGCCCAATAACCATCAGATGGCATTTGTGAGGGAAGGGTTTCAGAAGCAAAAAATGCTTCTGAAAAAGCATTTTTTCAACACATCTTCAACGCCACAAAATTGTCTGTTTGGACTTTGCAAGGGCCCACCAAACATGGGACATTGAAAGATGGAAGGCTTCCAAGCCTGATGGCTTCCAATGTTACTGGCATGAAAAGAAGCTCCCACCTGAGATGTTTTCTACACTGTTTTTCTTCAATGAAACAATGAAGCTTCAGGTTGTGCAATGGTGTCAAGCTGCAGCTGGCTTTGTGGAGATGTTGCAGCGGGCATCCCTCATGATTGAGGGCCCTTATCCATGTACTAATCACTGGGTCTTTCAACAGGACAATGCTGCAGTGCACAATGACCGTCTGCCAAAAAACTTCTTCCAGGAGAATAACCAATCTTTTGGACCATCCTGCATGTTCTCCTGATCTAAATCCAATTGAGAACATTTGGGGATGGATGGCAAGGATGTTTACAAAAACGGACATCAGTTCCATACAGTGGATGCCCTTCATGAAGCCATCTTCAACACTTGGAGCAACGTTCCCACTACTCTCCTGAAAACACTTGCATCAAGCAAGCCTAAATGATTGGTTGAAGTGCTCAAAAAGAATGGTGGAACCACTCATTCCTTTTTTTGACACTTTGATTTCTGTTTTAAGGGGGGGGGGTCTTTTTTTTAGCTATGGTCTTAATATTTTGATCAGATGTTAAACAGCCTATTTCAGGTAAATTACTGTTTTCAATAAATTCCATACTCAAAGGTTTTTGTCTCTTGCACCAATGTCTTCTTTTAGCATTGTGAAGCGCTTCTTAGAACCTTCTTAAGATCCAGTAGTGCAAAATGCAAATTCTTGCAATTGTTCAACTGGTCTCAAGATTTTGATAAGAAGTGTATAAGATGCATGGTCAATTCCACTGTATCTGGCATGCAGTACAAAAGTTCACGCCATAAACAGTGGACGGGAAGAGGAGTGATGCAAGTGGTACCTCCACTCTGCGTTGCAGTCTGGCAGCAGAGTGCAAACAAGTCTTGCCGTCTGCCACTAAAGAGAGGTGTGGGGGGCCTGTTTGGTGAATTATTCGCCTGGCGTGCCCTGTGAAAAATGGGTGAAGTAGCACATATATATAGCAGAGCACGGTATGTCAGGTTAAAAGTAAGAGCTGACGGCGAGCTGTAAGACGCTAACCTACTGCTGGCCATATACGGATCCTGAAAGCCTATAGCTGCGCTTGCCATCAGCTGACTCGAATAGTTCACTTCTGTCACTTTGGGTGGTGCTCTTTTTGAGCAGCTGCAGAGGGAAAGGACTCCCCCTAGTGTCTCGCCACACTTAGCACAGCAGCATTAGGACAAGTTCGGTATGCACCATGTAGCATGCTTTCTAAGGTAAACATCTTTCCGCTTGTGTAGTAGTAGAAACAGCGCCACCTGAGGTTGTAGGGGTCAAGTGCGCATCTGAAGTATGTGTCCTGTGTTGTTCATATAAATAACACTGAGTGCTGTGTCATGTGGTCGAGTCCATTCCTCTGCCCTGCCCCGCCCCTTCACTATAATGTATTCCAAAGACATACCATGAATGATATTCAAAATAAATACACATGAAGACGGCAAATCTATTTCCCTCCACTTTCACTGTGGAAATTCTGCGAAGATTAAAGGTGTCATTAAAACATCCCCGTCTCCCCTTTCGCCCGCCGATATGAACTCTTACCGCGGATGAGCTCCGGGTAAATCCCTAGGCGCTACACGTTGTCAAACGAAAGCCCATTCACCCTATAGATTTAACACCAAGGTCACTGACACCACAAGAAATGCATGAAATGGGACTTTTCGTTCTGAGTGACATAGAAAAGATCATTTTACAAGAGACGCGGCAGGATTAGAGGAAAAGGAACGTCTCTGCGTTTCGGCTGAGACGCGGCAGGTGATGTAGCCCACTGTCTGATGAGTCATCAGCAAGCCGTACCAGTCAGAACTGAACAGCGAGAGGAAGGGAGCACTACTCAACACCTCCATGAGGTCAGCGCCTCCTCTAAAAATACTAATATCAGATACAGAGCCACTTGGACTCATTCACATGGATACATGGCAGAAAATAAAAATGTTTGAATAACAAAAATCTTTCATTTATTTACAACGAGCACTAATATTATGTGGTTGCATTTGAACTAGGGACCCATTTTAGTGATCATTAGATGGTAGTGGCTGTGAAGGTGTGTCAGTTATTCGAATGTACATAATTAAAAGCCATTTAAATCCCATATAGCTTTGACTGTATAGAGTTAAAATCAGGACCAAGTCAATGATGCTGTTTAGCTTCAGTATAAAAAGATACCAATAAAAAATGGGACATGCCTGTTTCTTGCTCCATTCACTTCCATTTCCTCCACTTACTATATAGATGGACTTTGTAGTTTTACAATTTCAAACTGTAATCCATCTGTTTTCTTGTTTTTTTTAGTCCCCTGTTGGTTCCCTGTTCTTTATTGGTCAGGAGCATCACAGAACTGGTATAATTTGGGTGGTGTATTGTTTATTGTCAGTTCTGCAGTGACACTGATGTGGTGAGGTGGTTTTAGTGCAGCAGTGCTGCTGTAGTTTCATTTAAACGCCACAGTGACACTGCTGGGATAGGAATAATGCACAAACCAAATAATACCTGCTCTGTGGTGGTACTACTGGGGTCCTGACCATTAGAACAGAGTAAAGGGGACGTACACAGTATGTACTGTAGTCCACAACCAGATGGACTACAGTCTGGAATTGTAGAACTACAAAGTACATCTTTACAGTGGAACTGATAACATGGATAATAGGTGGAGCAAGAAGGAGGTATGTACAAACTTTTGTAGAAGGTATGTCATCATCTGGTCAAAGACAATATGACAAGTTTTCAAATAAAACCCCCAGTCAGATCAGGACGAACTGAGAAGAACACAGAAAGGACTTCATGCAAACTTTAATTCCAAACTCCCGGCTTAGTCACAGCAGAGCTTTTCAAGGGCCTGCCAATTCAGGCTCATTATCCCCTTCTCCAGCATCCATCCAGCACCGCGCCGGTACAGACTGTCTTTACACTAAGTGCTTTCAAGACACTTGTTTGAGGTTGACTTGCAACCTGGGATCAAAGTGTGAAGACCTTGGGTTTAACACGGCGCCAATCAGTTTTAGATTTACACTTAAGGATCGGTTCCAGCTCACGTTGAGATCGATTCAATTCAGGATGTTCTAAAGATGATTTTATTCAACTCAGTTCTTCAGTAGCACAAAGCATCCGGTTGTTGGGACCGGGAATCCAACCCGCAGAACTTCAGGTCACAAGGCTGGCTCTTAACTACAAGCTTACGACCGGGCCTTTAGTTTACAGGGTCGTGGTACAAACTTTTTTTTTTACCAACTGTAAATAACAAGTGCAGACTACCAGATCTTCTGTTACCCAAGTATTAGAATGCTACAAGAGAGTCAACCCCCAAACCCCAGTGGTGTAGTAGGTGAAGCCTAAGCACATCTGAGGAAGTTAGTGGGGGGCTTGTTGGTTTTTGTCCCCGCTTTATCAAGCAAATTCTGTTTATAGGAGATGGAAGGTGACCCAAATGGCTTCTCCATCTGCATCCTCCTAAAAGAAACTCAAAGCTTTCAAACAGCAATGACCACAAGATTAACGTCTGATGTTCTTAAATAAATAAATGCAGAAGAGTCAGGATATCCAAATGTGTTCCATGTAAGTTCCATGCAAGTGCAGTGTGTGGACGTGGGTGTGCGTGTGTGCGTCAGTCTTAATGGGATTTAAACAGGATCCCTACATGTATGTTTACATACACAATCAGTGTATATCAACGGCTTAGCGGGTATTTGGATGTATGAGTTTGCCAGCCAGCAGGGAGGCCATTACTACAGAGCAGCGGGGAACAGTAGGCACATAAAGGGTTTAACAAGATGGAACTTACCAGGGAATTGGTAGCTGTAGCTCGGGGCAAAGCCGGTGTATCCGCGGCCATATGTCGCTACGATGTTGGGGTAACCTAAAGGGACAGGAGAAAAATCAAGTGCTGTGATAAATCGTCTAGAGCGGCGACATTTTCCGTTTTACCAATGAATCTGTACAGAGAGCCGCGCAAACCCACACAACACTATTGCACTCACACATTCACCCACAGCAATATCCCACCCAACACACACACATTTACACGTCCTGATATCCCTCTACCCAACACACACACGCACACACACCTTCCAAATAGCTGTGAGATAACAGATTAGCAAGATGGGGAAGCACACTCCGAGGTAATGAGCAGTGTAAGTATCATAAGAACTGATGGCTGCTTTCTTCCCTGGAGCTCGTCCTCTTTTCCTGCAGCGGTTAAAGCGGGCGTGTGTGCCGCTGTCACCTCGCTCCCTCCACCCAACTCGGCTGTCATTGATCGATAACCTTTCTTTTATAGCCCGGGCTAATCGATCATGAAGGACACGACGGTGCGAGACAATGGCAGGCCGATAGCTGTGCCAGGACATCGCGGATTAGAGTCGCTCCGAGACGCAGCGCCTCATCCGCTCGTGCGCTAATACCAGCTGAGTCCGTCCAGCAGAACGGCAGAGAATACGATCGAGCGATTGTGGAAAAGTCATTCCAAAGTGGAGTGAAAGACAGAACCGGCACGCCGGCAGGCCCCGAAGTTATGCGCGAACTGTTTTGCCCGCTGGTTGCTGAGACAGAACTTTTAAACGAGGGCCATTTAGCGAGCTAGTCTGTTCCTCTCTCCCGTGATTCATTTTCCGAAATACCTAGTCTCCTTATTCGTGGCAAGGCGAGATGAGAGAGAAAAAAGAAGCCAATCAGCAGTTCTCGCAGGCCTGTCACTTGGACCGGATCCAAGTGATGCTGCTGAAATTGTGGGACGAGACCCAATGCACATGTTCGGGTGGTCTTCCCGCCAACATGGCGCAGCGACTCCTGCTCGAGCGCTATGTAGAACTGAAGGCCACAGAATTGTTGTTGTGATTCTGATAAACAATCACACAGCTAACGGCCAGACGCTTATTATCTGGTCAGTTTTCAGGGTAAATAATACACAAATGCTGCCACCTTGATTCCATTATGTTCCCCAACAATTTAACTGAAGGTTGGGGGTGAAACCCCATCAGAGTTACCACGGTGGGTTCTCGATCAAAGCAAAGAACCCTTTATCGCCTGGGAAATTCGGCATCATGACCGACCCTGTTCTTGTAGCCCCCAATTATTATGGTTGGGCCATCCGTGCGCTCCCTTCCCTACTGGTGTGAGTGACACTACTCCCACTCGACAGGCGTCACTTTGAGGAACATCTGGAGAGGACAAGGGCTCCCCTAGTGTCGACACAGTCGGTGCAGCAGCTAAGACTGGATCGGTAAGTTTTTTTAAATTTATTTCCTGTCGAGAAATATTTATTTCCTGTTGTTCATTCGTTTATATATTCCCTTAATTCTCAACTAAAGTCACGGAGGGGGTTTTAGATGCCCATCTAGGGGAGAACGTCTGGGCACTTACTCACACAGTCAAACGAACACTACACAGTGCAATTTAGTGCATTAAATTTACTTTGAATCCATGCTTTTGGACTGTGGGAGAAAACCGGAAAACTCAGAAGAAACCCATGCAGACATGGGGAGAACAAAGAAACTCCACCCAGATCGGGATTCAAACCGGGAATCCTTAGCGCTGAGAGGCGAACGTGCTAACCACTAAAGCACCGTGCTGTCCTCCTTCATATTAATTGTACTATATTTATTGCATTTATTTTACCAGAATTTCTTCTCATAATCATTATCTTCTGCCTAATCCTCAACTACGGTCGTGGGGGGTTACCAGTGATCATCCAGGGAACAACGTTTCGGGTGCTGGGCAAATGCACCCAGGACAGAGCACCAATCTGTTACTGGGCACACAGTCGCTCACACTAAATTGTAGGGGCAATTTAGAGGCAATTTACCTAGAATTCATTTTTTGGACTGTGGAAGGAAACCCACACAGACACAGGAAGTACATAGAATCCACCAAGATAGGGACTAACCACTTCACCCTCATGCCGCACTCATGTCACATTCCACTGTTAAATCTATCAGATACATCAGAAGGTTTTTTTTTTCCATACTGAAATGTAGATCACCTACACACCCTGCACTGACACCTCCTGAGGATGCTGCAGCTGATGTTACATATATAAAGAAGGGAGTTGTATTTGAGCCTCAGGTTTGAACAGGATGAAGAACGAGGAGGGCGTTTTTTATAAATTATGTGTATTTTAAACGAGGTCACAACTCGGTTTGCTCTTTCATCCATCTTGCTTTACACTAAGCCCTGTCTCCAATTTACCTGTCCTGTTCCAAAAGTGGGTGGAGTGGCACGCTTTATTTACCCCCCCCCCCGAGGGCGAGTTGGATGCTTTAGATAAATATACATGACACAAAACTGTTTCTCTGATATTTAAAGAGCTTACTATCAGTGCAGTGTGTCAGATCTGTATTGACAGTGGGGATTAATTCCGTGTCCGTCTGAACATCAGTAAAGCTAACCGGCAGCAGGTCTGGTCCCGTCCACAAACACTTCTGTACCACTGCTGCTGCACGGGTTCGACCTCCGGAGGGAAATACTACAGCTGACCGAAAGTGCAAGGCATATAATAAGACTTTTGCTAAATGTAGGTTTTAATCCGGAATAAAAGCACTGTCCCCACTTCAACAGCGGCAGTTTGCAAGCATGTATTTTTTCATGACAATTTACATTGTAGATTCTCACTGAAGGCATCAAAACTATGAATGAACACATGAGGAGTAATGTACTTAACAAAAAAGGTGAAATTACTGAAAGCATGTTTTATATTCTTGAGTCTTCAAAATAGCCACTCTTTGTTCTGATTACTGCTTTGCACACTGTTGGCATTCTCTCAATAAGAGGTAGTCACCTGAAATGTTTTTCAAGTGTGCCTATAAGGGTTAATTAATATATTAATTAGAATGTCAACAGTGTGCGAAGCAGTAATCAGAGCAAAGAGTGGCTATTTTGAAGAAACGAGAATATAAAACATGTTCTCAGTTATTTTACCTTTTGTTAAGTACATAACTCCATGTGTTTATTCATAGTCCGAACTTTTGGCCTGTACTGTTTGTGAGAATCCAGTTTAGCCGCTGACGGTCAGACTTTCAATTCCAGTTGTTTGCAACCGCTACTGCAAACTTCATCAGCTAATCTGTAAATAAAACAGAATCTGAGATAGATCGATGCGACATGAGCTATTGAACGACACGGGCAGGAGAACAAAGCGCAGATCGTCGAGAGTGGATTTAGCGGAATGTCATATAAAGTTTCATAGCCTCCATGGAAGGAGGATTAAAGGAATGTAATTTGTTCCACTTACATCTGTTCCTAACGACTCTCAGAAACCAATCTCCCTGCAGTGCAACGCGTTTAAGGTGAGTTGTATCTTTAATCTGTTTCAATCAGCTTTTAAGCACTTGCATTCACAGCATCGCTCTAGCGTATGGCTGGATCGACTTCGGCTCGCCACACCGGATGCAGACGACCAGCAGCCTCATTAATGTGGTTTTATGCCTAAGCAGTGGTTGGTCATTGGTGAATGTTGTGGTGGTGGTGGTTGCAGGGGACCGTGTGGGAGCCAATGCCCATCTTCTCATCTGATCATCTTCTATTTAATCTTCTCATAGGGTCGCCGAAGTTGGGAACAAAGTTTTGGGCGCTGGCCAGATACCAGGACCGGGATCCCCAGTGCTGGGAGGTGGACATGCTAACCACTACGCCACTGTGCCATCCCATTTGTATGTTTCTCATGCCATGACCAAACAGGATCCGCTTCACAAAGGTAGCATAACCCACTTAAAAGGGTCTGGCTGGAATTAACTTTTACTTTGGGGTATTGCTTTGTTGTCGTCGGCTGTGGGAGGGCAATCCGATCTGGGTTTCCGTGTTTTCCCCATGTCCGTGTGGGTTTTCTCCAGAGATTCAAGGGAAATTTGGCTGCTCAAAATTGCCCCATATTTTGTGTGAGTGAGTGTGTGTGTTCCCAGAGATAGATTGGCACCCAGCACCCAAAACGTTCTCCCCCATTCCCCTCTGACCCTTGTAGATTAAGCAAAAGATAATGAAATGAGACTAAAACTTCATTAGATTTAGGATTTGAACCCCCAACCTTAAGATTGACACCCTCACACCCAAACCACTGAGCTACCACGCCTTTGAACTACATATGAAACCAGAGGACCTCTCCTGCCATGGTCTCCTCGTTAAGAAAACCTAGAAACTTTGAGATGGAGGAAGACAAAACAAGAGTCGAGGGACATGCAACCATCTCATTATGTCCTGTTGCTGATGCGGTGGGCAACCCTCCGTCTCCTGGCAACACAGTAAGTAAGGGCTGTCACCTAATCTGGCCCGCTGGAGTCGGTCTCACCTTCTTATTTGTGTTATTAATATGCATGTTAATGCGCCCATTTTATGGCTCAACAGTTCGGATTCACTTTAAAATCAATTATCCATCTGGTAAAGCCGCACTCTGCGCCGGCTGAGATGTGTATTCATTTCAGCAAACATACATGAGGCTTAACACAATAAAGATAAATGGCTCGATTAGGTGTGGTAAACACGGGCGCGCCGCGTACAGCTCTAATGAGATTTTGGCACATAAGGAATTACAGTTCCTTGAATAATGAGCCTTGTTGATTTTTGTATGCAAATTACCAAAAGGAATGTTTCGCTGTCCTGCGTTTCCAATTTCATTTAGATAAGAGTGTGTCGCGAGCGAATGAACTCACATGCTCTTAACTCCGACTGTTCCTCAGTACAGCTCCCACGTCATTCATTTCATCTCCCGCTTTTATTTTGTTTGTTTAAGGCCGGTCCAATTAGGTGGAGACAGGCTCTGTGTGGTTTTTCACCAATGGCATCAATGAGCGATGTTCATTACTATCTTACACACTGCCAACCGAATATGTTCACATGTCGTTTAAATAGCAACATTGCTTGTGAATATATCTACCCTGATGGGCGTGGCCATTTTGAAATAAGGTATGTTCAGGTAATGTATTTGGCGTATTGCTACCACAGATGTCTCGCTGACTGAAAACAAGCCCAGACAGATGTGAGATGTTTATTGCTATCTTGGCTGGGACTCATCAACAAAGGCGCGCGTCCATTGCTGAATAAAACTGAACACATGGTGGGTTGTGACTCAAAAGTGGGTTGCGGATACGTTCTGGGTGGGTTGCAGACAGCTTGTAAAAAATTATTTTAGTAGATCCTCTGTTTTCGTTCACCTCGGATATCACGGTGCTTGTCGGTGTTTGTCGTTGTTTGTCAACATCTCTGTTTTCGAAGGTTGCTTCAGATTTACAGCGTGATCATGTGACATGGACACATCTCATTGTACCCGTTAAGTTTCCCTTAAGAAGTGAAAGTGAAGTTAACGCTTTACTTTTAGATCCAACATGGGACCAAAAAATAGCACCTCTAAAAGAGCAATCGGCCAAAGTCAGAGCGCCACCTGGCTCTTAAAGGGAACGGCAAGTTATTCTGTCGTTACTTTAGCAAAGATACACCAACATGTACTAAATCAAAATGCAGTTGACGATTTGCTAAAGATTGCTAAAGAAAGCCTTCTCATCCCATTAGCTTCTAGTTGATCCTTTACTAGGGTCAGGGAGTTATTTCAAGCCCATACATGGGAAAACATTTCGGGTGCTGGGCAGATACATCCACGATAGGGCATCAATTCATTGCTGGGCACACAGTTACTTATGTTACATATATTACTATATGGGGCAATTTAGATGGGGCAAATTAGAGCAGCCAATTTACCTTCATGTTTTTGGAATGTGGGAGAAAACCAGAGGAAACCCACGTGGGCACGGGGAGAACATGGAAACTCGAGAGGCATATGTGCTAACCACCATGCCCCCATGCTGCCCATCGTCTATATTTGAACTTTCACTAATTTGAACGTTCATTAAAGGGTAACACAGCAGAGTAGACAATACAGAACAAACAGAGGACTAACAAAAACAAAGAAAAAAAATGGACTACAGTCTGTAATTGTAAAACTACAAAGTCCATCTATATGGTAAGTGGAGAAAATAGATAATGGAGCAAGATGGGGGCGTCTCCAAAGTTTCTTCCATATCTTTGAACCAGAAGTAAACAGGAGCTGGATGATGAACCAGATGAAATCATTTGCTCATTTAACACCAGCCTCGAGTTTCTTTTTCCCGGAGCCCTAAAGCAGTCTGCTTTGCCCTGCTGTGTTTGGGATGCTGGTGCAAATGACCATAACAGCACCGAATATCGATAACATATTTCACACTGGTCTGGGTGAGGACGCTTCATCAAGTCAAATTACCGCGAGGACGACCTCCCCTACAGCTTCCCCCATTAGCCCGAGTTCACATTCTGCACCAGGCATCAAACGATTTATTTGCTTCAGTTACTTTCAGCGGCCGATCAATCTCATAGTCATTATCTCTTGTCACTGGAGCTGGATAGAGGAAGAGATGCTGGAAGAGGAAGGAGGGGAAGTGGGTACATGTCTAAGGCTACATGGTGGGGCCTTGGAACGAACGTCAAAGCTGCAGGAAGAGACCCGAGACGGGCTGAATGGCTGTCGTGAGGGTGGCTGTGTGTGAAGGGGTTTGGAAATGAGAGAGCAAGGGAGACAGAGAGAAGGAAAGACCACATGCCTGTAGGAACACAATTTCACATCGGTTCCCATCAAACATGCTGAAGGATGTAAAGCTGAAGGACGGCGGTGGAGGTGCCAGTTGAGCGTGGAGGCATTAACCCAATGGCGACGGCCGCATAGGCATCAGATTTCTGTCTCCCATGTCTTTCTCTCTGTCTCTAAAAAAACACTTATGAAAGCACAGCTTTCTGCAGGCTTCTGTCTCTGCTGTCTTTTTTCTTTCTTTTGTTTTCATTTTACTTACCTGGCTCCTGCAGGGGGCATCACGGCGGCGTTGTGCTTAGCACGGTTGCCTCTCAGCACTGGGGACCCAGCTTCAAATCCCAGCTCACGCACACATATATGGGTAATTGAGAACCAAGTCACCTTGAATCCATGTTTTTGGACTGTGGGAGGCCACACTGACACGAGGAGAACATGAAAACTACACCCAGATCAGGATTCGAACCTGGATCCCCAGCGCTGAGAGACGGATGTGCTAACAGAGGATTATGCATTTATAAGTGAGTCAGTAGGAGAAGGAGAGTGTTCTTACTTAGCATGCCCATTCCTAACATGAAGGCGTCCATGGTGTAGGGTAGACCCCTGGCTCGCCCTCGCGTCCCTGGGGGGAACATCACCTCTTTAGGCTGGGCCTTCTTACATTCTACCTGCAGACACAAAACATACAGCGATTCAGATACGAAACGACAGACAAATTTTGCAGGATAACAAACCTGCCACCTGTTCTACTGTCACAGAGAAGAAGGTGGACTTTCATCACATGGCATGATGAGAATAGTTTTCAGTGCAAGGTAACATTGGATGGGCAATCAGTGACCGTCGTGAGGTCCCGCTACACCGCCGGAAACTATTAACACCATAAACCAAGAACGTCCAAGCTTTTTTGCAAAGAGGGCCAAATTAGATAACGTGAAGATGCCCGAGGGCCAATCATTCCTTCTGATATTTTTTCACCACAAATGTTATATGAACATATACACTGTTCTAAAACAACATTGTCACAATTACCTTCATTTTTCAACTGGCAATGTAACTGAAAAAAGCCAATCAGTCATGAAACACTCCACAGTGTTAGATAAGATTTAACAAACTGTAAAGAATAACTTAAATTTAGGGAATTTTTATTTAAGGCCAAGCAGTTTTGTATGTCGTAGTTGTGTAGTTGTGCAGTGTCAGATGCATCAGATGCATCAGATGCATTAATCAAAAGCCACACCTCTGCCACCTAGCTGCCTCTAAATATTTGACAAATGTCCTCAATTCTGCCAGAGGCAGAAACAGATAGTATTAGCACGGTTACCACCATGTGGTAAAAGGCGGTATTACATTTGAAAAGTTTATTTATTTATTCTAACAAAGCTAGCGATCATTAATAACACGTTATAAGCTCGGTTGGTATCTGACGGCCCACGGTCCAAACATCTACAACAATGTAAGGAGTGGTAGCTCAGTGATTAGGGTGTTGGACTATCAATCAGAAGGTTGTGGGTTCACATCCCAGGTCCACTGAAGTTACCAATGTGGGTCCTTGAGCAAGACCCTTAACCCTCATTGCTCTTGTATTGCTCATGGCTGCTGTATTAACCCTGTGTTCTAATCTCAACCATCAAGTTGGGATACTTCTATATAAGTGTCTGCTAAAGCTACATTTTTCATATTTTGTTACCTCACAACCTGGAATTCAAAGAAATTATTCAAAGGTCTGCATCGTATCATTTACAGACCACGCCATACAACTTTGCACATTAGATATTTTTTAATTGTGACACAAACAACAAATGGGATAAAGTAACTAAAAACTTCAGAGTGCATTCACCCCCATTTAGTCAGTACTTTGTAGAGCCAACCTTTGCAGCAATTACAGCTGCAAATTGTTTTGGATAAGTCTCTATGGGCTTGCCACATCTTGCCACTGGGATTTTTGCCCATTCATCAAAGCAAAACTGATCCAGCTCTTTCAAGGTAGGTGGTTTCCGCTGGTGAACAGTAATCTTCGAGTCTGAGCACAGATTCTCAATTGGATTAAGGTCTGGGGATTTGGTTGGGCCATTCCAACACATTAACTCATTTCCACTTAAACCACTCGAGTGTTGCTTTAGCAGTATGTTTTGGGGCATTGTCCTGTTGGAAGGTAAATCACCGTCCTAATCTCAATTCACTGACAGAAGCTAACAGGTTTTGTTTAAGAATATCCCTGTATTTAGCACCTCTCCTTGACTCTGACCAGTTTTCCAGGCCCTGCTGCTAAAAAAACATCCCCACAGCATGATCCTTCCACCACCATGTTTCAATGGTGTCCTTGGGGTGATGAGATGTAATGGTTTTGCGCCAGACAGTTTTCCTTGATAGCCAAAAAGTTAAATTTTGGTCTCATTTGACCACAGTACCTTCATCCATACATTTGGAGAGTCTCCCACATGCCTTTTGGCAAACCTTTGGCTGAGCCTTTCAATTTTTGCCTGAGAGTAAAGTTGTTTTCTGGCCACTCTTCCATAATGCCCAGCTCTATGGGGTGTACAGCTGTCATATGGACAGATACTACAGTCTCTGCTTGGGAACTCAGCTTATTCAGTGTTACCCTTTGGTTTCTGTGCTGCCTCTCTGATTAAAGTTGACTTAACTGGTCTGAAAGTTTTGGTGGGTGGCCCTCTCTTGGCAGTTTTCTTGTGGTATCGTGTTCTTTTCATTTGATGATAGTGTATTTGATGGTTCTCTGGGGGATCATAGGAGATTTGGATATTTTTTCATAACCCAACCCTGACTCATACTTCTTTACAACTTTGTCCCTGACCTGCTCGGAGATCTTTGTTCTTCATGGTGTTGTTTGGTTAGCTTAATGGTATTGCAGCCTCTGGGGGGCCTTTCAGAAAAGGTGTGCATATACTGACAGATCATGTGTGAATAATATTGCACACAGGTGGCCTTCATTTCACCAAGTATGTGACTTCGGAAAATAATTGTTTGCACCAGAATTTTTTCGGGGCTTCATAACAAAGGGGGTGAATACCTATGCAATGCAATACCTATATCAATTTTCAGTTTTTTTTCCCCACATTTTTTTCTAATTACACTTATAAAACTTCTCTTATAAACTATTTTGTGCAAATGCATCACACACAATTCAGATTTAGTTTTTTTTAATACAGGTAGTAATGTAATAAAATGGGTAAAGATCCAAGGGGGTGAATACTTTTTCAAGGCACTGTAATAATATCAAATTTACTAAAACATTTCCTGCCTGTGACATTCGACATTCATTCACCAATAAAATCGTGGGTTTAGGAATATTAGTGTTGGTGCCATTTCTAGTACGTCTTGTGGCCGACACACATGGTCCATGACGGCGAACAGGTGCCCGCAGGGACTTTGTCAGTTACCTCTGCTCTAGAGCTTTTAATACTGCTGGGTTTTCTTGTCTGTCCTTTGAATATGGCCAGAGGTTTCGAATTTGGGAATGGAAACCAGTGTGTCATGCATTGAACCAGCAGCAAAGAAACAGCAAATATTTAGTAATGGGATTCAGATGTGGGGCCGCTGCTATGAATCTCATTAAATGGGCTCTGAGCCGCCTGCCTCTCCGAGGAACACATTCATAGCTATTTTAATAATGCCCAGGTCTTCATCTCTTTAACAGCGAAAGAGCCCCTGCGCTGTACTGGATACATAATTTGCACGTCATTAGGAGCCAATAAAGTGTAGATTTCCGCGTGACTCAATGACTCATTTATGTCCGCCGCATGCGATATTAGCAATCAACAGATATTTGTTGCTTTTCCTGTTCGTTTAATGGCTGCCGTGTTCGTTTCAATCATGTGCTTTATTTTTGTTTCTCTCTCTCTCTTCCCCCTGCACCTTTCCCCTTTGCCTCCTTCCTTTCCTCGCAGGATTCGGCTTCGTAACGTTCGAGAACGAGGATGTGGTGGAGAAAGTCTGCGAGATTCATTTTCACGAAATCAATAATAAAATGGTAAGTCAGTTTCACCTCAATTTCTCAGACAGGGTCCAGGATTAATATTTGATAGTTGAGAGTGGAGTCGGCGGTCGGAGGGGCCGATATGCCGAGGAGAACGGCACGGCTGAGAGTCGGGCCCATTCCCTGCCACAGTGCGTTTGGGCCACGCCGTGATATTGCTGTGCACTGGCCACAAAGCATGAAATTGTGTCTCGGTGCCATGTGTCCACCTGACTGGGAGAAGGGACCTGTCTATTTGTCGAGTCGCAAGGCTGGAGGGGGAGCCGGCGTTCATTCGAGGGCCTTGTTAAACGTGCGTGGTGGATTTAAAGTCGCAGCCTTGGCAGCGCCGGCGAGGTGACACTTTGCTTACTGTTTTTAAGCTTTTGACTGTATTTCTCATTCCGGTTTTCTTGCCGGGGGGTTTGGAGCAAAGTGTTCATGAAGGACAGGGTTGCGACCCTGAGACTTCTTAGTGAAGAGGCCATTTAGACATGAAAACTTGTCACTGTGTACCAATAAATTTGGCGCAAGGATGAAAGATTTTCTTGTTTTATGTTCGCGCCACCTTTCAGAATTGCTAATGAAGGCCAGGACGGAAGGACCTTCATTTTCAAAGCACTAGTCTTGACTCATTAGGGAAACTTGTGGAGGAAGTTTAAAGTGGTCACCATGGTATCACTATCAATAAATCTGGTATTGATGCTTTATAAGACTTATTATGTAAATGTTTATAACCACAAACATAATTTACAACATATTCTTACAACCCAATGTGACATTATGCATTATAAACCCATTCCTAAAGCTTTACGAAGCATTCACTTGTCATAAGCCTCTGTTAATGTACATAGATATTTATAACCACACGAATACAGTGTTATGAAGCATTATGGCATATTCCTATAACACAATATGACACTATGAACAGATTTATAAAGTATTTATATCACGATGTGACATAATGCATTTTAAAATGTATTTTTTAAATGTTTATTACCTTAAGTGTTATAAAGCTTCATAATGTTTGTGTAAAAACTAAAGCCTTTGTTAAAAATCGGCTTATAACTCTTTATAAAAAGCTTGTATTATTATCTTATCATCTATTATTTTTTACATCTATGTACACTGCTTAAAAAAATAAAGGGAACACAAAAATAACACATCCTAGATCTCAATGAATAAAATATTTCAGTTGAAAATCTTTATGT
>JAOUQT010000045.1:8812047-8823196 GCA_025769995.1 Xyliphius kryptos
TGCATGCCAAGTAAAAGGTCTCCGGATTTGTGGCCACATGGCTGAATGCAGAATATAATGAGAATGCGGTTTATACAAAAACAATTGGGAAAATAATGTACTGTACATCACACATAGATACAAATGTAAAGCGGCTTACAGGTGTGCGTTATTGTCAATAATGTCACAGCTGAACAAACAGCTCAGACAATCAGATGCAAGGACCAGGACTATCTGTGCAATAATAAGGGTTATGGGTTTTTCCTCAAGAGCCCATATTGGAAACTTCAGTGGATTTTGGAATTTGAACCTCCAACCTTTAGATTGAGAGTGCATCACTTTAGTTTCTATGTGCTTTGAGACTGATCTGAAGTCATACAGTAAGAATAAGAACTGCAGGCAGTCTGACTAAATACTGTCCTGACTACTGAGTCCTTTAATAGTATTATTTCCAACGTCACTCAGAAAACATGCAAGACACTGCTCTAAATCCACTCTGTAATAATGTGAACCGAGAAAATAAAGAATAAAAGGCCTGGGTGTGTGCGCCTGTGTGTGTGTGTGTGTGTGTGTGTGTGTGTGTGCGTGCGTAATACTGTGGGCTCTGTGCTGGAAGATGCATCGTGCAGGTGGTGAAATGATCAGAGGTATGACAGAAGAAATTTGTAAAGGAAGAGCGCATTGATCTTTTTACTCCTTCGCTCTGGAGACCGTTTGTAATGTTAGTGTAAAATACTCCCGCCACACAGACACGAGGAAAAGCGGGATCGATGGGGTAAAGTGGAACGAACCTTGAAAATAAACTGCGATGAAAGGATTCAACCAGACTGATTTGGACCCTGTAGCCCTGTATCGTTTGCGCTCGCCGGCGTCTCTCTGTTTGTTACAGAACAGCGATCACTGACTATGATCCCATCCCTATGGTGGCGACGTGGTCTGAGTGCAGTTCACACCACGGCTAACAACTTTTTATTCTGTAGTTTGGTCTGAATAATGCATATGGAGGACGGCGGTGGATGAACGGGACATGATAACCGACAACGAGTGACGTGCGCGATGCTTTCACAGTAAACAGGCTGCGATTGAACATTGGACCTCCTATACTGCATTAGATCAGACGGGGCGCTGTCGAATTGGAAGCGGTACTGCGCATGGTTAACGTATGCGGTTTTAAGCTCTGTGTACACAATTTTTATCTGACGACATTTGGACATTTGGTCATTTAGCGGACGCTTTTATCCAAAGCGACTTACAAATATCCCTCTTAATACTTGGGGTCAGAACACAGGGGAACATACAGCACCCTTGATCAATGAGGGATAAGGGTCTTGCTCAAGGACCCACATTGGTAACTTCAGTAGACCTGGGATTTGAACCCCCAACCTTTGGATTGCTAGCCCAACACCCAAACCACTGAGCTACATCACCCCACCCCATCTCACCCCAACGAGCGTTACTGGAAGTCGTGCACACGCACTGCCAATCAGCTTGTCCGTCTGCATCGGGTGCCGCAAGCCTCTTTGGACCCGCTTAAGTGTGCAACAGTGTGCACTCCTCATTGGTGTGAATCAGAGGTCACCTGCCAGGACCACATGACTCGCCAAAGAGTCTCACATACCGACACCTACCAGTGAGCTGCACAGTGAATGGGAGGAAGCGGTTTTCACCATTGTGAAGGATTCTTGCGTGCGCCTCATTTGCAGCGTGGACTGGGGTGACAGCAAGGCGGTACAATGTTTAGAGACATTTCAGGACATGTCACCCAAGCTACCATGTTAACTAGTCACCGAGCAGCGCACTACTAGCAGAAAAAGCCTGCAAGTTAAAGGCAGGTGGGTGCAAACACCAGTCTATTTTTCAGTAGACCGGTAAAAACCTCATGAAAAGTGACCGAAGCCAGTACAGCGCAGCCGATGTTCTTGATCCGGATGGTTACTGGATGCTAACTTCTGACACTGCCGCTCCTTAAGATAACTATGAGAAGAGTTAGCGTTTCTAACGTTTTAAAGGAATTTTGTGGCGTGAATGGGACGCCATTGGAAAAGCTGGTATCAGGGACTATCGACCAGGTTCCTGCTTTGATCAGCCAACATACAGAATTCATGGCACACTGTAGAGGTGATGCAGAGTTCCCAAAGTTCATGCATTACCACTGCATCATTGTGCAAAAATCGGTATGGGCATGCCACGACTCCCAGCACAGAACATTAAAAGTGCTATAGGGGGCGCTTAGTTTCCTATCTCGTTAAATCATGGCTAATAATTATTGTGAGAAATCATCAACGTAATCAAAGTCTTTACATAGATGAATATATCTAATTATTAATAATAACATGATTAAAGGTATTGAACACATTTGTTATTTCAGAACTGTGTAGCACACATAGCATTCATCGCTACGCAATGTAGCTCGCAATGTCAAAAAGGTTGGTGACCAGTAGCATGAGTGATAGGTCTCTTTATATAACCATATCGGTAAGCACCCCTTTTTGTCTTTTGTCCATTTTTTACTTCCTGTTGGGGGTGCATGCTCTCTGAGGTAAACACTGTTGCACGTGCGCCATAGTAGGAGCTGCGCCACCTGTTGCATATTTAGCTTTTATTATATTTATTTGCCAAAAACCTATTTGTCTTTTGGGGTTCTGACTCAATTACTGGGTCCGCTGTGTCCACATATCTCACCAACAGGCAAAAGAGAATAAGAATGCTTGCACGACGAACCCTTTAATGCCACCAGAAGGGGGAGTTAACATGGGGGGTGGGATTAATAATGCATGAACCAATGGGATTGCCATGAAGTCATTATTTGCATGGCAGTTGTGGTGGAAGGTCATGTGACCTCCAAAGCAGCTGGTTATTACCACTCTTTTATTATTTATCAAAACCATTTCGCATCCAAGAGGCCAGACTCTCTGTGCAGCTGCTCCCTGCTTACCCCCTGCCTGGCCAGCCCGCGACCCCCTGCCAATCACACAGCCTGCCAACCGGGTAAAGGCAATCACAAACAAGCAGGCCAATCACCGGAGGGAAGATCTCTCCCCTTTTCCTTTTTCTGTACCTCCGCCAATGGCCGGAAACTAAAGGTCACTGGTGTCAATCAGTCAGGGATATTTCGAGATGATTGAGAAGTTTACGGCGGATTATTGAGCACGCCGGGTCTCCAGAGGCCGTGTTCACAGGAGAGCGCCAAAAACTCCTTCCACTCAACGTGGTGCTATTTCTGGATCTGTCACTTTTTAAAGAACTGACATCGTCACGGCCGAGACGCGCGTTCAACAGAACTATACACTTTAAGCTCATATAAATATCAGCCATATAAACTGACACATTTCCCATAAGCACCGAGTCTTAACTGCTAGTTAGCTACAAATCGAAGGCAATGTGAAACCAGGACGGGGCTCATTACAAACATTTACTCTGAATGCCTTCGAGTTTGGAGCCGAGTTCCTTTGGTTAATGATAATGAATGATAATTGCATGTTACATATTTATCACACACTGTGTGTGACTGGTGCTCAGAAGCCCTACTGAAGTCATAACCATGACAGAGAACGAGTAAAAAAAAAAGAGAGGAGGAAATGATATACAAAGACACTTCGAAAGCAAAAGACTAAAAAAGGTACCTGCAGACAACCTGAAACAAAAAGTGAGAAAGAAAGGGTGGGACAGACAGATCATGAGAGTGAGAGACTGAGGTGATAAAAAGAGATGGAGAGGAGAAAATCACATAGTATGAGACAAACAATAGATGGTTGGGATCAGAACACAGTTTTAGCTATGATATAGCCCCCTTGATCAAGAAAGGTAAGGGGACTTGATCAAGGGCCCAAATTGGTAACTTTAGTGGACTTGGAATATGAACCTCCAACTTCAGACTAACCCCTAACCACTGAGCTACCAAACCCTTGTGTTGAACATTTATTCAATCATTCATTATCTTCCACTTATTCCTTTATGAGGGTCGCGGGGAGGTTTCCCATGCCCATCCATGGACGAACGTCTCGGGTGCTGGGCAGATACACCCAGGACAGTGCGCCAATCCATCGCTGGGTACACACTCACTCACACATCCACACACACATACACACACTTTACAGGGCAATTTAGAGCATTCAATTTACCTTCTTGTTTTTGGGATGTGGGAGGAACCCGGAGGAAACCTACGCAGACACGGGGAGAACATGTAAACTCCAGCCAGATTGGAATTCGAACCGGGAATCCCCAGCGCTAAGAGGCGAATGTGCTAACCACTAAGCCACCGTGTCGCCCCCATACCGGGTTGATTTAAAAAAATAATAATAATAAAATAAAAACTTTGCATATTTATATTTATTTATTATTATTTTTTTTTATATGTATACATTTTTTAAATTATCCCAGTTTTAAAATTCTCTGTTACCTGTAAAGGCTCACGTAGCCAAAGACTGCTCTTTCCTGTTAATCTTCAACCACAAGATCTTACTCTAGCCATTTATCTTCTTGTAATTCATTTAGTCATTCATTAACCTCCGCTTAATCCACTAGGAGGGTCACAGGGGTTCCCATGCCCATCCAGGGAAGAACTCAGGCGCTGGGCAAATACACCCAAGACAGGGTGCCAATCTATTGCTGGGCACACACTCAATCTCACACACACACACACACACACACACAGACTATAGGGGCAATTTAGAGCAGTCAATATACCTTGAATCCATGTTTTGGACTGTGGAAGGAAACTGGACAACATGGAACATGGAAACTCCACCCAGATTAGGATTCAAACTAGGAATCCTCAATGCTGAGAGCCAAACGTGCTAACCACAAAGCCACCATGCCGCCCATACTGATTTATAGTATGATTCCAAACATGCCTTTTTCCTGTGCTCCTGACGTTGCAAGACAAACTCGTCCAGACACACATCTTTATTAGTCACACTTTGGCTGCTTTACCTCATAGTAACTGATTAATTATTTGTGTTTTCCCTCTTGGGTTTGAGCAAGGCTCACATTCTCAAATAGATTTTTTCTGAAGGATCACCCATTTGTTACTTTTTGTTTACTTTTTGACATGGAGCCGACTCACCAGCCTGATATGCTAAATAAAAAGGTGTGTCTGACTATTTTCCTTATGAATATATATATATATATATATATATATATATATATATGTATATATATATATATATATGGGCTGGGTTTGTGTACACTAAGAAAATGTAATATTGTGTGTAGTATTACTCAGAGCATGTCTGCTTAAAGCTACAGTAACACCGATTTTAACAGCTGGCTGCAACGATTTAACTACATCAAAGCATTCATACTAAATTCTTTCTGTTTTTCTTATTCTCAGGGCTTTTTTAGTAAACGACTGAAGGGTTCAATAAAGAGGACCAAAAGCCAGACCAAACTGGACCGGAACTCCAGCTTTAGGCTTCCATCTTTAAGGCCCATTGAAAATGACAGGTTTGTTTATTGTGCCATTTTGCTTATTTGAGTAAAATCTTAAGTAAAATTTTGCTGTGACATTAACCTGAAAACGGGTTTGGTTTTGTGAAGTCATGGAAATGGCTGATTCATCTTCTAACTTCGGCATATTATATGTTCTTAATGCTAAGATTATAATTGCAAAACTCTAATCTTACTACCGCCTTGTGTTAAGTGACATCATTTGATACTATAGCAAGTCACAACTGCAGCCAGAACAAGTTGTTAAGGTTTAAACCGGTTTGCTAATCTAGTTGATTTGGTAGCTATTGAAACAAAATATATAGTAGGGAGTATATATAGGGAGTGGTAGCTCAGTGGTTCAGGTGTTTGGACTATCAATAAGAAGGTTGTGGGTTCAAATCCCAGGTCCACTAAATTTTCCAATGTGGGTCCTTGAGCAAGACCCTTAACCCTCATTGCTCCAGGGTGCTTAATCAACCTTGTGTTCTGACCCCAACCATCAAGTTGGGATATTTGTAAGACGCTTTGGATAAAAGCATCTGCTAAATAACTAAATGTAATGTAAATGTATATACGCCTTTTTAAAAAATAAACTGGCTTACCCAAGTCTTAATCAATCTTAAGTACTATACTTGAGTATTTTCATGTGATGCTACTTCATGTACCACTTTATATATTTAGTTGGTAAGCTAGGGTTACGTTTTTTAAATTGCATGTTGCAATAAAAAGCTTTTAAATGGCAATCTCTGTTCAGATCTATTATCTTCCACATAATCATGTATTATGGTAGCCCCGGGATTCCCCATGCCCATCCAACTAAGAACGTGTCGAGTGCACAAACAGATACGCACACTATACAGGGGGAATTTAGTGCAGCCTGTTTATCTTGAATTTCTGATTTCGTGTTTTGGACTGTGGGAGGAAACCGGAGAAAACCATGCAGACATAGGGCAAACATGGAAACTCCTCGCTGCTCGGGTTCCGGACCTGGACCCCCAGCACTGAGAGACGAATGGGCTAACCACTAAGACACTGTGCCGCCTTGAAGGGCAACTTGTAACAATTAATTTAGCATGTAATACAAAGTGGTTTTTTTTTTTTTTTTTTTTTTTTTTTTAGGTGGCGGGGTATGCCACAACTGAGATTTCAAGCAAGGTTATTGTGTCTGAAGTTAACATCTGACCGTCTACTAAAAGCTTTTGCTGCTGCAAAGGGTGCGGTAAATGAAGAATGTAGTGCAACTGCAACAGGCAGCATGCATTCTCACACATGCACACAGAAATGGAGTAATATGGGCATTTCTGACTTGCATGTCGTTAGACTAAAATACTAATCTGTTGCTTTTAGTGGAAACCCACAGACACTAAACAAACATGCAGCTTAACACAAAATAATTTTAATGTAATATTTTTATTTTGATACTATATTATGAATGGATTATCAATAATTTGGACCTATTCCCTGATTATTGCACGACCCAGAACTGGTGAAATTAAACTATAAAATACTTTTTTTTTATGTTTACGCACAATAGGTTTGTTGTACACAATTTGTCAATTGAGCAAAATGGTGGTCTACTTAAAAGCATTCTTTATTTATATATTATATTGATTAGAGACCCTTAGCTACGTCATTCTCTAGTTTCTACTTTTCCTACTGAGTTGATTGTTTATTCCACTTATTACTTCATGGGGCTCATCAGATTGTACTGAGTACATTTTCCCTGTCAGCAAGATAATAGAATTAGAAGCAAAGCTTCTTAACCATCACTGGGGCATAAATCAGGCCTGCTTATCTGTGACACTGGAGCCAGATGAGCTGCCCAAGATGCATGTTTCTCTAATAAATCCCCTCTGTTCATGTTGCAGCCGGTTTAGTTCATTTTTCTGGGCATTAGTGAATTTGGGTAAATAGGGCTGGATGTTTTCAGTGTTTCAAATCGTTAACATGAATTATTACACTGCCATAATTAACCTTTGTTTTGGTATTTTTGATTATTTATTTGAGTTTTACAGGTTGCTGTACTGTGAAATAGATATTGTATATTCCAGCATTAGCTTGTGTTCATAGATTTGTTGTTTTCCTGTGTAACCACATAATTAAAAGCAAATGAAAAATTAGATCAACTACTATAATATTATTTAAAGTGAGGAAAATAAGTATTTGAACAACCTGCGACTTTGAAAGCTCTCCCACTTAGAAATTTTCGAGGGGTCTGAAATTTTCATCTTTGGTGCATGTCCACTGTGAATGACATAATCTAAAAGATAAATACGGAAATTACAATGTATAATTTTTTTAAATTATTTATTTGTGTGTTACTGCTGTAAATCAGTTTTAAAAATAAAACAGCCAATTACCCAAAATTCTGGCCTAAAAGGCCAGTTTATCCGCCTCAAAAAACTTCACCTTTCCAAAGACACTATAGACAAAATTGTTGACCTCCACAGGGCTGGAAAGGGCTACGGGGCAATTGCCAAGCAGCTTGGTGAAAAAGATCAACTGTTGGAGCAGTTATTAGAAAATGTAGGAAGCTGAACATGACTGTCAATCTCCCTCGGAGTGGGACAAGATCTCACCTTGTGGCGTGTATCACTGATCCTAAGAAAGGTGAAGAGTCAGCTTAGAACTACATGGGAGAAGCTGGTCAATGACCTGAAGAGAGCTGGCGACACTGTTTGTAAGGTTACTGTGTGTAATACACTAAGACGTCATAGTTTAAAGTTGTGCATGCCGCGGTGCTTAAATCGGCACACGTCCAGGCCCGTCTAAAGTTTGCCCATGACCATTTGGATGATCCAGAGGAGTCATGGAAGAAAGTTTTGTGGTAAGATGAGCACAAATTAGAACCTTTTGGCCTTAATTTCACTCACCTTGTTTGACGGATGAAGAATGATTAGTATGATCCCAAAAATACCATCCCTACTGTGCAGCATTGGGTTAGAAGAGTCATGCTTTGGGGGTGTTTTTCTGTACGTAGGACAGGACGACTGCACTGATGATATGTCCTTCATGGCTCACTAGCTTTGATGATATGTCCTTCATGGCTCACTAGCTTTGCCAGAATATATACATCTAAAAACAATGTAATCCCACCTTCTATTACATAATAGCAGCAACATTCTAATACTATCTGTCTCTGCCTCTGGTAATTGTGGACATATCGTCAGATGTTCAGAGGCAGCTGGGGCTATTACAGTGGCTTTTGAATATTTTTCATTAGCCTGCGATGCGAGAACTGACAAAAGTGACGAAAAACATCAGCCAGAAAGGATGAGAACAGAGAAAAGGGGTGTGGTCACCACCTGCAGAAGCACTCCTTTATAGGGGGGTCTAGCTAAGTGACTCTCATTTCTACCTGTTGTCTGTTCCATTTGCATGTCTGTTCCCTTTATTTTTTTTTAGCAGTGTAGTTTATACAGTTTGTTTAATGCTCTCTGAGTCTAGATATGAAAAACACAATTACAAAAAAAAATAAATTATTAAAAAAAAAAAAAGGATTCCTTGAATCCTTGAAAGAATTGTGTCTTTAGGTTTGTTCACGCTTGAGTGGCTTCTAATGGGTTGTATTGCTATTTAAAACATAACTGTAATTGTGTTTTTTTAACAGTGTCTTAACGTTTGCAGTAATAAAAAAAATGGCAAAATGAACTATTGACCCTCGGGCATTTCCACTTTATCAAATTTGGTCCTTTTTGCAAAAAAGTTTGAACACCCCTGTGTTAGGGGTTTTAGGTTTTAGTAAAGCTTTTATCATGATATGGGACAATTATTCAACCATAAAACATATAACAAACCCTATTCCAGTTGTCCTTTACATAATTTAGCAGATTTAATTATACCGAGTAAATTTAATGTAATTACATTAAAAGCCATTTAGAGCTGAGTAAGATCTCAAGAACTTAACAGTAGCACTATGACTATGCAATGGCTCAGGTCCAGAAATTCATTGCTACCAGTCACTTACTCTAAATACTTATCTTACACTGTCCCAAATGAGTGGTGATGTAATTGATGCTTCTATACTACCACCTTCTGGCAATACGATATTTGTAGACTATTTCAATCTAGATGCTTTGAATTTGCATGATTAGTGACGCTGTATGAATTGCTCATATATTGGACACCCCGATGTGTTCTCGGATGTTAATATGTAATTATTTAAATGTTATAATACTCATTTCGAACACCCCTTTATGGCAAGTTGAATGGTTTCCTTTAGCAAACTTAGACTATCGGCTGCAAATGATCACACATGCTGTTTAACTCATGGTCTAATTCAGCATTTCTCAAATAGTGGGTCGTGACCCAAAAAGTGGTCGGGGACATGTTCTGGGTGGGTCGTGGACAGCTTCTAAATATGAATACAGTTGGAACCCCATTTTTTTTGTTGACTTTGGAAATCACAAGATTTGGTGTTCATCCGTTTTCTCAGTGATAATTGTGTTTTTGTTTTCGCCGCTTGCTTCGAATTAAATCAGGGTGATCATGGGACGTGGACAAGTCTCATTGTCGTTTTAAGTTTCCCTTGAAAAGTACAAATTAAGTTAGCTCTACTTTTAGGCCTATCGTAAATAAAAGCAGCCCATCAAAGAAAAATAGCAGACACATGATCGATTTGAAGAAGGAAATCATTCATAAATACGAGAGCATTAAGATTGGTAAATTTGGCAGCATATACTAAGTCACCATCCACTATAAGTTTAATTGTGGCAGTGAAGAAGTTTAATGCAGCGACAGGCGATAATGTGCTTATAAAACAGAGGCTGAAGATGTCTGTTGTTCATAATTTGGATCAATCAAAAACCGTTAGATGGTGAAAAATAGGAATGTCGTACTGTTAGATGGTTATTTACAATTTTACTATTGACATTGGTCATGAATGGTTGGCATGGTGGCTCTGTGGTTAGCATGTTCGCTACTCCGGGCTTAGGATTCCCGGTTCAAATCCCGTTCTGGGTGGAGTTTTCATGTTCTCCCTTTGTCTATGTGGGTTTCCTCAGAGTTTTCCCATTTTCTCCCACTGTCCAAAGACATGGATTCAAGGTAAATTGACTGCTCTGAAGTGCACATATACTGTAGTGTGCGCCTGAAACGTTCTCCCCTGGATGTGCATGAAGAACCCCCTTCACGACCCTTGTAGAGGATTAAGCGGAAGATAATGAAAATGTATTAATACTTTATAAAAGAATATTAAATTCAATGTACTATGTATTGTATGTACACTGCTCAAACAAATAAAGGAAACACTAAAATAACACAATCTAGATCTCAATGAATAAAATATTCCAGTTAAAAATATTTATTTAGTAGATAGTGGAATGCGTTGAGAACAAAATAACATAAAAATGATCAAAATGTAAATCAAAATTCATATGCCATTTGGAATCCTACTCAATATCAAATGACCGGCTGATCCAACGTCAGTGAAAATTCCTCAAGACAAGTTAAAATGAGGCTCAGTAGTGTGTGTGGCCTCCCTGTGCCTGTATGACCTCCCTACAACACCCGGGCATGCTCCAGCTTAGGTGGTGGATTTTCTCCCCTACGGCCCCCTCCATGTCTCCTGGTGTACTGGCCGGTCTCCTGCTATCTGCTTCATGCTCTGGACACTGTGCTGACAGACACAGCAAACCTTCTTGCCACAGCTTGCATTGAATTGAGTGCCATCCTGAATAAGCTGCACTACCTGAGCAACTTGTGTGGGTTGTAGACGCCGCCTCATGCTACCTCTATGGTG
>JAOUQT010000045.1:8977823-8996675 GCA_025769995.1 Xyliphius kryptos
TTATTCAGGATGGCACATCAATGCCAGCTGTGGCAGCAAGAAGGTTTGCTGTGTCTGTCAGCACAGTGTCCAGAGCACGGAGCAGATACCAGAAGACAAGAATTTGATTTTCCACTTTGATTCCGAATATGATTCCAAATCCAGATAATTTTGATGTACATTTCGATCATTTTTATGTTATTTTGTTCTCAACGCATTCTAAGATCTACTTAATAAAGATTTTCAATTCAAATATTTTATTTATTGAGATCTAGGGTGTGTTATTTTGGTGTTCCCTTTTTTTGAGCAGTTTATATATATACACACACACAGTGTTTATGAGCCCTGTAAACCTCAGTGTAAGTAAATCTATGTAACAGTAATGATGGTGGAAGGAGGCCAAGCCCCGTAATGATATAACTCTGTTTTGTTTTGACAGTTCTCTGAGAACAGAGAAGGCAGAGCAGGTCAGTTTGTCTTTCTTTTAAACGCCGTCCATCCTGTTGCTTCAGCTGGATCAGTGCTGAGAGGACCGCTAGTCACCTTCCATCCATCTCACTTAACCCCGCACACACTTCGTCTAGGTAATGAAATGTTTATCCATCCTGTAGTTATTGTAAATCTCTCTCCCATTAATATCCCGCCCTCACATTCAGCGAGTCCTAGTGCACTAACTCTGAACCAATTCGTACAAGTCTTCGTCCAGGCAGAAAGCTAGCAGGATGCCGTTGTTCGCAAATCCTGTTTATTTGACGGTATTTCCAGCATTAAGGTGGCGAGCAGGAAAATGAAGGTAAGTGGTTTCACAGGGACGTGTAGAGTGAAGCGAATGAAATGAATCCTGAGGCAGTGCTCGCACCGGCCCATGAGGCGCTGCCAGAGGAGAATCTGCAAGCTCACTCTTACATAACAGCTTAGCCACCGCGGGCTCATAAAATAAAGCCTTCCATCAACCTGGTTTAAATGCAAACCAGCGCACGAGGAGCATTCGAGTGGCTTTCACATCACTCTGCTCCATTCAGGTGTTATCAAAAGTTTCAGGACTGTTACTCACTCGAATGCTTTAAACAAAAGCTAAAGAAAGACAGTGATGAGTAAGGTGTCTCGAACGGCTGAGGATGGAAACACACACTTTCTCCTGGTCTCTCACTCTCTCCGTATCACACTTTCACCCTCTTTCCCCATGTGTCTTTCTCTCTGCATGTGTCTCTCTTCTTTTGTGTCTCCTTGCATGCTTGTCCCTCTCCATATGTGTGTCTTTTCCTTTCTCTGTATGCGTGTCTCTTCCTGTATTTTTTCCGTATACATGTCTCTCATTCCGTATGCATGTCTGTGTCTCTCTCCATGTCTCTCTTTCCCTCTCTCTCTCCCATTCAGACACTAACTCACTCCCTCTTTTTCTTCCTGTCAGTAATCTCTCCTGCTCTCACGGTTCGAGAAACAGCTTCTAAATTTAGCATCAGTCTCATCATGCTGAAGCTGAAGCCTCAGAAAAACCCAGAGAGGGTGAGAAAAAAAAAAAGAAACCTGAATGCAGGGGTGTTTCCAAACAGGGGCTCCCGCTCTGCACCACTCACAACCAAATGTTCCCAAAAACTCTAAGCATCAATACACAAAGTGAGGACAAATATACGTTCAAGAATATGCAGGTGATAAAATGAGAACACACACACATCAGACTTCGGTTCACTTCATCACACACTGTGTAAAAATGCCCCACAGAGAATTGGAGTTAAATATTGACATTCAAGCCCATCGTCCAGTCTTCTGTTTTGGTTTATTCTAATATAGGTGACAGGGTTTAAATGTCATTACAGAGACGTCTTTTGGAAGTAAAGGTTGGGAAATACACACCGTCTGTGTTCGATCCACACTGCCATCATCCACCATCATCCATCATTTGCCAGTTACAACCTCCAGCCTTTAAACTGATCACACAGCATCTGGACAATAGTCACATAATTTACACGGAACTATTTTAAATGATCCAAACCGCCAAAATTGGCCCCCGAATTTAAGCGCGTCCCTGTGTAATGCTTCATTAGGTTAGAACCGGTTTAAGGAGTGTTCCTGCCTGTTCTCCAAACTCCAGACCATAAACAGGATAAAATAATTCATTAAGTTCTTATGTAATTCGTACTGTACATTGATGACACGCGGTAATCAAACTGAAAAGAAAGTCCTGACAGCATGAGATACGGAAGATCAGACGACAGAAAGAGATGGGCTATCAGAAGGAGGAGAACGTGGGTGGATAACCCCAGCACTACTTCAGTGAGTATGACACGGCAGTGAGCAGCAGCATCTTTAAAGAGCAGCTCTCTGCAGCGTCTGCAGGGGCGTATATGGAGGTCTGTCTGCGCCTACAGGAAACTGGAGCACACTTGGCAGCCTTCAGCTCTGGGAGAAACCCTAAATGAAAGCTCCCAGATGCTCCAAACTCAGTTTGTCACTGTGTAATAACCCGTCTAAGATGTTGACAAGTCAGACAGCTCACTGAAGAAGAAGCTATAAAGTAATAATGCAGCAATAATTTACAGATAGCTCAACTGAAGGTGTAGAATGATGATATTACCATTAATTAATTTCCAAAAAAGGCAGCACAGTGACATTGTGGTTAGTGCTGGGCATCCAGGTTTGAACCACGTTCTGTGTGAGTTTTCATGTTCTCCCCATGTCGGGTATTTTCTCTGGGTTCTCTGGTTTCCTCCCATAGTCCAAGAACATGGGTGAACTGTGGGGCTCTGGGTAAATTCAAGGTGCTCTAAATTGCTCTAAATTGGCCTTCTTTAAATTGCCATTATATAGTGTAGGAAGGACGAGCGTAAAGAAATTAGGGAAAAGACTGATGGAAAGATGTAAATAAATAAGGGAAAGGAAGGAGAGTCGTAAAGAAAGAAGGGAAAGGGAGGAAGAACGAACATAAAGAAGGAAGGACAAATGCAAAGAAGGGAAAGAAAGGAATAACTGACCTAAAGAAAGAAAGGAAAGGAAGAAAGGACACATGTAAAGAAAGAAGGGAAAGGAAGGATGGAAGGACATAAAGAAAGAAGGAAAAGGAAGGGAAGAAGGACAAAGAAAGAAGGGTAAGGAAGAAAGGACATAAAAAATATGGGAAAGGATGTAAAAAAAAAAAGAAAAGAAGGTCAGATGTAAAGAAGGACGGGAAAGAAAGTAAGGGTAGATGTAAAAAAAAAAAGAAAAAAAGGAAAGAAAGAAAGAACAGGCGTAAATAAAAAAGGGAAAGAAAACATGGACGTAAAGAAGGAAGGGAAAGAATAGAAACAAGGAAAACCTGGAAATAACGTAAATTAAATAAGGTTGAAAGACAAAAAATAAAGAAAGTAAAAAGTAAAGGAAAACAAAAAAATTAGAAAAGGAAGGAAAATAATCATACAAAGAACTATATTTAAATGGACTGTTCTGTAGTTTACAGTTCCATAACAGAACCTCAACCTAAAACCAAGCAGCCAATGCAAATTTATGGGAAGCTCCACCCAAATGTTGTTCCAGTTCAACTCTGGCATTTGGGATGAACATGAAATCTGCCCCAGTACAGACTCTTCACACCGGCACCGGCACTTTCATGAAGGAAAAGTGCTATTTAATGTGTAACTGTTACAAATCCAGTAACATTGATTTTCTCTTCTTGGCCTTCCAATGAGATTGACGAAAGGGTTTCAGGGAACCAGCATGACTCAGTGCACATTCTTATCAGAGCGCCTCAGTGCAGTTCTAGCACCTTTACATGTGGAATTAATCTCCACCTCCCTCTTTCTCACTTTCTTTCTCACTTTTTTCTTTTCTTCTCTGGCTCTGTCCAAGACGTGTGGCCACACTCTCAGCAGGCCTCCATTACATCCCTCTGCTTCTGGTGATCAAAACAAATCAATGGAAATCCTCCAAAGAACCATGTCCTCAGAACCACGGTAATTGAGTGCCTTTGGAAAAAAACGAGGGGATTTCTTTTGAGGGTTGTGGGCCGCTTGGGAAACATCACACGGTGCTGGCACTTAAATGAAGTTTTGTCAATGTCCACATTGATAAGACCTTATTTTCACATGCATTCACATTCCTACTGACCCTCATTAATGTCGCTCAACGACAGTTAACGCAGCCATGAGCTCTAAACAAAGACAAAACATAAAATACTGTACCTCGCTAAAACAATAAAGATTTTTGAATCTTACGTTAGACATTAATCGCACAGCTTGATTTAGGGGTTTTGCCCATGACCACGAAAAAAGTGTGCCTCACAAAAGGCATAAACTAATTTTTTGGCCTACTGTTAAATAAACCAGCCGGCCTGTCACTTTTCATGCTCTTTAAGAAGCAGGTGGCGCTCTGACTTTGGCGATTTGCTATTCAAAGTGCTGGTCCGTGAGGTTCTCCATTGTACTGTGCATGGAAAACACACTATAGTGTTTATGGCCCATGGGCCAGGGCCAGATGCGACCTGTTTTAAGCTGGCCCACCGAACTGGTCCAAACTCTATAATCAAGATATTCTATTAATAAATCTTATTTAAGTTCCTTTTCCCTGCTATGTCTGCATTTCCCTCATAGATGGTGCACTCCACTGGTGAGGTGTTTGATGCTCTTCTTTATTTCTTCTCTTTAACCTTTTGAGCCTATTTGTAAATCGAGCAGACCAAAGAAACGTGGACGGTGTGTGCCAAGTATTAGAGAACTAGACACAAAGTATTTTTTTAAGGAAGCCATTTGGTCCTGGCCCAGCCATTCTGTCAAATTTTACATGTGGCCAGTGGGTTCAGCGTTCAGTAGTGTTGAACACGCACCTATGTTGATTTACCAACAAGATAGTGATGAACATCTGACTGCTGACATCAATTTGTTGTCAATCAGCGGTGCACCTAGGAATTCCTTAGCCAAGTTAGCAAAACGCCAGTAATGTACCTGAGCACACCTTATTTCCAGAGAGCCACGCCCATTGGGGTAGATATGTACACAAGCAGGGTTGGTGTGCGGACGTCTAAATTATCCAAAACCTAACTAATCCAGAATGAGGTGGGGTGTATTTCTCTTTGTCTCCGCTTTCCACGTCAACGTATTTGGCTGAAGTCTTTATCGTGAACGAACACATTTGTCGTGTCCTGCTGAAAATCTCTCATCCCAAAGTAACTTCGAGCCGATGTGATATTTAAATCAGCCGCACAGACATCATAGATGTGCAGCGGATTTAGCCGGGGCCTTTTTTCCCCCTTATCAAATCTTTTCTTAAACAGCTGCGGAAAAAAAGAGCATAACACACTATATTCCAGCACGGAGGGGAGAAAAAAAAAATAAAATAAATCGCTGCTTTGCCAAGTTGTCAGCACAAGGGGCAAAATGAAAGCAGCATGCAGCGATGATGGCAGACTGAGACTGAGCCATGCCTGTGTGGGGCTTTTAATTGGCATAGGAAAGCGGCAATGGGGTGTTTGGCTAGAGGATCTCTTGAGCTGCCTTCATCTCCCTAAGACCTAGGACCCTCGCTACTTCACATAGCGGCACCTATTGGAGGATACAGATAAATAACCAGTAGTTCTGCCTCCCTCCCCTGGAAGAACCTCTGTGTTGCAGCAGTGCAAATACGCTCTCGGTTAAAACAGGCGTGAGGCAATGAGCGGGATAGGGGATTAGAAACAGCATGGCAGAAACAGTATGCGGCAAGGAAAGGAATTAAATTGGGAAAGGAGAAGACACTGCAACAGCAGCAAACTCAATTCCCGCCTCGTCTGGCAAATCCCTAGCTAGGCAGTTACCTCAGAGTTGAGGATGTAGCTCAGGGAGCAGAACAAGCGCGGGCATTGTTTTGACAGCTCTCGTGGTGGTAAATGCCAGGACGTCTCCAGTCAGGCTTGTTCTGTGTTGTGCTGCTGCTGCTGCTGCAACTGAAAGATCGCATCATGCAATGCACCAGGTCCCTTTTAAAAAAAAGGATTTTCTTTTCCTTTTTTTTTTTTTCCGTTGAGTCGCACTTCGAGCATAGCTCCCATTTTTTTGAAGAGAGACTCACTCATTAGGCTTATTATTGCCAGTGGCACGGAATTCACTGGTGAGACTGGTGCGAAATAAAGTCAGTGCAGCAGAGGGTGGTTGTTCGAGCCTTCAATCGCAAACTCATTACACAGTGTCTAACTGTTTGGATCTGGTGTCAGCGAAATGACACAATAATCTCTTAAAAGCTGCAAAAACGGGCACCAACAACGAGGAGAGAGGGGCAGGAGAAGAACTCCCGCAGTTCGACGACAACAAAGAGACGCGGGCCGGCGAGGAATAAAGTTTTGCTTGCCTTCTCAAATCTTTTATTTATTTTTTTTAAACTTTTATTTCAGAGGAAACGGAACATGGATAGCTTTCTGGGAGTCCAAATCCCAAGTCCAAGCCTTGGAGGGATATAAAAACGATGCAAACAGCATTTAAAGTGCCAACGATATAATGAATTTTACAAGTGTGCAGAAGCAGTGGGAACTGGACAACAGTATCAGCTTCCACCACCAGACAGTAGGAACATCAACCTGGACTGAATCGTCCTACGGGCCTGTTACAACAGCATGGCGGCTTAATTAAAAAAAAAAAAAGGGATATGTAGCTCTGGGGTAATGACAGTTTTCCCTTAGGGAATATCAGATCTGCTGAATCCATCTCCTGCCGAAAATCACTCGAAATATCAATTAAAATCTTGTCAGGACATGCAAAGATGTGTTATGCAAATGCGGTGCGAAGCAAAAAAGAAAAAACAAAACCAAAAAAAACAAAATAGCAATAAAACAGCAGCGAAAGCAATCTTCAGCACTGTCTGCTGCAAATAGCCTCGCCATTAAAATGATGAGAGCGGATACAAAAGCGCGGTTTGAATGGAATTAGTTTCTCATGGTGACGGCTGTGATAACAATATTTCGGCGTTTTCTCTTTGGGCAGCTACAAATTAATGACGGATGGATACATTTGTCGTAGTCACGTTTCCCATGGCCCCCGTGGTCCGATGGTTCTCTGGCACGTGGCGATCGCATTGCATTTGGCGTAGTCGACGGCATGTTCGCTTCTCAGCGCTGGGGATCCAGGATTGAATCCGGGTGACCAACTCCCAGATGTTGTTGGTTTTTAGGTTCTTCCTGTTGTTGCTGAGTTCTCCAGTTTCCTCCCACATTAAGCTGAATTGGGTGCTCTAAATTGCCCTTTTATAATGCGTGTGTCTGTGTGTGCCCAACGATTGATTGGCACCCTGTGCCGGCTGTAGCTTCCTTGAATGGGCATGAGAAACCCCCAGCAACACTAGAATGGGATGACAATGGATTCGGCCGGGGCGATATATCGAAAATACCGATACCGAAATTTAGAATGATAACCTGTCTTTTTTGTCAGCTGCGTTCATGTTCCTTTAAGAGGCCGCGTGCTCTCTGTAGGGTAGTCATGTGACTACGTGGCAATAAAGAGGGAATTGTATCATCAGTATGGCTGTGAAGTATTTACGTTGGCCTTATACATTCTTATTTTTGGGGTATGTGTGTATCGTCGTTTTATCGTTATCGAGGTAAACTGCTCAATATATCGCAATAGTGATTTTAGACCGTATCGTCCCAGCCCTACAATGGATGAACGGACAACAAATCCGCTGCACGCGTCTCCAACCGAGCCACAAAAAAACCACAGAGCAGCATTTGGAATAGATGGAACGTTTCCATCCTTAAGGTGCAAATTATCACGACCCGAAAAGGGCTGATGGCAAGAGCACGGCAACGTCACACAGACAAAACAGTGTGACTATTGAGAATGTTTTCTAGTTTACTCACATGCTTATACATTTCGCAGCGCCGAGCCGGAGGAAAAGCGTTTGCATCATATGTACTTATTTGCCATGCATTTATTCCGGCTCGTGATTGAAGAAGAGTGGATTAAAGCCATTGCCTCAAATTCATCATTTTGTGAGTTTGCTCAGCCCTTGGAACAGAAGCGATACCGGGGCGCAGTAGAAGTGCTGTTGGCGCCTGGTGGTTTAATACCCCCATTCATCCCACACCCGATCTGAGCCAAGAAGCCGCATTAGGCCTGGGGCCCTGTGGCCTGCATTTTGGACCAGGCTTGCTGGCATGAGCGGGGAAAAACGAGTGCGTCATTCCCCCCTCCACTGAGTTCCCACTTCAGACAGCAAGGAAAAAGTTTATTACTTCATTTCAATTAGCCAACCAAGTGTGCCGTGGACACCTGCCACCGCTCTCTGCTAACCGGCTGTGCAAACAACCCGCATTTCTAACGCTGATCAGGGATCAGTCACTTCAAATCCAACACAGAGCCACAAACACAGTAACCAGCTCCTGTTCAACAGTAACCTATGCATCGGCCGAACACAGTGCAACAAACCGAGAACCCAATCCTGATTTAAACACACCTTTATGATGAATACAGAAAAGGTCCTCTTACCTTGGGTTGAGCACGTCTTGGGAAGGCAACTTTAGGGTCAATCTAATGAGAACAGAGATAAAGAGAGATTTAAAATGATTACAAATTATAAAGACCAATGACAAAGCATTCTGTGAGGCTGTGGTTCATATTGCACAAGACAATCATCATTTCCCAGATGCAGGAGTTAGTTTGTTGTCTAACCACACATCAGCATCATCAAATACTCTTCTTACATGAGGAGAGAAACACCTGTTGTAATTCAGGAGCTCTGTGGATAAAGCATGGGGGGCCTTGGGGAAGGAAGACTGACATGACAGAGTTTGTACCGGGAAGTGTTGTAGATTTGTGAAGAATCAGAAGAGGCATTAGATCAATACTTTCACAACCTCTTTTCCTCCAGAGGGATTATCATTATTACTGGTGACTCCTTCCTGCAAAGCTACCGTCTGAATTAAAGCCAACAGAAGCGGCTGCAGACTGCAGTCACCTTCACCCCCGTAAGCTGCACATGATACAACTGATCTCTTCCAATTTCTCCATCATTAATTACATAAATCTACCACTGCAAAAGTGCTTTTTCTACATGTACAGCGTGTTCTCTCACCTTTTGAGAGACACCTAAAAATATAAAAGGAATTTGAAGGGAATATGATCATCTCCAAGCAGCTTTACACCTAAATACCCAACACGGTTTCAAAGTTAAACTCAAGATTCATTTATACAAAGATTTTTTTTAAATACAATATGGCCTTAAAGGAGCTTTACGGTGTTCTAACCCCCGAAAAACAACTTAAAATACATTGGTAGGAAAACCTCCCTGGTATTGTTGGTTTTTAAGGAAGAAACCTTGTGAGGACCGAGGTTGGGTGGAGTTTTCTTGTTCTGTGTTGGATTTCTCTCCCTCAGTAACAGTTTTGTCAGTTAATTCAGTGTGTGGTCCAAAAATATTATTAATGTAAAAATCTGGTGATGGGGCGGCATGGTGGCTTGGTGGTTAGCAGGTTCGCCTCATTCCAAATTTTAAAAACATGCCAATAGTTACATTGGAGATACTAATTGTCCCCAGACTGAATCATTTGTAAATAGTTGATGAAAGATCTAGTTGACCTACCCTCACCATGAAGCTCTTTGGATCAGAATTTTTGTTAACTGGACTATAGGGCCTCCAAGAGTCAATAAATGACTGATGGGATAGTACACACACGGGTTACAGCTCAAGCCTTTTTAAATTTAGCTCATCACATTATCTTCGGCTTAATCCTCTACTATGGTCATAGGGAGAAGGGGTTCCTCATACCCATCCAGGGAAGAACATTTTGGATGCAGGGCAAATACCCCAAGCTCAGAGTGGCCAATTCACTTAAAATCCATGGTCTTTTTTTAGACTGTGGGAGGAAACAGGAGAACCCAGAGAAAACCCACACAGGCACCCAGATCAAGATTCGAATTTGGATCCCCAGCACTGAAAGGCAAACATGCTCTTTTTGAAATTATACTGACAAAAAAAGGATGATTGATCATGCACGGTGTGAAGACTTCTCCATGGAGTCAACGTTTTGAATGAACCTTAAAGAAAATAATAATACTGAATGATACAAATAAAACCACCACTCTGCACAGAAACACCTCTTGGCCTTAAACCAAAAACAAAATGTAAGGTACTAAATAACACATAATATAAAAATAAAATAAAAACACTTTAGTCCTTTGTTTCCTGTTTTCGTGGCACAGGTCTTCCAATGAATGAATGGGCTCTAAATTGAAAGCAACACATTCCACCCCTAAAGACTCCTCCCAGGTGACGGCTGTGCCTTTTTTATGCTTTAATTCATCCAGAAAAGTGTTTAATCTAAAACAGATTGCTTTTAGAGAGGACAGCAGCCAGCAACCAGTCGTCAACACGCAATGTAATTTTGGCTCTAGGTTCTTATACCCGCCGCTTCTGTAACGTTTGTTTAATCAAATGTGTGATGCTGAAGTGTGCCATGAATTTCACTCAGCTGTCCCACTCATATCCTTTTTCGTCATACATTCGAGTGCTTCTAAAGAGGCCTTTGCAGAAAAGGCAGGTGGTGAAATACATCACAAAGAGCCGGACAAAAAGAAAAATACGTCTATGTACAATTACAGTATGATGTAAAAATAGCTGCACTCAAAGTAAAACTGAGTACTATAAAACATGCATGATGTACACAGTACATGCAGGGAAAGTTAAACTACATAAATTACGTAATGTGTGATTATTGAGAATGTGGAGTGAGAACTAAATAGATGAAGCAAGAGGAAGTGCATAAAAGCTTGAGTTCTTTAAAAAAAATTAAAAAAACAGAATTACAGTCCTGTTTATTCTGCCATCAGCATCATGACTTTTCTGATCCTTCTTGTTCAATGTCGGCTTGTCAGCTTGGTCCTCGAATTCCAGGTTTGTATCTTTTGTAAATGAGGTCAAACCTTGAGGCAAAACCTCCCAGTTGTCTCTCCGCCAAGGCTATGACATCACAATCCCAAACCTGGTAATCCGTGCTTTAGCTGCCGTCACTGCCATCCTCGTAATCCCAATCTCTCTCAATCCCAGACACATGGCTCCTAATGATGACTGCGGGTTTTTATCTTCCTCACCTCCCATTCAGATGCACTAAGCGACCTCGGTTTACCTCCTAAACACCTATATGCATCAAACAAAGAGTTCTATACTGCAGCTACTCTGGTTTAGTCATGCCTTACAGACTGACGTGCGATTCGTGAGCCATGTGACCCCTCACTCACTAACTCATCTAACAGATTGCGTTGAGACAGGTGACAGGTTGAGGGCTGGTGAATCTCTTAATTCTTGATCGCCTGTTAATCATATACTCAAGTGTTAAAGAAAATGAAGCTGCATAATTAACTGCAGGGGGGAAAAAAATGAAACTTCAGTCAGCCATTTCCTGCCTTCACTTATTCGCAATCTGCAAACCTAATAAGTTCCCAAGGTTTTAATATAGCAGTCGTTGCACGGCCAATTTTAAAACGTGATGTAACTCAAAACTTGGCTAACTATTTGCATTTGCCCTTTTTCTTTTTTGGGAATTGGAGAATCTGATAATAAGCTCTGCAGTCGCTCAAAACTCGGGTCTCGTCACATCAGCAACTAAAACTACACCAGACGAGCAGAATCACGTGTGGATTAAAGGTAAGTGGGTTGTAAATTAGAATAAAAGAGAGCGTCCGGTGGCTCACGTCCATACAAAGAATACCGATGACCAATCAGAATAATTTTATTTCCATTAAAGCAACACCTGTCACTTTAATTAATCTACTAAATATAGATTAGCTAATAACCACACAGGACTCGAACCTGATAAGCTGTCAGCCCACTCACAAGGAAGGAGGCAGAATGTACGGAGGATTAATAACGCCGTGTTCCGCGAAAAGAAATGCAGCAAAAATCCCCTTATTGCACCTGCAGACCATCTTCTCCTTTTAAACCCTTGTGTACAAATGTGCCATGTGCTGAAGCTTTCAGGTTCTCTGGCAACATTAAAATAACATAGCAGGAAAATGATGCCAGACTGCTTGTCTTCAGTATTTCAAATCAAAGCCTGTCCGCTCCAAAGTGAAACAGTTCAGAAGAGCAGGGCAGTTCAAAAGGGAGCCATTCTTCAAATCAGAAAGAAATCCTCTTTCACTGGGGGAAAATTTGTTAACCCGCCTGACAGAGTCACCCACAAAACCGTGGAGTGGGTTACAGAGGGGCAGGCTGCGCACCAGTGGCGAAGAGCTACCCAGATATGAGGCAGAGCGGTTATACAGTTGTACATACATGAATATTAGGGGCTGTTTAAATCGAAAATCCCTCTCCTGCACCCCAAACCCTGAATATAATCACTGTGAACAGTAATGAATATTACTAAATCAAACAGAAGTGTTAGAGTTGGCTGACATGCATTAAACCACAAACTCAGGAGGACTTTGGTAAATGGTACCACTTTATTTTTTAAACATTCTCAGAATGAAAACCAGACTTTCTATGGTTTGTCAAGGATCAAATGCCACTTTCAAACCACATAAGGAGCATTTATTTAACAATGAGACGCCGACCAAAGGGACCCCTGTGCACGCAGCCTTGGTGGCATCTGCTTTATGATCGGCTCACACTTGTCCAAGAAGTGACACAGACGTTTAAGTCACAGATCACCGGCTCAGAGACACCCAGCTCAGCAGCGCTGCACCCGCAATGACGCTTACTATATACATACAGACATCAAGTGAACATCTGCAGCCTCATCCAGGACTGAATGCACCACGACCCAGGTGAAATTCATGGCACACTTCAGCATCACACATTTGCCCCGGGATGAAAAGCGCTGACCGATGTTTAGTGGTAAGGAAAGCCAATTTACAACAACTGATCTGCAAGAGTCTGAAGTCATGTGTAAATATGGTGTCGACAGAGATGAACGGATGGATGACGGAAATAAAACCATGAACCGGGCTGAAGAGCAAACGTTTAAAGAGAGAGAGATGGAACATACCGTCTTCGAGTCTAATTCGTGGTGAGGTTGACCTAAAACTTTATCTACGCTGGCCGCATCTGCAAACGTGACGAAACCAAATCCCCTGGAGAAATAACCATACGCGCAAACACACACACACACACACATACATACACACACACACAGAGAAAAACACACAATGGCAATTAGATGTGGAGAAGCAGCCGAGTGGCATTAGTATACACTTTGTGTTGGCTTTATGATACTAGTGCAATGACCAATATGCAAATCTGCCCAGGTGTGTAAAGGTTGGCTGGTTGGCTATTTAACGCCATGTTTATATTATACATTAGTCATTTTCATAGGTATAGGGCTAGGTATTTTTCATAAAGTGCTTACATGAATTATTAAATAGTGGTTTTGGGAGTTTTTTTTGAATTGCCATATTGAATTGCATTTTGTTTTAAATGTGAGTTATCAGTTTTGTGCTTTTTAGAAACTTGATAAGAGTCTCTGGTTTTGTTAAAAATGTCCAGCACTGAGGCTGGTATTGCAAATCTCTGTCGTTCAATGTTATACTTTGTACATTTTGGTAGTACATGCTCAATAGTTATTTGTGTGTTGCATATGTCACATCACCAGGTGTGAATGTGTTGGGTGAGTACGTCCAATGCGGCATCTTGTGTGTGGTGTATGGAGGATAAAGAAATAATCCAAAGATGAATTAAACTTATTCCTAATCATTTTATTTGTGAAGTTATTGGTGCATTGATTATATATGTAAATACATACATATAAAATCAACGTCCCTATAACTTGCACATAAAAATATGAATATGTCTGCAGGTAACTTTTCAGGTAAGAACCAAATTCCCAGCCAGTGGATGCAGAACAGCAGAGCGGTTGCTTTCGGTCGCTTTTCGTTTAAAACCACCGTGAACCACCGTTGTGTCCGTTTTCAGCAGACAGGAGGAAAACGGGTTCCGACTGAGACTCAATGTCAAACCGCGTTCTGAGATCCAGGGCTGGGAAAGGAAAGGAACGGAAAGCGCGTACGGCGCACGGAAGCTTCGCCTGGCGCATCGGAGGCGCATTTACCTGGAGCGCTTGGTCGTGGGATCCCGCATCACCATACATTCTCGGATTTCTCCAAATTTACTGAAATAGTCTCTAAGGCTGTCTGAAAGCACAACAGGAGAGAGAGAGCAACATGAGCAGCCGCCAACTTGTTCCAAACGCCCCCTAAAACACGTTAGGGGTCGAATAGAGGACTTCAAATGACTGGAAAGCACAAACTAAGCGCGCGTCCCAGAGGATCGCAGTGTATTTAATAAGCCACAGGACAGGACAGCACAGGACAGCACGGGACAACACGGGACAACACGGCACAAGCCAAAGCCGGGGACAGCGGGAAACGACGGCGTCTCTTACCTGGTGAAGTTTGCCAGCTGAGGCCACCGATAAACATTTTACTGGAAGAGGAAAACACAGCAGAAGTGAGTCCAGATGTCAGATCGGCCATTTTGCCGTGGAGCTGACTAACTAAAGCGGCTTAAAAGCAGACAGGGGGGTGTGTGTGCTGGAGATCCGAGTCCTGACTGAGCTAGCAGTGTGAGGGGGCAGGCCCGATCGGGCACAAATCAAACAAAGGTGCAGCTGTGGAGTGGAGCGCTGCGCTGCGCTTTCCGCTCAATGACAGAGTGGAAGTCAGGTGCTGCCCGGATGGAAATGCTGCTCTTACCCTGGATCCTGTTGCGAGTCGCTCGGACTCCCGGACGTGGCTTGGCTCCCGTCTCCCTCCATCGCGAAGGCGAACTGAACGCAGCTGTGAACCGCACGGCGCACTGAGAGCACACGGACGCGGAGCCGAGCTGAGCCGAGCCGAGCCGAGCTGAGCCGAGCGCCGCTGCAGCCAGTCGCACTGAGCCGGGAACGCGAGCGCGTCACACGTGGGCTCAGCTCTGCCCGGCTCCTCCCACTCCCCCGCCTCCCAAGAATGGGGCGTGGTCGCGGCGTGTGTCACTCTGTCAAGATAATGTCGACGTCCCCTCTGCGACCACGCCCACCGCACGACGACGTGGTTTTGATTTATTTTTTTTGGTTTTGCTTATTTCTTTCAAAATCTCTTTTTAATTATACTTTACTGCCTAAAACTACTAATTTAGTTACATTCATTTAAATTAAATTATGTCAATTAAAAAAACAGCTACCAAATGTACAGGGGCTGGTCATAAAATTAGAATGTCATGAAAAAGTTGATTTGTTAATTAATCCCTCCAGTAATTGCATTCAAAAAGTGAAACTTGTATATTATATTGTATATTATATTCATACCTTTTGCACAATATGATATAGTTAAAATATTGGTTTCTTTTCATGATTATAACTGGGGCAGAACGGTGACTTAGTGATTAGCACGTTCACATCTCAGAGCTGGGGGTTCCCGGTTTGAATCCAAAAGTGGGTGGAGTTTCCACGTTCTCTCGGTTCTCCGGTTTCTTCCCACAGTCCAAAAACATGTATTCCAGGTAAAACTGAATGCTCTAAATTGCCCCATATGGTGTGTGTTTGTGCTTGGGTGAGTGTGTGCACAGTGATGGATTGGCGCCCTGTCCTTGGTGTATCTGCCCAGTGTCCAAAATGTTTTTTCCTGGATGGCCATGGGGAACCCCACCTTAACCTAGAGGAATAAGCGGAAGATGATGGGTGGATGGGGGGATGTTTATAACTGACGATCCCAAATTCAGTATTTTATAAAATTTTTATATACTGAAAAGGTTCAATATTAAAGACACCTGGTGCCAAAGTAAATTTTGCATTTCCTTTGGAAATCAAGGTCCCAGCATCTGGAGAAAGAGAGAAAAGGCACATTATCCACATTACTTGAGGTCCAGTGTAAAGTTTCCACAGTCAGTGATGGTTTGGGGTGATCTGCTGGTGTTGGTCCATTGTGTTTTCTGAGGTCCGAGGTCAACGCAGCCATCTACCAGGAAGTTTTAGAGCGCATCATGCTTCCTGCTGCTGACCAACTTTATGGAGATGCAGATTTCATTTTCCAACAGGATTTGGCCCCTACATGCTCATACTTTTCATATTCATCCTTTTCAGTTGGCCAACAATTCTCTAAAAAAAAATTTATACTAGTAATATTGTAATTTTCTAAGATATTAAATTTGGGATTTTTATTATTATTATAAATAAAAAATATAATTAATAAAATATTCATTCATTCATTATCTTCCTTTTAATCCTCTACTAGGGTCTTGGGACAGTTTGGCTATTTAGGAAGGAACATTTTGGGCACTAAACAGATGCACCTGGGCATTAAAAGAAATAAACATTTGAATCATAATATATATATATCAGTATATGTTTATTAAATGAATATAATATACAAGTTTCACTTTTTGAATGGAATTACTAAAATAAATCAACTTTTTCTTGACATTCTAATCTTATGACAAGCACCTGTAATCCTACATATGCATGCATGTTTGTAAATCTAATTTGCATAAACAATTTTGTGATTCCACAAAACAACATATCTAAAGCAGTGTAATATTTACAGGCTGCTTTTAAATCTCCCTTTGCCGTATAAATTACTTAGAATAGGTCTATTAAATGATTTTGCTTTTTATTTCACACTCAAACTGGGACTTAGGGTACTTTATCTTAAATACTCTTTTTCCACTAAAATAATCTCTTTAATTCTGTCTTAAATTCAAATGTTAATACCTTGGACAAAGAACACAATTACATTTAATAGAATGTTTTTATGGGTTCTTCAAAGAAGGTTTTAAAAGTGTGTATTTAAAGCTTATGTGGAAAGAGATTTGGTGACATTGATGTAATAACAAGATCAGACATGTGGACCTGTTCATGCTCATGTCATGTTATATGGTAAAACTGTAATAGCTGCATTGTTCCAGAGCCTGAAAGGTAAATACACAGAAACAGCTTTGCTATGTTCTTTTTTAATATCCTCCAGCCTGTCTCTATAAAATTCTTGATATATTTTTTTACTATAAATCTTAAATTTTTAGGGGAAAAATATTTAAATTCAGATTTTAAAGCCCTAAGAGTTTTTAAAGATTAAATCCTAGATCCTAGATTTAAAAATAAGCAGTAATCTACATTTCAGCAAACTCAGTATTATTGCTTAGGTAAAAATAATATATCTCTATATATATTGGTATTTTTAATGGTATCATTTATGTTTTTAAATTTTTAGTTCTAAGTAAATGATGGAGATGGAGAAAAAGAAATGATCTACATTTCAGCAAACTCAGTATTAATGCTTAAATGGAGGGTAAACATCTAAAAATCTCATCATCTTTTGCTTAATCCTATAGTAGGGTCGCGGCGGGTGGGGGCAGAACATTTCAGTCAGTGGCCAGATACACCCAGGACAAAGCGCCAATCCATCGCTGGGCACACACTCACTCACACACTATCTAGGAGCAATTTAGAGCAGCCAATTCCCCTTGTATGCATGTTTTTAGACTGTGCCTCCCTAATAGTCCTTAAAGTACTATTTCAGATGCAGCTATCTTTCACATTGCATTATATGCATTGCATTTTTAATACACACAGATGATTTATCTGCAACCCTTTAAAAAGGGGGAAAACCCACCGACTATTCAATTGATTGTTTTTTATCAGCATCCAGAATTTAAAAAAATGTAGTCATACAAAAAAAAAATTGCTGATTTTTTATTAGACATTTAATTTCAGATATGCACTGGGTATTAATCTGTTTGTTCATTCATTCATAATCTTCCACTTAATATCTACTAGGGTCGTGGGAAGTCACTATGCCCATCCAGGGGAGAAGGTTTCGGGCAGATACACCCAGGAAAGGGCACCAATCCATCACTGGGCACACTTGCTCACACACACACATACAAAGACATGGGGCAATATTAGAGCATTTCATTCACCTTGAATCCATGATTTGGATCGTGCGAGGAAACCAGAGAACCCAGAGGAAACTCCACCCAGATCAGGAATCAAACCAGAATTTCCCATCGCTGAAAGGCAAACATGCCAAGATCTTTCCTGTCTATAGAGTTTGCATGTTCTCTCTGTGTCTCTTTGTTTTCCTTCAAAGTCCAAAACCAATAGAGAACAGAGAACCAACAGAAGACTCACAGAAACAAAGAGACTGTAATTGTAGAACTAAAAAAGTAAATCTATATGATAAGTGGAGAAGATAGACAACGGAGTCTCGTTCTCTTACTTAGAAGTCTGCTGAATGACTAAATGTAAATGTAGTAAGAAGGTGGTCAGGTGCAACAGAACTACAGCCTGTCTAAGGTGTTTCCATGCCTTTTATACTGAGCTTTGGATGTGTTCCAGCATCAGAATATACAGATAAGAAAGTAAATAAATGAATGTTTTTTGTTTAAATATAAATATTTTAAGCAGCATATTTTATTCTACCTGTTGCTTTGTACGTAGCTGGTAGACTGTATTCTTACATGAAGTTTCACTCAGAGCATTTGATAATGTGAATCTGGGATCTCAGAATTTTGAATCTAGATCAGGGTGATCCAATCTAATGTCGCTTTGAAAAAACAGGCACAAAAATAAGACTGCCTGAAATTGAAGAGCAAAACGAGGGGTTTTATATCCGGAACACGGCGATCCATGTTATTCTGAACAACAGGACTCTGGTCTTCTATTCATCTCCGTTTGGTACGACAAAAGTGGATGGACATCGATCTAAGAATCCCATGTTTAAGCAGATAACAGATTTAACTTAAATGGAAATATATTTGGAAAATGTATCATTTTATGGGCGGCACTGTGGCTTAGTGGTTAGCATGTTCGCCTCTCAGTGCTGGGGATTCCTGGTGCAAATCGCAATCTGGGTGGAGTTTCCATGTTCTCCCCGTGTCTGCGTCGGTTTCCGCCGGGTTCTCAGGTTTCCTCCCACATTCCAAAAACATGAAGGTGAATTGAATGCTCTAAATTGCCCTGTATAGTGTGTG
>JAOUQT010000045.1:9030703-9042046 GCA_025769995.1 Xyliphius kryptos
GGGGGTTGTGGTAGGGTGTAAGTGGTTGAAAACGGGTTTAGTGGTTGAATAAATATACCAGCGAATGTCAATCAACAAATAACTTTGGTTTTTTTTCGAATACAAGAACTGGGCAATGTATTTGGTAGGTGCCTTTTACTTAGTGTTAAATCTCCCTTTAAAAACAGTTAACAAGACAAAAAAAAAATCTCCCTTAAACTACAAAAAAAAGCTAGAAATAGTAAACTGGCAGAGTTGATTTTAGATTTTTACTTTTAAAGGACGGGTTGCAGGAATATCCTAGAGAATATTGCACATAATCAGCAAACCTTCCAGGCCTTGATATTTCCATTCAATGCATCGCGGCATCTCTACTGTAGTGGTAATTTTGCAGTTAAAATATAAATTGGCACAGTTGTCCTCATGTGGGGGACAACATACACACATGCACATATAGATGAAAGACATTTAAATATTGACATAAAAAGCAAAAAAGGCCATATGAATTTTGAGACATGATCACACTCCATATAGCAATCTGTGTCACCATGACTCGATTGCAGCTTCCATGGGGGTTCTGTAGTTCTTTGCTGAACGCTTTCCGAACAAAGGGGTACAGACAGTAGAGCACACCCCACATGTCCTCGCTGTCTTGTTCTGTCTTACGTGCTTTAAGCACACAAGTATACAACAGACGCAACACCGTATATTTCCAAATGTCATTTCGTTAAGCTAAATATTATGGGATTTAACCACAGAGTTTAGTCACTATTTCTTCTTGTCAATATTATTTAAATGATGGATGGTTATGAAGACATTTGTGATTATAAGGGATACCTTCATTAAATCTGAATACACCACCCTTATAGAATACATTTGTACAGTAAATGCATGATATCTATATATTTGTAGGTATGTTTTTCTTTTACAGTGCAGCAATGTATGGACATATGTATAACATGAAGAACGTTTCTTAATAATTAGTACCTGTTTTCCCCATCTTCAGCTTATCTTACAAACTATACACAGCTAGTAGACCTGACAAGGCACACAATGGACAAAACAACAACCCAAAATGTGTGAGCATCGTTGTCATAATCAGACGCATCATTTCCATATATACATCTGTTTGGCATCAGAATGATGTCCTTTGGCAGTCTGAATTTCAAGTTCGTCAATAGCAGGGTATCTAAGGATCCTCCTGAATCTTCCAGGACAAATAAATCCTGGTAAATGCTGACTTTGAGGCCTTTGTTCTCCACAGTCAGTTTGGTCAAGCGTTGTAGTGTTTTTTTTTTTTGTTTGCCACCTGTTTTAGTGTCTTTTCAGAATTCATCCACTTTTACAGGACTTCAGATTTTTAGTCTGAAAATAATCACAGAATGTTTTAGTGCAAGCTGGTGCCTTTTCTTTCTGTTGATATAGAGTAAAGTAGCCGAGGCTGTCCTTAAAACCAAGTGGAAACCTGCTTCCCCAGCTCCAGTTCCCCTGACTTTCAGAGTGGAAGCTGACCATCAGTGATGTACAGGAAGAGAACTACAGGTTTACTTCTTTTTCCCCTTCTCTTCTTAATTGATTCTAAAAAGAATTGCTGAGATCACGCTCTGCTCATGCAAACATAATGCACAGGTAGTCATCTGGCTTCAACCTCAAAATAAGCAGTGCTCATATGCAGGAACCATCTCAAACTGGAGAACATGAAACAGAAAGAATTTATGAAGGATGATTAATGCAGCCTCCTGAATTCTGAGACAGGTCTCAGAGTGAGTTCAGACGATCTTCTTAATGCTGGTGCGTTTAAAGCTGCCAGTGCTTCGCTGTTTCTGTACTTGGCTGGCTGAACCGTGGCGTGCTCTGCTACTACTGCACATGCTGGAGGTGGGAGACAGCTCCACGTTCTCCTTATCAACACCTACAGGACAGAGACATTGGTCAAAACACATGCGTTCAATAAAACATAAAAAAGTACATGAAAGTCTAAAGAGATCATCTCTACAGTGTATATAAAATCATTCAAATATTTAATTTAATTGGTGACTTAGAAAAACCCTCCCTTGTCATTTTTAATAATTTCTAACAAAATTCTAAAAATGACAAGATCACTTAAACACTTTTTGTTAAGCTGGCTCCGTAGCAAATACGATGTCTGCCTGCAGACAACAATGGCAAGGATAAAAGCTCGCCTAAATAAATTCATTGTACGTTAAACCCAGAAATGTTCATCACTTTTGTTTTCCATTGTGTGTGTGTGTGCGGTTTCCCAGGCAGCGCTGGATCACAAATGCTGTAAGCAGCATAGGGCACTAGAGATACCATCCCACATAGCTCCCCTTTTAATTCACTACAAAGTGTATGTATTAATAGGATATTATTTGGGACTCCACCTGACTGCTAAGGATGTTGAACAAAAATGATCCCGGCATCAAGACAGATGATTACCGTAGACTAGTAGAGTACAGAGCCAAGTATTTTGTTGATGTCTCAGTATTTTCTTTAAAAAAAGCATTGTTTTTATCTTTTCAAGGACCACGAGACCATAGTTTTTTTTCCACAGAGACATTCAGCTTGCGTATAATGCTATAAACTCAATTAAATTTGTTTTAAAGCCACTTGTCCATTTTAAAATTTAAGCTACACAGCTAGTCCAAAATTAGGTCGCCTGGCTTTAAGCCATATTAAATACCAGTATTGACCAGAAGATGGTGCAAGACATGACAGAACTTATTTGAGGAATTGCAAAGAAGTACAAGCATTGAACGTGTTTCTAAATATTATTAAATATTACGCAAGAGTATTTTTAATCCGCGTGATTACATCAGCAGACAGGTAGAACATTAAGAGGTGGTTGTGTTGTTCTGTCTTTACCAACCAAGCAACCTTCTTCATGAAAACAAGCACCAAAATAAAAGGTGGCACAGCAGCAAAGGGTGAATACCTGGAAAGATGAGGTATAGAGCAAGGCAGAGTGGCTTCACACAGGCATGCACACACACACAGAGAGAGGAGTGGAAAAGAAGGTAGAGGTGGAAAAAAAAAAAACGAAAAGAAAATGAACACACAGTCATTTAAGATCCTTGAAAGGTGCACAATGAACGCTGGGTCTGATTGGTGATGCTAATTATTTTTAGATATATGATAAACATGAATAATCTAATCAATATATCAGGTTTTTATACTGATTGCAACATCAATTGTTGGCGAGATACAAGTATGTAACTTTTACTGTCCAAAAATAAATGACTCCAGAGACTAATTTTTAACTGGCCACTTTCAAACATCTATACCACCAGGAAAAGAAAAGTAGACAAGTGATAGTCACTGAAATCGGTTACCAAAGTGTGCAAACTATAGAACTGGACGTTAATTGCCCATCTCATCTCTATAGTTTAGGCTTGTACCAGGGGTTTTCGGTGGCCTCTCTTCGCCTGTCCTGGCATGGGACAAAGTTGGGGAGCGTCTATAAACTATGGGGCCCTCTGAATTGACAGCATGTCCCAAATAAAGAAGAGAGAATGCAGTGAGGTTATTACTTATTCACCATACATATTAGAATGAGTGTGCACACAAATACAAACACAGACACACACAGCAGTAACACAGGGACATATTGTGAACATGTGACACAGTCTGGAATGCAATGTAGCAAAGGCAGCACACACAAATACAATAGAGCATTCTTCTCAAACACTTCAAAAAGACTCTCTGAGCCATTAGGAGAAACAGTTACACGTACTTTATACATGCTCTGGTATGTGTGAATGCATGCAGAATTCCTGACCTGGTGAGTGCTGCGAGGTCGCCAGCGAGGTCATGGAGTTAGACAAATTAAGGTTGGCAGTGATGCTCAGCTGGCTCTGAACGATAGGCGGATAAGGAGAGGTTGGTGTTCTCTGAGACTCCTCGCCTCCTTCCTCTTCAATACCCGGCAGGTAAGTATCAATAAGAGCATCCAGGAACTTGACCACTAGTTCGGCATAATCCGGGATTTGTGTTTGCTGCAGAGTAAAACAATAAAAAGACATTTTGTTTGCAGGAAAAGCTGCACACCTGGTGAAAATGTGCATGGAAATGGTGCATTCTGTCTTCAATTTAAGCAAGACTGACACCGATACATCAGCAATGATTCTATTATAAATGTAGCAATATTAAATTATACGAACAATATCGTAGTATCATTTCTATTCTTGGGATAAACTTATTCGCATGGATGAATATTTGCACTGAATATTTTAATTTGTTCAATTCCCACCGCAGGAATTAAGCAGAAATAAAGAAAAATACACTGATTTTCAATAAGATTTCTCAGCATAAACATTTAGCAGCAAAAGGAAAAGTCTGGGACACTAGTCAAAGCCACAAATGCTTTAGAGGTTACATTTTATTTCTAAACTACTTTGGGGAAAAAATGAATGGGCAATATAAGAATGATTTAATCATACCTTAGAAAAAGGGCCAGCAAATCTCCAAAGTCCATTAAATCCGAAGCCTTTAAAAGATGTAGACAGCAACAATGGGAACAAGTGAGAGAGAAGTAGGGGATAAAATAACGCCAAGAAGCAGAAAGCCGAGGGAGAATAAAAATCACGCAGTCAGCAAACCAGACAATTGAATACGTTTCAATTTACAAGTAAATACCATTTAGCCACCGTTAGATGTCTGCTGCCTTTAAAAGACCCAAAAATATCCTTCCCATATGTATTCATAGATGAATATTTAATAACATTCTACTTTTTAAATTAATTTGTTAAAAATCTATCAACATAAACAGATTAAGATTAAACACATAATAATAATAGTTTCTTTACTCTGCAGACAGGAGGGCTGGTACTGAGGCGGAGATTCCTCATGGTAGACCACATTCTGGACGATGCCATGGACAGGGTTCAGAAGATTGGGGTCTTGGCACATGGAAAGGAGTGTACTGATTTTGGAATCCAGCAGATTGTGCCTGTTGGTAACACCAAAGCCAATTGACATTAAATAAAATAAAAGTAGCAGCATTTTATTTCTTATAACTAAAAAAAATATTTATATTTAGTCTTTAAATAATACTAAATCATATTTTATCCCATATCCTATTTTCCTTTCACAAGAAGTTTATCTGAAGTAAAACAGGATAAAAGATTGGATTCAGCAGTAGGTGAGTAATTAAGGATGAACTTACATGTACACTTGTGCTTATAGAATTTTCTATATTTCTGCATATATGAATATAAATATGAAGTCCTAAAAGTAGTTAACTCAGTAGTTAACTCAGTTAAACATATTACATTTTTGTGAGTGACAAAAGTAAGTGAATCTATGCTTTAGTATCTGGTGTGAACGCCTGTGCAGCAATAACTGCAACTAAACGTTTAACTTTGCTAGAGTGACTTGCGTGCTTAGCGTCATGTGTGCTTGCTACATGACCCACGTTCTCTTGAGATTCAGTTCATTGGCAGATGTCATAATATTGTCCTTCAGAATTGTCTTATATAATTCAGAATTCATTGTTCTATCAATGATGGAAAGCCGTTCTGGCCCAGATGCAGCAAGATGCATGCTTAAAGCATGATACCATCACCACTTTGTTTCACAAATGGTATAAGGTTCTTATGCCGGAATGCAGTGTTTTTCTTTCTTCAAACATGTGCTTTTCATTTAAAGTTTAAAAGTTCAATTTTGATCTCATCCATCCACAAATTTCTTCTAATAAACCTCTGGCTTGTCCATGTGATCAGTAGCAAACTGCAGATGAGGAGAAAAGTTCTTTGTTAAGGAGTGGCTTTCTCCTTGCAACCCTTCCATGTAAACCATTGTTGTCAGGTGTTTTTTTTGATGGTACACTCATAACCATTAACATTAAGCACATGTTGATGACAAAGGCCTTCAATTGCATTGATGTTACCTTGGGGTCCTTTGTGACCTCGCCGACTATTACGCGCCGTTCTTATAAATTTCCTTTTTTCGTGCCATGATACACTTCCACAATTGTCTTGTGGAATTCTCTAAATAACACAGGGTGCCCACTCACACGTGATTGTCATTCCATTGATTGAAAAACACCTGACTAATTTCTCCTTCAAATTAAATGCTAACCCTAGAGGCTCACATACTTCTTCCACTCACAAATATGAAATATAATATAATTTTCCTCAATGAATAAATAACCAAGTATTATATTGTTGTCTCATTTGTTCATCTGGGTCCTCGTTATATACTTTAAAGAGATATGATGTATTAGGGCATAATTATGCAGAAATATAGAAATGTACACAAACATTTATTAATTTATTTATTTATTGTTTAACGCCATCCTCAGCACCAGTGGCTATTTTAATGACAGGAACACGGTCATACTCATACACAAGTCTCATATCATACACAAGTTAGTGACAATTTAGCATTTCCAATTTACCTAGCGTGCATGTGTTTGGACTGTGGAAGCACCCAGAGAAAAACCCACACAAAAACGGGGACAACATGCAAACTCCACACAGAAATTCCCAGGTCGCCCCATCCGGGTATCAAACCCGGGTCCTCTTGCTGTGAGGCCCCAGCACTATCCACTGCGCCACCGTGCCGCCCAGTACACAAACATTAAAATCACCACTGTACTCATTTACAAACTGGAATATTTACAGTATAAACTAAATTAGTTTACAGATTCAGTTTTTCTGTTAATCACTGAACTAATATTTAATTATATATTTAATTTTAATTAAATCTTTATTTCTAATAAATACTTTACAGAGTGAATTAAAATCCAACCCAATCTAACTGTACTACATTCAAAAAGCTATACAAAATGCTGTTCAAAGCCTCATGTTCTCCATTTCAGGCAACATTCGCTTTCTACAAGCTTCCAGTTTACAAGCTTTTTAAATTCTTTAGCCGAACTTTTCCTCCATGCCTGCTAACCTGTCTGATTGCTGTGCCGTATGGGTAAATAATGTAAATGTAATGTACGGTAAGACACTCACACCACTGGGAACACCTTTGGAAAGACCACACTGGCTTCAGCCAAATACTCGTATAGAATCCTCTGGTGGAACTCATCAGTTGAGTACTTCACTTGTGTGGCCTGTTGCAAAGAAAAAACAAAACATACAACATAAGGAATTACACACTCTACAGCACTTTTATTAATTATAAGAAGGTGTACTGTCATGGTAAAGATCAGGAATAAAACACATCCAGAATATCATTGCACACATATGAATTGGACTAATATGTAAATAGTTTGACTATGTCTTAAACATATGCCTATGAAGGGTCTGTAGATTTAATTTTAGAGTTAAAATACCCCTTGCACCAAAAGCTTTGAACCACCTGTTCTATATGATCATAGAAAAAAAAAAAAAAAACTAGAAACCAGAAAACATGGACAGCAGAGACAGAAGTGGAACTGGCCGGCGTTTCTCACCAGCACAGTAAGGAGCAGCATTTGGATCTTGGGGTCAGTGAGCACCTCCTCATCCAGCAGCACATTGGACTCAGACACAGAGACTTTACGCAAATGGGAGTTGGCTATTCTTTGCGTCTCTGAAAGGGGAACAGGGCAACATTGAGATACTGCTTTCACAATGTAAATATATAACCTAAGCCTTAATTTAGATACATCAAATGAATTCATATCAACTGACAACATTCATGTACTGGATAGAAAAGTTTGACAATACACACTAGGCTCTGTACTGACTTACCAATATCATAGTCATTGTCAGCCACTCGTCTGATCTTTGGAGGAGTGGTGATTCCCGATTCCATCTCTGGCCTCTTTGGTGCTTTATAGTCTGATATCAGATGATCAAAACTCTTTCTCGTCCCTACAAACAAAGCATGTCAGTATAATAATAAACAGCACTGTAGCACTGAGGTCAGACCGAGAGATGATTTAACGTATGAATACACACTTTAACACACATACTATACTGTCCATTAACGTTTACTGAGAAATCATTAGTCACCCTATAAAATAAACAAAGGGGTAGTAATCCCAGAGTTAACATTTACCAGGAAACACACAATGCTCGAAAGAGAAATAGTAGATATATTTACCCAGTAGTTTTTTAGCATTGGCCTGTGAGGGCTGCCCCATGTCAACACTCATGGACTTGCGGGTGCGTGGGCTGGTCTGCCCCATTGTGGGATAATATGCTGCCAGGTAGCGCTCTGATACTTTGGGTGATGTCCATGGCTGACTCTCCTTTAGTGGCCTGCCACAATGAAATGACTAATTAATTAATAAACTAGAAAGTGCAGTTCCTGCAGAAACTGTGATTTGTGTTGCCCCGGGGCCTCCCTTTAAGCATGTGTGACAATAAAATGAAATGCAGTTAGAATTATTATTATATGATGTGTCATTTTCATAAATATATTTCAATTTCATTCATAAATTTATGTTAATATTTGTTTTAAACATTTTTATTTAAAGCCAAAGCAGTTGTTCCCTCTCCTCCACCCTATTGTGAACGTTCTATCATTTAAATGCACTGCTATAAAGATTCAAACTGTATGTGTGTCAGTATCCGTGCTTAATTTTATAATAGTAAATGGTAGTACACATTGTGTCAAAGTTCTGACAACCTCACCTGCATCCAGGCTCAGGAGGATAAACCGAGTAAGAGTCTACAGGGAAGTTCTCCATAGTAACATCTGAAAGTAGCAAAGACTTCCTGTGTTTGAGACTGCAGCGGCTGCGGACCTCCTCTGACACAGTGAGAAGAGCTGTAAGAAGCATATGCAAAGACATTAAAACAGGGAAACAAAAAAACAGGGAGAGATAAGGTGGGCATATTGTCTTTTCACTTACCTGCCAGATAAGCCACACTCTGCGTGTTCACCTCAAATTTGTCACAGTTGCGGTGTTTTCCCACCAGTCCCAGAAGCGTGTGGAGGATACGCACTGTCCTTGCCACTGTGGTTGAGGATGGGTGTCTGTAACCTTCAGAAAATATAGTCCAAGTACAGTCTTTATGCAACAAAAATGTAAACGTATGGCACTTTTTATTTCTATATTTAACACAGCATAAATTGTCAACCCTGGAAAAAACCCTTCACGTTACCCTGGTGTGAAAAATGCAAAAAAAATAAAAAAATAAAGGCAGTGAATTCTAAGAATAAATAGCACATTAACCTTTGGAAGATGCCATCAACCTGTTAATGGTGATCTTACTACTGCTTCTGTTATTTTTACCTTTCAGAAGATGCCCCACTAGTGCAAAATTGAAGTTGGAGTTGAAGTTAAGACCAACAAAATGGTCCATTTGTTTACAGTCCCATTCTAGAGGCTTCCGAATCTCCATGAAGATTTCCTCCGGACTCTTTAAATCAGAGGAGAGATTTGCAGCATATGAATACATAAATGCAAACTAAAGTTTTTATTTAACTCATGTTCAATGCTTTGCTACAGAAATGCACATAAAGTATATACACACACACACACACACACACACACACACACACACTATACTATATTATATAGAAGCAGCCTGAAATGGTTCACATTTTATGCATCTCTGTGCATTTGCCTCTCATTGGACGTTTAATACCTTGTCATTAAACGCCCGTAGGCTGTCGAGTGTGTGCAGGTTCTGCTCCAGCAGTGCGGTCCCAGCAGAGTACAGATTTACCTCATCCAGCTGCAGCACAGCTACTGCCACCCAGAACAGAGCCTTGTGCATAGGAGAGTCCTGAACGCACCAAGACACAACTTCATGTTCAGCTACACTGCATATACTATCTAAATAAAAGCATTTAATATGAAATGAGTGTCTCTTTCGCCCCTTTCACACAGCACAGTAAACCTGAAATGTTCCAGAATTTACCCGGAGAAGCTGTATGTGTGAATATTTTGTCCTGGATCTTATCCTCCTAGCACCCTAAATAATGTTCTGCATAAATGAAGTGTGTGAACGCAGCAGTCAACGTATCAGAAAATCATTGTAGGTGTGTTATATTTAATGTATACGTATTTAAATTTCAATTTCCACTTATATTCATAAGGAACGCAAAGCATCTTTACAGAGATGTAATACATGTTAGAATCATAAAGTTTATACACTTTATTTAATCCCCAATGAACAAGGCAGATGGCAATATATACCATGGTATTACTCTGTAAAATGTCTTACCCGTAATCTCTTCTGTAAAAATACCGCCTGTCCCATCACGAGAGATGCTCTGTGCTGTGTCATTTATTCTCGTCACCTGATTAAGTCTGCTATGTTATTGTAACACGTTGTAAAACTAGTGAAATAAAGGGATAGACCACAAACTCTTTTCGTTCAGTAGAAGTGCTCACATGGTTTGATCACACACTGACGAGCATTGGAATCACAGGTGTATATGTAATAACAATAATTTGACCCGTCATGTCTGTGAAAAGTCTTGTATATTCCTTTCATCTCTTTCGCCGATACTGCAGGTAAGTGTACGTACATGTAATATTAATGCTGTCACAAAAACACTCATCATTATGCTCGAGTCAGCCGCCATCCTCAGAGAAAACAAAATAAATCTATTACTTGCATTTTGCCATGAGTATGCATGTGCCAGGCACCGTCCCTTGCCTAGAAACGTGAAATATGTCCTCTTTAGTGTAAACGCTAACACAAGGAACATCTCCGGGATGATGTGAGAGAGCAACAATCTCAGAAATATCTGGAACCGATATTGTAAAACTTTCCCGGAGTTTATATGTGAAAGGGGCATTGCATAGGTAATAACTGTCAATGTGTAGCTATTACATGCTTTGTTCAGGTCAAATGATAATGATATATTTTTATTATTACTTGCCAATTTAATTAAATGTCAGTATATGTATTTAGTTTTCAGTAATATTAGCAACATAAAGCACCAGGGTACCTGACTGAGAAGGGGTTGTAGCTTGGTGAGAGCGATGACTGTGGCTTCGATGAGAACTTGACTATTGTAATTATCAGGACCTTTCAAGCAGCTCTCCAGCCCCTGCAAACAAAGATCATTAATCTGGCTGGTCAGAGGACAACAGCAAAAACATTAATGGATGCACTGCAGGTCAACGACACTTCAGCAGAATTTAACATAACACTTTACTCTGCAGTGTACACGGCTCAACTCTTGCTAGACATAAGAACATGTTACAGAGCAGGGACTGAATTAGCATGTGGCCATTATTACCATATATGCTAGTGTTCTGTTATCTCAAACAAAGGAATGATTCAAGAAATTATTTTCCCCTCAGTCACCATTTTTAGTCGCATTCAAACTTTCTAACATAAAAACAAGTTGAGAGAGCTATAAAGATGTCTGTTTAGAGACAGATAATGCAGATGATGTTTCATTTATTTCAGGATATGAAGAGCAATAAGTGATAAGAATGTAGGACATGGGGGCATACTC
>JAOUQT010000045.1:9045835-9057737 GCA_025769995.1 Xyliphius kryptos
ACACACACACACACACACACACACACACACACACACACACACACACACACACACACACACACACACACACACACTCGGGTTCAGATACGTACAGTTCTGCAGTGGACACCTCAGTAAGACATTACATTCATTTAACATAAAACTAATAATAAAAAAGTTAATGTTTAGTAATTAATTAAGGTGTCGGCATTAGGGATAATACGACTATTCTTAAAGACATTACGTGATTATTATGCAATAATTACCATAAAAGTAACAAAAATCACAGGAAAAATGCACGGTGTCTTATTTGTTCATTATTTAACGAAAACATGAAATCACATTTGGTTATTTAAAAAAGACACATAACACAAAATATGAATTATTATCATTATTTTGTGAAAATCAATGTTAAAAAAAAAGGAAGTGTCCCTTTAAGTACATATTCAGATCCATTTGAAAAAAAAGATTTTCCTGTAAGTACAGAATAAACAGACGTGTGTGCTGCAACTGTGTAACTTTATAGGTTTCGCCACTTGGTGTAAACTTTTGGCTACTGGCATTATACGCAATTTCCTATGAATATCACCATGACGATGTTGATGTGCTCTTTTGATTTATTGTTTTTAATCCTGATTCATTGTATAACAATTTATTTTTATCTCTAGTCGTCATACATTCATCCAGGCACATACCCCGACACACAGTTTGTACAGGTCAGTATACGTCACCTGACTGAGAAGGGGCTGTAACTTGGTTAGTGCAATGACTGTGGCTTCGATGAGTACTTGACTGTTGTAATTATCCGGCCCCTTCAAGCAGCTCTCCAGTCCCTGCAGAGGAAGAGCATTAATCAGACTGACCAGTGGAGCGCAGCACCACAATGAATGGCCCTACTGCATTCTGAACAGCACACTGCATTCTGCAGATAGGATTCCCTGACTCTCAGTGAAAAGCAACTCCTCACTCTTAACTCTCCAAGTAATAAAATTATGAAATAGCGAGAGCGAGCGAGACAGAGAAAGCGAGATGCAGGAGAGCAATAATGGTTTTCTAAGCAATAGTAATGACTTTAAAGGCAATAAACAGCATGAACATGGACATCCTACAGATTATGCAAACATAACAATGACCAAATTAAAACGCTTTTCTGCTGCATTAAAAAAATCCATGTCAAGTCCTTCAATTGGAATAATCTGCACAATAATAATCTGCAGAAAAACATTTGAAATCTCCTTCATACAGGTCTGTCTGACATGAGAAAAATTAATAGCATTAATACTGTAGTTTTAATACTAATGATATATAATGGGTCACTGATAACAGGATGGCTGATCTCAACGTCTACACTGTGACAAAAGCACATTTAGGAAACCTATTCAATTCACTTCTCATAGTAACGTGTACTATAAGAATTATGGTACTATAAAACAATTAACAATCCAGCACTGCATTGCAGACACCAGGAGTTTCAGGTCATGTTTATATCAACAAACAGTGAGATCAGTAGTTTGGCCAGTGGCATGATTGTTGTTGCTCTACAGACTGATCAAACCATTTCAATGACTGCTGACCCTGGGTTTTTTCAATCTTAACGGTTTCCAGTAATGCACTCCCAAAACAATCCACTAGGTGGCCATGTCTAAGGGAGTAACGGAATTTGTGAAGAAGCAGCAGTTGGACTACATTCTTTAGACCTCCCAACACAGGAAACACAGAATTAGGATGTTGACGGGCTGTAAACTCTAGAGCCCAACTGACTTTAGCCTCAAATTAGGGTGAAAAGATGACACTGACTTTTCTTGTATTTCTGAAACGTACAGCCCTGAACCCTCATTGCACCCGGGTGCTGCTTCATAGCTGATGGCATGCGTAGACTACAGCCATCAAGTTGAGATAAGTCCCTTAACAAAATAACATAATGTAACATAATAGAAAAAACACAGCTCGTACCCGATCGATGCTGAGAAGAGGACTGGCTTTACTCAGGATGCGGATGATTTGTTTAATCTGACCGTGAGTCACGCGCTTACTGATGCACCCAAACACCACCAGGGCTCGTGGTTGAAGAGATGGGTTGTACTGAAATGCAAACCTAATGCACAACACTAGCAATTAACTGACATACCCATAATACAAACGTTTATAATAAAAATAATAATAATAATAATAAGAAGAAGGAGGTTCACTCACTTCTGAGCCAACTCTGTCCAGTGGTCCAACCACTTGCACCCGGGTATGTCTCTCATACAGGCCTAAAGAGATCGCAAAGAAAATCAAAACTAGCTGAAAATCATTGAAACCATCATGGATTCGACATTTCTAATCAAAATAATGTTAGAAACTGACCTCCATAATCTCCAGCAGGGCTTCAGTGACCGTCTCCAGAGAAGAGAGGGCAAAGGTCTCGCGCTCATAAGAACCCGGAGAGAAGGAACGGTCTCTGTAGCTGGAACGGAACGCAATCACAGCCGCTGATTTTACCTTACTGATTCCAAACAGCAGGTAGAACTTGGGTAGAGAGAACTCTGTAAGGCTTAAGCGAAGAACCTGTTTGGTCTCCTCTGTGGAACATGAACATACCGAACAATTTAGTGGAGTAAGACACATACATACATATAGATAGATACACACAAAAACACAAAACCAGGAGTTTGCATACACTACATAAAAAGACTACATATTTTTCGCTCACTGTCTGACATGAAATCAAAACAAAACTTTTTTAGTTTTAGGCTTTAAATTCCTGGCTGATGTCTTGAGATGTTGCTTCAGGATTTCCACATAATGTTCTGTCCTCATGATGCCATCTATTTTGTGAAGCGCACCAGTCCCTTCTGCAGCAAAACAACCCCACAACATAATGCTGCCACCCCGTGTTTCTTTTGGAGTAATGGTTTCTTTTTGGCATACAGGCCATTTATCCCATGTCAAAGGACTCCCTTTACTGTGGATAAAAACACGCTTACTAGCTTCAGCCAGCATCGTCACAAGGTCTTTTGTTTTTGCTCTTGGGTTGATACGCACGTCGGACCAAAATAGTTTTTTGGGTATGCCTTAAATACACCCACAGGTGTGTCTCCAACTTCGATGTTGCCAATAAATCTTCCAAAAACATGACATCATCATATGGGCTGTCCCCAATTGTTTATTGGCAATTTTTTAAATTTTTGCCATTTTCTGTATTGTTTTTTCTGGCATTTAGCTAAGAAAAATTATTTTCCTAATCTTATTTGACCTAAAACTTTAGTTTATTCTGATTTCATGGCAAACGGTGAGGGAAAAAAATGTTTAGCGCATGTAAATTTCTGGTTTTAACTGTACATACATACACACACACACACACACACACATACACACACACACACACACACACACACACACACACACACACACACACACACACACACACACACACACACACACACACACCACGACACGTAGACAGGTAGGGCTTTTATATGCAACCACACACTGCATTTGAGACCAATATAAATCTGTGCTATTTAAGAATACAGTTTGTACAATACACCCTCTTTGTACTCAAACAAGTCAAATGCGTAGTAGTATTTAAAGGTATGTTGCAATTCTGAGCAGGCTCTGTCTTTAGCATTTGAACAGCTCACTGGTTTGATGCTTTGTGCTTTTTTCTGTGCACCACCACAGAAGGGTTATTTGTGTTGATCAAGTCTTACAACAATTAGGTGTTTCTAGCTGTAGACCTTCTGCACAGTGGATTATTTTTGATGAACTGTCTTGAGCACACCGTGGAGACTGAAGCACTCAAAAAAATTAAAAATAAAATACACTATCCCGCCTGTCTGGCACCAATAATCAGGCTAAGATCAAAAACACAATTCCCATTCCCAGATGATACAATATTTATGTATGACTGTCTGTATGGGTGAGGAGAAGTTTATTGTAAAGTTTACACATTCTTTAATAAATATTTAACTGTATTTGGTCATTCTGCAGATGCTTTTATCAAAAGCAATTAACATCATACAGCCCTCTTGAACCAATAAGCGTTAAGGGTCCACACTGTTGAACCTCCAATTAATGCCCTTATTCTTTTCTAAATTTTTAAGCAAATTTCAGTTCTCTCACCACTGAAGTTGAGCTGTGAGCAGGTACACAGCGAGTGGATGATGTTGATGACCAGGCCATGGGTGGAGGCTCTGAGAGATAGGGGTCCGGTCGCCACAAGCAGGGTTACAACGTGGAAGAGGTAAGGCAGGTGGGTGGCTACATCCAAAGAGTTATTAAAGGACAGCATCAGCATATATCGTGCCAGGATGGCAATGTCATCCCACATCAGGTGCTGCTCCAGAGTTGGCGTAGGGGACAAGCAGGTCTTATCGATTATCTTGCACATGCGTCCAATCACCTGAGACAGAAGACAAACGGGTGGGATTTTAACGTTGGCAGTGTTCTGCTGGATCCTTGAGTGTGTACAGTGTTCTGCTGGATCCTTGAGTGTGTACAGTGTTCTGCATGTTACTGTAACAGTCAATCAAAACAGTCTATCATTTGCAGACACTTTTGTCCAAATTTGATGGTTAGGGTCAAAATACAGTACTGGTCAAAAGTTTGGACACACCCCTTTCTTGCTCCATTGTCTACTTCCTCCACTTACCAGATAGCTGGACATGTTTTACTATTTCAGAATGTAGACCATCTGTTGGTTCTCTGTTCTCTATTGGTCAGGAATATAACAGAACAGGTATAATTTGGTCAGTTCTGCAGTGACACTAATGCAGTGTAAGGGGTTTGAGTGCAGCAATGCTGATGTTTTATTCAAACACCTCAGTGACACTGCCGGGATAGGAATTTTGCAATAACCAAGTAACACCTGCTCTGTGGTGGTACTATTAGGGTTCTAAACATCAGAGAAAAGAGCAAAGGGGACGTACAAAGTATATCGTCCACAAACAGATGGCAAAAAATCTGGAATTGTAGAACTACAAGGTCCATCTTTAAGGTAAGTGAAACTGATAACATGGGCAAAAAGTTGAGCAAAAAGGGGCGTATCCAAATTTTGAACTGGTACAGCACAGGGTCAGTCATGGTACAGCACCCGTAATCACCAAATTTCAGAATATTAGTCTACCACCCTAATCACCCCTCCTCCATATGCCACACTGAAGAAACCCAGGACCTTCTTGCTGTGTTACTGTGTTGCCAAGTAACAACTATTTAACCTTTATGGGAAAAAAAAAAGTTTACTTTGTTGAACAAGTGATCAGTTTGTATGATCAAATAAGTTACACAATGAGCTCTAAACACTTATTATTCAGTCGGCTGCTTAAAACATTACACACCGGCAGCATCTGACCTCCTCTATAAGGTCATGTTTGGATTTGTATTCGACCCCTGAGTCTGGCATGTGTTAGGCTGGGAGAAGGCAGATGCGATGACTAGACAAAGCCGGTCCTTGTCTTCTTAAACTGGCATGTTGTGACATCAGCAGTGGCTGGCACATGCTAGCCAAACTAGACTCAGCACCCATTCAGGGCAGCTATGCACGCAGATCGTAGTTGTTTATAATAAATGGAGACGAGGGAATAAAACTCAAATGCGTCTGTTGGAGCAATATGATCAACGCACTTAAGGTCAGTGGGATTTAAATCACTGTTGCACGACAATATTATCCATTCTCCTCAATAATAATACATTTTATTTATTGATGTCATTCTTGACCCTCAAGGTCACCTTAAATCAAGTATAAAACACGATCAAAATACAATAACTTACAATTCTGTGTATAATAAGAGGAGGGACCGATTGGCTCACTATAATGTCTGTGTACAAATAGAGTGCTGTATCTGTGGTGTGATAAAGCACGCTCAACATGAGATCAGAAAACAAGAGAATTGCTTCCAAGTACTAAGTGCAAGTCAACGTTTATTCCAGGAGGCAGGTACGAGGAGTCCATGATATTCAGGGATGTTCGATCTTATAAATCTGCTTTTCAATTGATACTAATATCGCAGGATATGACATTACAAATCTGCTGACTGTGGATTTGCGGTTAATTAAATCCAGCCCTTAACCCGCGTGGGGCTCACAAATGCGGATATTCATTCCAGTGCCGAATATATTGCATCAAGGTAAATAATGCAGACAGAAAAAAGCGGTCACACTGCTCAGTCCCAAAACTTTTTCACCAGCTTATTAGGGTTTTACCCTTCAGTGATAAATATTCACATCGCTAGCTGGAAACCTACCTTGCTAGAGACCAGTTTGACATTTCCAGAGGCCAGAGCCACAGCTGTATCAGCCATAACTTCAGCTTTAATTGATCCCAGACCTCCGGTGGCACTGGTCTTTATGAAGCTATCCAACACCACGTCGAGCAGGTCTGATATCTACACACAGGAAACCAGTTGGGATAGTTAGAAAATTAGATCTTAATTGATTTATTTCTTCAAAATGAATTCATATAACATATTTAAACTATAAGTACAGATACACCCTGATAAAATGGAAGCGTTTGCTGATATCACCTTATTGTTTGTGTCATGTTAGTACATGGGTGGGGGAAAACCTTTAAGACCAGGAGACACCCATGGAGGCCATCTGCAAAGCCGGCATTTTGGATTCAACTTCAAAATTTTTAACAAGAAGGGGGTCATGTGATATCAAAACCATAGAGAATTGCACAAGAAAAACCATCATTTCAAAGGTAGCTTTATTCATTATCAAGTGCTGCCCATGGTGTTTAACTGTTAACACGATTTTCTTTTTGCACTTTTGACACACTGAGAGCCATACCGCAGAACAAATAATACCACACGCCTCCTGTATTCGTTGTTTCAGGTGGTATGTGGTAGCTTTTCTTCCGTGGTATTGCTCTCGGTGTGTCAAGAGTAGGAGAATTTTGAGAAAATTGCGTTGACAATTCAACACAATGGGCCGCACTTGGAGCACATCCCTTAGTGGTTTGCTGTTGTTGCCCCATGTCACAAATGTGTCAAACACTCGATAATAACTAAAGCTACGTCAAAAATGAGCACACTTGTTTTTCTTGTGAAACTCCATGTGTTTGATGTGTCACATGACCTCCTTTCCATTGAAAAAAGTAAAGATAAATCGAAAATGGCGGCTTTGCAGATGGCCGCCAATTGGCCTCTTGGTTTCCCACCCCCATAAACTAATATGCCATTAACTGTAACGTGATATTAGCATTCACTTCCATTTTATCAGGCTGTATTCATACTTATGGTCCATCCTGTATAGACCTATAAACATGTACACTGGCGATTCATTTGGCTCTGACCTTGATTAAACTGGAGAGTGACGCCATTACGGTCATGCTTAATAAATATCATATATACAGGAACACATGTTTACATGCATGTTCACATTTCTTTGTTTCTGCACCTCTGGGTTTTTTTTATAACACATGAAAGTGACACTTTGCCAAACACATTAAATGATGACTTTATAACAAAACCAAAATTTTACATTTAAAAAAGAAATCAAAGCTGAAATCGAATCATTCTAGAACATTTACGATCAAAACTATAAGTACTAAAGCATTTAATCTTACACAGCAGATCCAACGATGTAAATAAAATCCAGCAACCTGCACAAATATCTAGTTTGTATAAAGTCCTTGAGTTATGTACTAAGGAAATCAGAGGCCTAAACCACTCAAGCACCATACATTTAGTTATGAACCTACCTGTCCCAGACTGCCCCAGATCTTTGCCTGAATTGAGGGATACATTTGCTTTTCATTGATCGTCATGGTGATGAGCTTGTCGAGAATGGCAGTCACACGCTGCCGCTTGGCATCATCGTTGTGCTTACAGAAACGCACCAGGTTGCGTAACCAAGGCGTCATGTATTCCAAACACAGGTGCTTAAGTTCAATACCTGAAAAAGCAACGCATCATGGTTAGCAGGAGAGTCAATCTGTTCCAAGCCAATCAGCTGTGTGTGGAACTTACTTGACTTGCTGAATCCAGAAATGCACTCCTCTAAAAACTCCAGGGTCAAGTGTGGTTCATTGGCTGCTAATGTTTTACTGATGGACACAATGAACAGAGTGTTGTTGGCGGGAATGCATAACCCTGACGTCTCCAGGAGTTGCCCCTCAATCTTGAGGTTAAACGTGCAGGTTAAGGCACACAGGAGGTTGTATGCAGCAGACCTATCAAACAGGGTGAAATCAGGAGTATGTTACCCCTAGTTTTTGCATTCTAATTAAAATCTACATTCTAACACTGCATTGCAACACTCCCAGGTTTAACTACTGAATGCTTCATGATTGAGACATAAATAGAGCTGATATATTTTCTAAAACATGGCTGACCTGCAAACAGCAAACAGAGAAAGGAATACAAACATCTTAGGATAAAAACTTACAATTAAAATTACGGTCAAAAGTTTGGAAGCGCCTCCACTGCTGCACTACCCCCCCCCACCCCACACAGCATCAATGTCACTGCAGAAGTGACAAACTATACACCACCCAAATTATACCTGTTCTGTGATGGTTCTGACCAATAGAGAGCCAACAGGGGACTAACAAAAACAAGAAAACAGCTGGACTACAGCCTGTAATTGTAAAACTCCAAAGTCCATCTATATGGAAAGTGGTGGAAATGGACAATAGAGCAAGAAGGGCTCCAAAATTCTATGTCACTGCAGTTGGTTTTTTACCTCAGACTGGGGTCAGAGCTGCCCAGGTTCAGCAGGGCAATGTTGAGTAAAGTCCCCGGTACGTCTTTAGGTCTGATCTTGGTGTGCTGGGGGATGGAGTCGGGCTGAGAGAGCTCCCAGCGGGTGCGGATATGAATGATGGACTGCACTATGGTATCACATTCCTGGTGCATAAACGTGAGTGGAGTGCCTTGGTTGGCGATAGTCAGTGTGAACTGGTTCTCATCCACCAGGCAGATCTCCTCAATCTCCGAGGCATAGTAGATGTCATTGAGGAAGACCGATTGTCCCAGAACGCGGGTACGCTCGGCTGATGTGACCTGCACAGCCGTGGAACCGACCTGGACATCAACAAAGACAGGATGCTATGATATATTGTGATACATAATATTTATGTTGCTGTTGTTTCTAAGAGGTACTTGTGTTGTTCTCTCATTTGTAAGTCGCTTTGGATAAAATCATCTAAATGTGATGCTTTAAGGCTAAAAATCACTTACCTTGATAGACACCTTCGTGTCCTTGTGAGCTAGCTTTAGTGCATTGTGGAACACCTTTAGATCTTCCTCCAAAGCCAGGGTAGAAGCAGGAAGCTTCTGTTGGTCGGGTTCTATGTACTCTGCCAGCCGTGTGGGAGAGTCGATGAACAGCAGCTTCTTACTTCCCTTCAGTCCAGTCAGCAGCCGCTCGTGATACTTGGTGTACTCTCGAACCCACGTGTTGCAGTTATATATAAAAACTGCTGCCACGTTCTCATACGCAAAATTCGGGAACACAACAAACCACTTGGAGAGAAAGTCCGTCTTGAAGCGGTTGCTCGGACCCACATGAGTAAGGTCCACGACGATCTCATAGTGTTTGGCATAATATGGTTTGAGGGTGAGCAGCACATGATAGATGAGGAGGTCCCCGTTGATCTGCCCCGTTTTAAATCTAAAAGTGAAGGACAAATAGGCTTTAAAATAAAAAAATACCCAGCCGGGGAAACGTTTACATGTACATGGGGACAACATGAAAACTCAACCCAGAATATCAGCACTGAGGGGCAGATATTTTAACCATATGCCCCATGTGCCACCCTTTATAATATTCAATTTGTATTTGGAAACTCTAGAACAAATTGATTGGATATACATTGTCTTAAATGGAAATAGGGGTCTCCGTTTTCATCAATTTCGGTTTTCACAGATTTTTTGAGAATGGATTAGCAACAAAAACAAAGGTTTTTGAAAGTTCCCACACCAAAAAGTGCCAAATTAAGCATTAATTACACCTTTTGCAAGAAATATCATAATAAACCGGGTCCTAGAAGAAGCCAGCAATAAATAAACGGTCAACTGCTAATGTAATAAAATGTCTGGAATAACAGTATCTGCTGCGCCTCTGTAAATCTGTCTATTTAAAACAATATTCCTGGGTTTAAGACATATTTTTGTACTTCATTATTCCATTATTCTTATGACTGCTTTTTAAATAATAAAATCCCATTTAAAACACAGTCAGCTCACCGCCATATTAGGTCTCAAAACAATTATGATTTTTAAAAAATATGATTATATTATAATATGTAATAGATTTGCGTGAATACACTTGGGTGAGTAAATAAAGAAAATAAAAACAAAGAATATTAACATAAACAATAAACGGTCATTTTTCTTATTCATGTAAATTTCGTTACAGCTGCAAGTAAGAAAAACTTAAATTAAAAGACGCCCCAGATAACCCTGTGAGAAGGGGGCAGGAAGCAAGTGTATTTACATCACTGGTTACTTGCTTTCACACGCACAAGAAGGTCAACCACCACATTCATTAGCATCTGTAAAGCTCTTCACAGGTATGTGTATAAGGTTATAGGTTCATCTTGTTGTGTATGATGTGTGTTAGAGAAAGGGAATATATGAATGTGTGTTTGTAAATGTATTTATATGAATCTATATCATATGAAATATATATCACATATGATATATATATATATATATATATATACAGTATTGTGGTTCTTTTTGCGTCTGTTCAGTGAAATAAGTTAAAAAATACATTGTTGTCTTACAGAGTTTTATTTGAAGATTCTGGTTCAGAAGAGACAGAAAAACCAACACCTTCAAGAGACGAGTCATCTTCATACTTTAAAGTAAACCAGACAGGTTTTTAACCTCCGCTGTACATCTATTTTACTTAATCTTAAACTAAATCAATCACATTCCTCTTTTTTACAGCAAGAATGGACCCAAGAACCACATTCAGTTCCTCATACAGCATTTCAACAGCAGCACCCAGCACCACTGGTGGTCAGAACTATACGGAGCCTCCAGCTCCTGATGGCACTAACGAATGCGCGATTGAACCGCAGTTAGCCTTTATAGTTGCTGCATCTACCGGTGGTCTCATCATAATCCTATTGATATCACTATTCGTGGTTTCATTCAAGTTGATCACTCTAAAGCGAAAGTACCAGATCTGGCGCTCCCGCCACAGAAAAAGGGATTTGCCGAGCGGGTCGGGTCGCTGGGACGACGAGCAAATAGAAGGCGGTGTCATCGGGCCATACGAGACCAACCTTTTGCTGGATGAGGTTCAGACCGAGGCGGAGGAAGACGAGGCGAACGAAGTGGAGCACGAAGCTGCAGTAAATGACAACACCACCCCAAACATGGGTGAAGAAAAATCTGTGGGTGCCATGCCGACCTCCACCTCCAGAGATTCCAGCATGGATCCAGTTAAGGAGCTGGAGGACATGGCACTAGTGGTGTGAACTTAAACACTTCCACATTAAATTTTTAGCCTGAAATTAAGCAGGTATTTTCTCCTCTTATTAAAACTGTAAAGAACTAAAAATACTTTAAATTACCAACAACCAATTTAGTACCAATGCTTTTCAAATACATCTCTAAATTACACCACGTTTAATAGGCAATATACAGTACCAGTCAAAAGGTTTGTCACCCCTCCTTTTTTTCTTCACTTTTTGTCCATGATATCAGTTCCACTTGCTGTAAAGATATATTTTGTAGTTCTACAAATCCAGACTGTAGTCCAACTGGTTGTAAACTATAGTAAATACTTTGTACATCCCCTTTACTCTGTTCTCTAATGTCAGGACCCCAATACCACCACCACATAGAGGGCATTATTTGATCGGTGCACCTATCCCAGCAGTGTTACTGAGTTAGGGAGGGGTAGCTCAGTGGTTAGGGTGTTGGACTATCAATAACAAGGTTGGGGGTTCAAATCCCAGGTCCACTGAAGTTACCAATGT
>JAOUQT010000045.1:9089886-9105078 GCA_025769995.1 Xyliphius kryptos
ATCACTTTTTGTTGATTAATTTGTTTCACATCTAATTGTATCATGTGAAATTATGTAGCGAAATTAATCAAATTGTTGGCTTAAAGAATCTATATCGGATGGAATCGTCAGATTTACACGCCAGTCCTGACCAATAACGAACAGGAAACCAAACAAAAGGGGACTAACAAAATCAAGAAAACAGATGTGCTACAGTCTAATCGTACTACAATCTATACGGAAGATAAAGGACAAAAGCAAGATGTGGGCATGTCCTACCTTTGACTGGTACTGTATACACCCTGAACTTTGCCCACACCTCATATGGTTCCGTTCCATGCAAACAAGTTTGCTCAGAACTGCAAGTGGTGCAACATCCACAAAACATTAACATAATACTATGATAAAAAAACAAACCATCCACACAACACATGCAGTTGTGCAGGAGTTACAGTGAAATTGCTGATCTGGTGCCCAGCCTTCCACCACACAAACACATGCGTTGTCTAAATTGCATGCCAAGTGAAAGGTAAAGGTACCCAGCTTTATTTGGGACATAACCAATTTATCAAACCGTAAAACATTGTTTTCATCTCTACGAGTCAAGAAAATCAGTGTTTCGTTGGTTTTTCCTTTTAATAAATAATTAAAGCTTTTAATTATTTTTCCTGGTGTGCAAAAATATATATGTAAAAAACATAAATAAAAAAAATACAATGACAGAAGTGTTCTTTTTCTGTTATGAAAGAAACACAGCCATGTATTAATCTCATCTATATGTTATGTTAAGACAAACAAACATCTTGTACAGTTCCAGGGGTTCACACCATATTGATCTAAACCCAGAACGAGTGAGACTACTGGAGATCCACGAAGGGATGCGGTTGGAATCATGACTGTAGAGTTAGTAAGTGGTTAGTGAAGCCATGTTGCTCATGAACATGTTTGGAGGCAGAAAGATAAATGAGGACGATTTTCAAAGCAAAAGGGACAAAATAAATTGCTCCGAAATGAAGTAACCCAAAAAAAATGGTGGCTAGGAAAGTAAAAAAAATAAAAAAAAAAAAAGATTCTGGGAGACTTACGCATTTTTTGTTTTCCTTTTTTTCTTTAACAGAGGCTTTATTCAGAAGGGAGTGGCAAGTAGCCTACAGGGCAGAGATGGGCACAGAGGTCACAGCAACAGCTACACAACAGTGAGCACAGCGCACACACCCATAATGTAGACACAAGAGACCAGCACCTGAACGTCAGGAACTAAAAGAAAAAAGCTGCAGGCTGGATTTTAATTAACAATGACTACTTACCATGTACTAAGACCTCTGATCAAAACTAAGGAACATCTAAATCTCTGTATAGATGGTTTGCTGTGAGTAATTTAGCCTATCCCTGCATGTTCTATGGTTATGTTTAAGTGTTATACACTGTACTAAAGCCATTTATGAAATTACAAGCAAAAACCATTGTGCGAAAAGGAAACTGTCTGGCTGCAGCATCATCAAACTGGACCATAATGCGGGATGAGAACACAGGAAAAGGGTGCCAATAATTATAAAGTAATTCCATATCATTTCTTAGCTGCTTCACACCGTGCTTCCTCACTGCTGGGGCAGTGTCCAATTATTAGTTCTGGATCAAGAACTTGTTGTTAAAAAAGCTAATGCAAGAGCAGAAGAATGACTTCTCTTCATCATCCATATAACAGTATGTAATTTGTGACGCGTCCTTAAACTTTAGACACCGTGTGACGTTTCAGCTGCGAAAGCGTTTTGGTTAAATAAAGGTTCAGTAATCTGTTTTTCATTTACACACATGTTAAATGAACAAGTAAATAGCACTTATTACATTTCACTTTTAAAAGGAAGTGCCATACAAAACCGGTCAAAAGTTTGGACACACTGTTCTTAGTTGTTTTTACTATTAAGATGGATTTTGTAGTTTAACAATTCCAGAGTGTAGTCCATCTGTTTGTTGACAACAATTCATACTGTGTATGTCCCCTTTACTCTGTTCTTTAATGGTCAGGACCCCAAGAGTACCACCACGAAGCTGGTTCAATATTCCTATCCCAGCAGTGTCACTGAGGTGTTTAAATGAATCTACAGCAGCACTGCTGCACTAAAACCCCCCTGAAAGCAGAACTGACCATAAATAATAGATCACCAAAATTATACCTGTTCTGTGATGTGCCTGTTACATTGTGTTGTTTAAGTGTTCCCTTTATTTTATGAGCAGTGAATAAAGTTTTGATTTTGTAATTAAGAAGTATCCTTATTATTTAATAAATAAATAAATATATAAATTATATTATTGGTCCTTTTTTTTTATTCAGAAAATTCTAAAAGTATGTGACTTGAGAGCATGGTGAGGGCGGAGCCAATTATGCAGATCGCTTAATCGAAACACCTTCCATTAAATAATGTAATCAACTCACCTTATGTGCAAGCTAAAAGTGATTGGAATCAGAAAAAGAGAAATAATATGGGGCTGCACACCTGCTGGTGAGTGAGGATGTACAGTAGCAAAAGTTTGGCCATGTCCCCATCTTGTTCAGTTGTCCATTTCTTCCACTTACCAAATTGATGGACATTGTAGTTTTACAATTAGAGGCTGTAGTCCATTTGTTAGTCCTCTGTTCTCTATTAGTCAGGACCATCACAGAACAGGTATAATTTGGGTGGCGTATCATTATTTGTCAGTTCTGCAGTGAAACTGATGCGGTGAGGGGTTTTTCGTGCGGCAGTGGTTTTATTTAAACACCTTAGTGACACTGCTGGGATAGTAATAATGCACCAACCTAATAGAGCCCACTTATTGGTGGTACTATTGTGGTCCTGCCCATTGGAGAACAGAGTAAAGTGGACTTACACAGTATGTACTGTAATCCACAAACAAATAGACAACAGTCTGGAATTGTAGAACTACAAAGTCCATCTTCATGGTAAGTGGAATTGAAAACATGGACAATAAGTGGAAGAAAAATGGGGCATGTCCAAACGTGTGAATGGTACTGTACGTCACTCTCAACTCTGTCATTAAACACATTATTAAACAGAAAGTGTTTCCATTCACCTGATCTGCCTGCTATTCACAGACTCCGCCCTCATCCAACCTTATCCAACCTCAAAAGCGCCACTAAAGCAAACTGTCCTATAAATAAAGATGGATCCGGTCCATTATATGCATTACACACCGTACCGTAAACATGACAGGACCAGAAATGCTCCTATACTGTAGGTCACATGGATTTAACATTTTTTAAACAGGAGGCAGTGATTGTTAGAGAGAAAATTAACAGTGAATGCGAAGCATGTGGGTGGCCTGCCTAAAAACAGCCGTGGAAATACAGTAAATGTGACAGGATTAAAGAAGCAGAAAGTGTTTGAAAGCTAGCCACTAATGTGTTCTCACTCCCCCCCTCACAAATACACACAGCATGTTGTGCACCACCAGTCATGTTACATCCCCTAAGGCAGCATTGACGTTGCTGTAAAGTGCAGAAGCATGGCAAGGGGCGTGTCCAAAGAAATATGAACCAAGAAAGCAATGTTTTAACGTCGGAATCCTTTTTGTGGTGACGATAGAATAAACTTTCAGGTTAGTATAGCATTTCTCAAAGCATGTGAAAACAGCGCCGCTGTGGGGGAGGCAGAGTGGACGTAATGAGGGGTAATTAACCTTCAGATTAAGAGACCAACACCTTAACGACTAAGCGACCACACCATCATGGCCACTTTATAATCTTTTGTTTAGAAAATGAAGACACTGTGGGACGCCGAATGGGTGGAGCCTATAATATGACACACATGGCATGACCAGTGCATTAAACAAGATCTGAATTACAGTTCAAAGCATTAAGCCTCTGTACAAATATATTTTTTGCTTCCTGTTGAATCAGCTCCCCAGTCCGTCCTCTACTTACTCAAAAGCAACGAGACGAGAGCAACTTCTACATATAACTCCAGCAAAACCAGGTCCTGTGCAGGTTCCCGTTATTAGAAGTTTGATGTGATAACGACTGATGTCTCAACACTTCCTGTTAAACGCTTGTGTTTCTGTTTATGAAACATGACTTCCTGTTTAGAAGACTGCAACTTCAACACTGCCTAAAGAAGCACATCATTTTAATCTTGTAAACGTGTAAAGCTGCAGATGACAATTAAGCCGTTTCATACGGTAGAACATCCTGTAGCTATTATACAGTTTGATGCTCTTCAATGGATGAGAGTGCATCCTGGGACACAGTGCAGTCGGAAAAACAGTATGAAACGTATGGGCTACAGTTTGTATTTTTTAAGTAAATATAGGAATTTAAGGCTGGTTCTTTAAAAGCGTTAAACTTCCACGGAACAGTTTTCAGGAGAGATGTGGTGTAGTGGTTAGCATTCTCAAGAGCTGGTCAAAGATTGTTGCAATCCTTGATGAAATAACTGATATGATGTCACTTATGGTTGTTAAAACAATGTAAACAACCACCATAACAGTTTAAACAGTATGTGACTGTTTTTGGCTGTGCAGTGGAATAAACAATGCTTACTGTTATTATTGAGCTACTATAGTTCATTCTGCTTTTTTGTTAACTGGAATTAACTGACCGCAGTAAATTAAAATCTGTGTCTGATGAACCAACAGGCATATATCCAAATGGTCCTGCTGCAGCAGACCTCACTGGCTTTTGAATAACAGAATGATTAAGTGCATGCACAGGCAAGGGGTTCCTAATAAAGTGGCAGATGGGTGGAGATTGTGAATGGTATTCTGTTGGTTTCATGAAAAAAGAAATTTGAATGTTCAAGCTCAAACAAAATCCTTTTAGGTATAAAAACAGTCCAATTAAGACAAGCACCTACATTCTTTGGCACACAAGTCCAATGTACTACAGATACCTACATGGGCTGGACAATGAAACTAAAACACCTGTCATTTTAGTGTGGGGGAGGTTTCATGGCTAAATTGGAGCAGCTTGGTGGCCAGTCTTCGATAATTGCACATTGCACCAGTAAGAGCAGAGTGTGATGGTTCAGTTAGCAGAGTAAAAGCACAGTTTTGCTCCAAATATTGTAATGCACACAACATTATGGGTGCAAAGTTCAAAAGATTGGTTTGATGAACATGTAAGTGAAGGTGAACATCTCCCATGACCTGCACAGTCACCTGATCTAAATATTATTCAGCCACTTTGGGGGGTTTTGTAGGAGCGAGTCTGGAAACACTTTCCTCCACCAGCATCACGTAGTGACCTGGCCACTATCCTGCAAGAAGAAAGGCTTAAAATCCCTCTGACCACTGTGCAGGACTTGTATAGGTCATTCCCAATACGGACTGACGCTGTATTGGCCGCAAAGGGAGGCCCTACACCATACTAATAAATTATTATGGTCTAAAACCAGATGTTTCAGTTTCATTGTCAAACCCCTGTACATTATCAGTCAAAAGTTAGGGCACGCCCCCTTCTTGCTCAATCATCTCGACTTCCCATATAGAAGAACTTTGTAGTTTTACAATTACAGACTGTAGTCCACCTGTTTCTTGTCTTTGCTCATCCCTTGTTGTTTCTTCGTTCTCAATTGGGCAGGACCATCACAGAACTGGTAAGATTTTGGTAGTGTATTGTTTGTATTGTCAGTTCTGCTGTGACACTGATGTGGTGAGGGGGTTTTAGTGCAGCAGTGCTGCTGTAGTTTCATTTAAACACCTCAGTAAGACTGCTGGGATAGGAATAATGCACCAGCCAAATAATACCTGCTCTGTGGTGGTACTACTGGGGTCCTGAGCATTAGATAACAGAGTAAAGGAGACCAACAGTATATACTGCTGTCCATAAACTGAAAACATGGACAATAAGTGGGCGTGTTCTAACTTTTGCCTGGTACTGTAAATCCCTGTATATTGCTTAAAGTGGAGCCAAATTCCTTTGGCTATAAATGTGATTCAGGTTCTAATACTATCCAAAATACTATTAGAATCTATGTAAAGCAAAAGACTCCATGAAAGCTTGCTTTTGTGGGAGAACATACCGAGTATAAGACCGATGTAGCAAGTTATGTCACATCATTGTACTTATTACATCACTGGGCGGTGGAAATGTGCCCATTTCTAGAATCAGCTTAAGTTCTGGCTTTATTTGCACCAGATCACGGTAATCACAGAACATGAAAGAGAACCCTATACCACCAAATTGAGATGACTTGCTGCGAATGCACAATGACACCGTGAACGAATGTTGAGCCCATGCAGGTCCATCCCATTCGGATCTAACGCTATAAACACGACTAGCTCGACCGGATGACAAGCAATGCTGAGTTTATGCAAAAATGGTGGAAGCGGGTTCAAGAGTGAGGGCTTTGTGTTAGTGCTTCTCGGCATTATGGTGAGGGAGCAGGGCAAGTGTGAAGCAGCTTCGCATGACATGCTGTGACTCTGGTAGGAAAAGAGGAACAGGATGTACCTGGTACAAACAGTGGCAAACGCTGCGCAGCTGAGGAGGAAACTCGCTGGACGACTTTATGATGGCCTGAAAAAAACGGTCCGTGATCTGAAGCAGGTTCCGTTGGTTCTCCTCCAGGTTCTCACTGGTTTCCAGTCTACAAAATAGAAAGATAATTGTTTAGAACTGACATCAACAGACTCATCCAAGGACTAACGCTTTTTTTTTTTTTTTTTTTAAATTGAGGTTGTACATTATTTTGATTAAATTCCCACCTTCTTATGCCTTATTGCTTTATTATGAAACAGGAAGTTCTGATACTTCATTTTGAAGCCCTTCTGAGTGCTTCACATTCGTGTTAATGTGCAATACACGATATTTTCCCAATGTTTTCTATAAACTGCATTATTGTTAGACAAACCGGAAACCTGTTACTCAGCTATCAGAGCTCGTTTTAAAAACTGGACTAGATTCCATCACGGGAAAAAATATTTTTATAACAATTTACAAATCAAAAGTTGTATTTTTTAATCATAGTGTATTTATAACCGTTTTAAAAAAGCAATGAGGTACTTGAGGTTGTGCATTATTGTGAATAAATCACAATAAAGCACAATATTCACTCACAATAATGCACAACCTCAAGTACCTTATTGCTTTAATTACAAGTTGAACCATGGGTCAGTAGACATACCTGGTCGGGTCAACTTCAAAGGTGATGTGCTGCCACTCAGGAGTGGTGATGACTCCACGCATCAGTGGCTCCAGCAGCTTTTGGAGATACGCTGCACCATAGACCTGCATCACAATAGTGAGGTTAGTGTTTCAGTTCATCTCTCACTTTTAGGATTATGATTAAGGTGGAAAAGTGATCACATGATCCAGTTTGAAAAGTGAGCTGCTTCATACATTATATAAATGTCACAATCACAATAGATTCACTGATACCATTTCAGAACGAATGCTGAATTCAAGGACTTACATTTAATTATTACAGAGTACCATGATGAGTACGTATTTAACCTATATTACAAAAAAACAATGATTTTGTGTACATTTTTTAGCTGATGGTCCTCACTTTGATTAGGTTCTTTAAATAAACATTCAGATGCATCATATTGTTTGTGTAACAGTCATCCATTCAATGAATTTCAGTACCATTATACTACACTAGTAGCTTGGCTCTGCAATGACATTTCCTGCAAATTATGCAAACATGAATTTACATGTAACTGGTTGCACTGTGCTGTCAAGAGCCCCTCACTCTTAAAGGGAACGGCAGGTAACAAGCCAATTGGTTTACTGCACATGATGACCAAAACTCACGGCGTCTTAATAGCAAAGACACACGGACACGCCTTAAATCAAGATGTAAGGTACGCGGTTGGCTGCTCACTAATGATCGCTAAAATCTTGAGCCATGCCTTGTGGTGGTTGTGAAGAGTATATAAACAGAGTCCTAAAAGGCAAGTATGTCAAATGTGGTGGTAATCAAAGAAATGGTCGCAACTGTTATGGAGCAGGGTCTTGTACAAGCTTGTAAGAAATAAATAAAGTTGTTTTCATTGACTTTGGATATTACTGGATTCAGTGTTAAACAGAGCTATTCTCCTAAAAATTACGTCTCCGTTTTTGCCCGTTGCTTCAGATTTATGGCGTGACGTGGGTATGTATCATTGTACCCATCTTTAACCAATCTTGTTAAAGAAGAAAATCATTCAAAAATACAAGAGCGGTATTAAGATCTCTGAATTTGTTCAAATGTACGGAAATTGGCTGTCAACAATAAAGTTGCACTGTGGTAAAAAAAAAGTGATAAAGAAGCTGAGGTGTTAAAGCACTTACAAAACAGACATTGAAGGATTACAAAGAGTTAAATGCTGCAAAATGTAAATGCTGTTCTGTTAAATGTTAATTTACCATTTACATTAGTCTTTTACATTCATTTTTTGTAAAAGAATACAAAAACATGTATATATAAATTGTTTGTTCTGTTTTCAGTATTAAACACTACATGTATTCTCCATAAAATGTATTTTATGTATTTTGGAGTCTCTATAACAAATTATCTGGCTTTACATTGATTTAAATGGAAATAGCTTCTTGGTTTTTATCGGTTTCAAATTGTACTGTTCCAGTGTACATCTTTGAAAAATGCAAAATAATCTAATTTTGTACTGCTCTTTTAACTTAAAAAAACCCCCAGAGAAACATGCGTCAGACAGTACAATATTTCTTGTTGATTATGGTTACCACAATTCCTGGACTTGTTACCACTGTCTTTAAATTTGTGATGTTCGGAAGCAAAATGGCAAAAATGCAAATATACAAAATATGTAAAGAGTATTTTGAAAAGTAGATTTTCATTAATTATGGACAAGTTTCTTAGTTTCTTAAAGTAATTACACTTAAAATTCACTTTGCATGCATGTTTACATGTGTTTTTGAATTTTTCTACTTTTTTTAAGTTCTAGAAAAACAAAGGGCTGCGACTCAATAACATGACAAAATGTGGGTCCCGGGCCGAAACCAGTTGAGAACCCCTGGGATAAAGAGGGTTACTTTTGATCTTACAAATGTAGTTTACATCATTTAGCAGCTGCAACTCAAGTATTCCAACTTGATGAAAAGGGTTTATATTACAGGGTTGCCCATGATCTCCCTGAAGCTGAGGGTTAAGTGCGGTGCTCAAGAGTCCACACTGGCAAAGCTGGGCTTTAACCCACCCTTCAGATTAAAAGATAGATACCCCAAACACTAAGGAAACAACAACACATTAAGCTCATTCTGCTGGTGTAATCATGCAGAAAACAAAATCACAACCCACAGCATCACTGCATTTATAGAAAAAGTTGATCAGTCCTTCCAGGCTGCCTCTGTCTCACCCTAGAGGCCAAAAGAGACAGGGCAATAGGAAACCTTACTAAAATTACAGAATAGAGCATCATTTGAACAGAATAGTATGGTATTGACCGATATAAATGATATGGATATTGGTGCACAGCTATTTGTGCAAATAAATCCTAATCATTAAATGGAAATGCAACGGAAGGCGTGATCACGCAATCTAAATATTAGGGGTTAAAGTTACCAGTGTGGGCATAGACCCTAAATCACACATTGCTGCATCACGGCCCTGTATTCAAACCCCAACCATCAAGTTGGGACACATTTAAGTTAGAGGTGATGATGGATCTGCGAACGCTACAGGACTACGAATCAAAAACTCCAGGTTCCTTTTTATAAATTTAATAAAATGCAGAGAGACGAAGCAGGTCAGTAAATTTAATACCCACAATTGTTTTTTCTTTAATTTCATGCCATATTGTTAAATCGTAAAGGATCTAATATTGATAATTAAATATAATGTACATAACTACGATTTTGTTTGTGTATAACCACATGTAATTATAAAGCAGCCTTACAATAATTCCTTTATAACCGTTTCTACAGTATCTGCAGTTTACAGGATCATGGTGTCATTGTAGCTGCCATATCGGTCAGAAAGACAGGTAATCAATGCATCTTAATCTGCAACCTCACCACTCAATGACTCTTAATCCTACGAACCCCGAATTTTAAGATTACTAAGCAATAAAGAACATTCTAAGAGGGGTCAGTTGATTAGTTTAAACGTCACTTGAACGGTTCTTGTGAAAACAATGTAAATAACTATCTTTAAATCAATGCTGCATGATGTCATACAAACATTTTACCTTAAAACAGAATGTCATTATCTTGCTGGCCAGGCTGTTTCCCCTGAAGAGAGTCTGCATGGAATCTGCAAGTTCTACTTCTTTGGAGAACATATTCCAGAGCAGCTGATAGAGGAGGTGTCTGGAGTCAAACAGTGTCACCAGCACTCTGGCCAACTCGTCCTGTAGACCACACACAACCCAATAACCAATTATCCAAAATCAGACTAAATTTGGCACGTAAAGGAAATGGCAAGAGACATGCTGATTGGTTTATTGTGCATAACAAATGCATAAAAATCAATTCTTAAATTTGAGCTGTTTGTAGAGCTGCGACACACCTCTGACCGCCTCATATTCATATCAATGCGCAATATACAATATATTAATTTAAATTAGGTACTATTAATTGAAATACAGATTAATATAAAGTGAGCCTATTCGCTGTTGTTTACAAATCGTGTTCTGTAATTTGGCCACTAGAGGGCATTGTTTTGATTATTTAAAAAAGCGGTATCCCTTAACTCCGTAATGTTTGCTTTAAAAACTAGACTAGATTTATGAAAGACGCGTTTATTTTTTATTTTTTTAATTAACGCATTTTATTAGTGTTTGTAACTGCTTTATAAAAACAATAAAGCACTTAAGATTGTGAATTTCTGTTTAAAAGAGTAATTATGATAGAAAAAAAAAACCACTGACACACCAAGTTAAGCTGCATTGTGTACAGTTGACATCTCACTGAAAACGTGCACTGAAATTGGGCATGTGTGTTTATGTGTGTGTTCTGAAAAAAAGGACATTTAATCAGTTTCAATTGAATATGGATAAAATTGCCCATTTCTATTACATACCCACTGCGAACAAGGCACCACATTGGCCAACGCCATGGCGATGGGTAGCTCTCCCTGGTCTCCCATCATGGTGACGAGCTCCACCAGCCTCTCGAATCGGTCGGCCAGCACAGTCTCAGCCAGCGTGTCGAACTCAGTACCCTGCTGTAGAATCTTGGTCAGCACTTCCATAAATGTGGCTCTGGTCTGCAGGTCTTTGTGATAACCCAGTCCTATGAACCGAGAAATATGATGAGATACTGATCTGATGACTGACATCAGACCCAGAAATGACCCCAAACCAGGTCTTAAACAGGTTTTAAAATACACTAAATTATAAAGAAGCACACTTGTGTTGTAAACTAACTGAAATCTTAATTCTGTATAATTACACCAAACAAAACAGCATTGCTCTCCACTGATCATACAGATCGACTTTATAGCTCTACAGTGCCATTCAGAAGTTCAGCTGCTTCTCTACATATAGTTCCTCCCCTTTTCTCTGTTCTCTGATGATCAGGACCTCCACAGAGCAGGTATTATTAGAATGGTGGTTGATGGTACTAGCGGATCAGACACCTGTATGATTTGATTGGTGTACTGTTCTCTGTCCAGCAGCACTTATTAATGCACCACCACCAAGTCAGGATCACTGGAGCACTGAGATTCATCCACCACCTTAATACCTCCTCTGTGGGGTTCCTGATCACAGGAGAACATATTTAAGCACACTAGCATAAAATGTTGAGAGATGCACCAACCTATAGAGTGCATGAGGCCACTGTCCACGTTAGCATTGAGCAGGTTGGACATGGCGAGCACTGTGCAGTGCCGCAGGGAGGCGAGACGGCGAGACATTCCGCGTTTCCTCTCTCCCACCTGCTGCCCATCCTCCTCCACCTCGCTACAGTCGTTGAGCAGGTTCATAAACAGAGTGAAGTACCTGAAAAAAAACAGGTATTACTGAGAAAATGCAGCTCTAACGTCATCAGGATCATTAGTGCCATTACAGTAAATATCTGGAATAAATGTAGAAGAAAAGCCAGATGCATTTGTACTTGAGAAAGAGCTGCGATTTGGCCTCCATCAGCTCCACACCATCCCCCTCTTCCGGCTGTAGGGGTAAACCAGCCAGCAGAGACACCACAGCCTCCATACTGGCCTGATCCAGGTCCCTACACACGGACAATAAAATGGTTTATTATACTGTACATGATGTCTGAAGGAGCTAGCAGAACATTACAGAGGAGAATTCAGACGCTGTACCGTGTGAGATATTTGACATCATCATCCGCTGCTTGGTTGGAGGTTCCCATGACCCAGTCTTTAAGATACTCCACCATCTTATTTCTGAAAAAACAAAAATAACGTGATGTAATTAAAATTAACAAGTTGGGTCTGTGTTCATTGGTCTCTCTCCATATATGCATTTTCCTCAGTCTGCATGTGTCTTCACCAATCTGCCCACCCAGCTTATCTCCCCCAGTCCATCCACACGCGTCTCCTCCAGTCTGCTCGCCAGCATCTGCCCACACCTTTTCCAATCTGCCACTATATACCCACAGTCTGCCCAAAAGTTCCCTAGGCTGCCAACCCACGATTCCCCCAAGTCTGCCCACACAGGACCCCTACCATCTATTTGTGATTTCCCCCATCTGCCCACCAGAATCTCCCTTTCAGCATGTCCCTCAGTCTGAATGCCAACATCTGCCCACCAGTGTCCATCCAAATCCACCAGCATTGCCCCGCATCTCCAACAGTCTGCCAGCTTTTCTCCAAGTCCACCTGCGACTGACCGATCAGCATCTCTTTAAAATTAAGGGGAGGATCTCTCTCTCAACAGAGCCTTAAACCAAGGACATGCATTTTATAATTCGAAGCTCTATTAGTCATGCCAATATGTCACCTAGGTCACTCACCGCTGCCGGGGTAATTTACTGGAAAACCCAAAATACCAAAAGGTGGTAGAACAATACAGCTCACAGTATCAACTCAAAATACTCATCAGCGAAATCTGTTTTTACCTGAATTTCATCTCTTGGCAGAAGGAAAGATCATCCCGTCGCTCCATCATGACCTCCACCAGCTGACAGAGTTTTGTCTTTATCTGGATGGCATGGACCCCGTTCCCTAAAACACGCACATATCTGTAAAAACAGTAAGAGACCACAGGGTTACAATGACTTTCTGACACTATAGTCCGCAGCTCGGGTTTGATTTGAGAAAGCAGTGAATAATTTGCAAGCGTGTTTTTTAACCCTTTTCGAGCCCCGGCGCAAAAAAAAATGCGGCACACAACCATCCAAAAAAATGCATATAATTTCTGTGTTGGAAATGGGAACAATGTTGAAATAGCTCTATTTATTAATTGGTTTCTTTGCCAATCCTTAGCCAATCCTAAATAGGATTTAACAAAAGTGGGTGGGATTAACTCATAAAAATCCCAACCTGTAAAAATAAATCTTATATATGTGAACCATAATTCAGAGGAATAATTCATACAGTGAGGAAACCCTGAGACTTTGCAAGTTGTCTTACTTAGAAATCATGGAGTGGTCTGAATTTTTTATCTTAGGTGCATGTCCAATGTGAGAGACCTAATCTTCACAAAAAAATAAAAAATCATGAAACTCAATGTATTATTTTTTAAATAATTTATTTGTGTGTTACTGCTGCAAATAAATATTTGAACAAGTGTAAAAAATCAATGTTAATATTTGGTACAGAAGCCTTTGTTTGCAACTACAGAGGTAGAATGTTTCCTGTAGTTTTTCACCAGGTTTGCACACACTGCAGCAAGGACTTTGGCCCATTCCTCCACACAGACCTTTTCCAGATCAGCCAGGTTTCTGGGCTGTCGCTGAGAAACACCTAGATTGAGCTCCCTCCAACGATTCTCTATAGGGTTTAAGGTCTGGAGACTGGCTAGTCCACTCCTGAATCTTGATATACTTCTTACGGAGCAACTCCTTGGTTATCCTGGCTGTGTGTCACGTTGGAAGTCCTCCTTCAATGCTGAAACTGAGAGAAAGAGGTTGTTCCCCAAAACCTTGCAATACATGGCCCCGCTCACCATAAGTCATAAGGTGAGATCTTGTGTGGAGCCAATTCCGAGGGAGATTGAAAGTCATGTTTAGCTTCTTACATTTTCTAATATTTGCTCCAACAGTTGATCTTTTTTGCTGTGGTATGTTCCAGCTACACAGCCCTCATCGGGATAAGCTGCAGGAAGGGATGCATACACATAGATGAGGGACAAGCTGCTCGGCAATTGCCCGCTAGACCTCTCCAGCCTTGTGGAGGTCAACAATTACGTCTCTGGTGTCTTTGGACAACTCTTTGGTCTTTGCCATGTTAGAAGTTGAAGTCTTTGAGGCCAAAATGTTTGCTGATTGGCAGGTGTTCGAATACGTATTTGCAGCAGTAACACACAAATTATTTTTATTAAATAATTAAATTAAATTATTTTCATACATTGTGATTTCTGGATTTTTTTAAGATCATGTCTTTCACAGTGGAAATGCACCTAAGATGCCTCCATGATTCCACCATCAAGTGGAAGAACTTCCAAAGTTGCAGGGTGTTCAAGTACATACTTTCACATATGTATACACAATGCCAAATCATTTGTAAAGACAACTCTTTTTTTTTTTTTTTACCAATTAAATGAAATTTCCTACGGCACAACTGACTTTCTAAATCACTGGTTTAGAAATATATATAACTATATCCCCACACATGCAGAATTTAAACAATAACGTAATAAATGTTGCTGAGCGCAAATGTAAATGAAGTCCACTAATGTTCTGACCTGACCAGGTTGAGCATCATGGTCTCAATGCTGGCCTGGCCCAGATGTTCAGAGCTTCCCTCCGTGTGACTGTCCAGCAGGTTTTTCATGATGGCAATCGTCTGTTCCACAAACAATGTGCTCATATCATTGATTGGAACCTAAAAATGGACACACAGCTATTAGATATAAGAAGTATTTTGTTAAAGCAGTTTCACTGAAGGAGCACTAGTTGATTCACAAAATCTTCATATGGTACTTGCAGCAAAAAGCTGTGCACCTCCGCCCTCTTGTGGCCGACACTCAAAGGTGATAACATAAATGTAAAAATGCATACTAAACAAAATAAGTTTAAACAAACTCCTAGATGTAGTAGAATCTAAAGAACTGAATTAATTATTTTTATTAATTTACTTTTAAAACTTTTAACAATGACTACGGATCTGCACATACATAATGTCACCAAAT
>JAOUQT010000045.1:9115419-9125840 GCA_025769995.1 Xyliphius kryptos
TTAGGGTGTTGGACTATCAATCAGAAGGTTGGGGGTTCAAATCCCAGGTCCACTGAAGTTACCAATGTGGGTCCTTGCGCAAGACCCTTAACCCTCATTGCTTCAGGGTTCTGTTTCAACCCTGTGTTCTGATCCCAACCATGTTGGGATACTTGTAAGTCACTTTGGATAAAAGCGTCTGCTAAATAACTAAATGTAAAGTTACTAATGGCAGAAAGGAGGTTGCAGTTTATATAGTTTTATTGCAAAGCTATACGTGGGCCTTTATTTCAATAGCAGCGAGAAAAGAAAGCTTTTTTTCCCTCCATTTAAAGCGAATTTGTTTCTGACCTCCATGTACATGCATTCTAGGTTTGTGTGTTTTACTGTAATGGCCACCTATTGTAAGTGTTGGTGCCATTAAAAAGTCTGGTACGGGGATTTGGGCCAGGATTTTTTCCAGTGCATTTTGTGCCCAGCGCTCAAAGTTGATTGGTTAGTTAGTTTCACATGTTTTTTTCTCTAATAAGTATCTAATAATATAATAAAAACAGCACAAGCCAATCATGGCCAAACATAAGCTCACGTATATAAAATACATTTGCACACCTTGTAAAAATGCCAGGTAAAATGTACACGGACTGGCTAGTATAGGTCATGTGACCTGTAAGGGGTGTCCAATGAGCGGCAACCGGTTATAATCAGATTTTTGGATTGGAAGGGCAGAATACTGACCTTGTTCTTCAAAAGAAACTTGTTTCGGCAAATGAGAATCTCCCGCAGCCACTTTAAGATCTCTGTGCTGTTGATCATCTGATGTCCAATCAGCTTCTTACAGATGAGAAACAGGACCTGAGAGCTGAGAACATCATTCACAGGATAATTCAGAGATTTATCCTTACTGAGAACCACATGTACATCACTCTGCTCAGTTGACATTGATACTGAACAAGTCGCCCAGTTTATTTACCTGATGTCCCAGAAGGTCTCGATAGGTGTGTCAGGGTTCCACAGCTCAATAGTCTCCGGCTGATGAAGCACCAGAAGTGCCTGAGAAACAAGGACAAGAAAGGTGTTAGGGATGAGGAAGTAATCATTTAAAAATCAACAAAATCAACTACAGGATGAAGAGAGTATGGTTACCTCCATTGCTTCCTGAGAAAGTTCAGAGGTGTGTGTCAGCGGGATGAGCTGCACCAGACCTTTGATGAGTTCCGCTGTGCTGTTCTGAATCTCCAGGCCCTGTTTACCAGGGTTCTAATACACAACAAACACTTTACATATATAATACTCTGCGTGAGAGTATAAAATGTAGGTTTTATAGTCTTAGAATTTCTTGGTTTTAACTTTTAATATGAGATATAACTTTTTTTTAATTGCATTACGAACACTCGTAACTCATTATGTTGCTCTGTTGACATCTCTATGTCACCAAACAATGCCTTCAACATCTTTTTTTATGTCGGTTAATCCTTTCTTCATTGTAAAAGTAATATGTATGGACACCCCTGATCTATGAGGTAAATGTAGATCACGCTCTGTATACACTAAGCTTGAAGCACATTTAAACCCTGACCATGAAATCTACCATGAACTCACATGAAGCATTAGTTTGGGGTCAGCATGGATGAGTTTGACCAAAGCCAGAAGGAGGGAGCGCGAGTCCACATCTGTAGACTTCTCCTTGAACTTCATCTTTTCTTTAAACGTCCAACTCTGTAAAAGAATTTTGTTTGTTTAACCAACATGCAATTTACTACAGGTTTCAATCTGTCTATAAGAATACAGGTATATTCACTGTACACTATTCACTATGTACACTATACATTTAATTTGTTCTACTTTCTAGCACACAATGTCAACTTTACGCTGATATTTAATGCGCATGACCACTACAAATCAAACACGGTGGTGGTTGTGAGTGTGTTAGGAGTTGGGTTGAGTGCATCAGGCACAGTAGGGCTGCTGGAAGATTTGAAACCTTTGTAACCCAACAGGACTATAAATAATTCACCAACCACAAATGTTCAGTTAGCAGCATCCTATAGCCTCAGAGACCTGTGAGAACTAATAATGGATTAGAATTATACTAACAACCTGTGCAGCAAAAAAATGACCCGTGCTTGTGACTGATTATACAGTTAAAAAGTGTCAGTGTCAGACTACAAAGGAAAGACTATGATGTTAGTAGAGCTAATATAATGGACCATGAGAGTGAGTGTCCTAGATAATTAATATTAATATGTTGTGAGTAAGTGTGCCCAGCGATAGATTGGCACCCTGTGTATCTGCCCACCACCCAAGATGTTCTCCACTGGATGGGCATGGGGAACTCCCTTGCGACCATCATAAAGGATTTAATGGAAGATAATGAATGAAAGAAAATATTAAATAATATTAAGACAGAAAATGCATTTTACCGGGGTCATCCTCAGTGGTGGATGGGTGCTGAGGCTCTGGATGACCCGGGACTGCGTTTCGGCAAACATGATGCGCAGCTCTCCTGAGTAGCAGTAGATGGTATCGATCTTTGGCCACCAGTCCAAGTGAGACTGTAACAAAAACAAACAGCGTCTATAAACTGCTAAGTTTTATTAGTCCACAATTAAGTCCTAACATCCTAATAATACACACAAAGTATATCAAATGAAAAACATATTTACAGGTTTAAGAAAAAGTTATGGACAATGCTTATTAAAAAAATCTGGTATTTATATACACACACAGTATCAGTCAAAAGTTTGGACATGCCCCCTTCTTCCTCCATTGTTTCTTCCCATACCATACAGATGGACTTTGTAGTTTTACAATTACAGACTGTAGTCTAGGGGTGTATATATTAATCAATTTGAATTGATTAATTAATTAATTACACAGCTGCCGATTGGCTGCATCGTTGCAAATGCAAGAGTTTCGATTAATGTTTTTACATTATATTGGTGTGAAATTAGCTGACATTCAAGCATTTCAGCTTTGCTTGATGGCTTATAATTACCCATGTAATTAAAAATCTTGGTTATTCCACCAAGTATTGATTTAACTCCTCCAAAGTTAAAACATTAGTATTTGTTGTTTCTAAATGAACATGAACTTGTTTTCTTTGCATTATTTGAGGTCTAAAAGAACAGCAGATTGTTCGTTATTTTAACCAGTTCTCATTTTCAGCAAATAAATACAAAACTTTTGTTTGGAATTTTGGAGACATTTCAGTAGTTTATAGAATAAAAGAACAATATGAATTTTATAAAAAGTCAAATCAGAAAAACAGATCTTTTTGCAGTGGTCTCCTAATTTCTCCAGAGCTGTATATATACACACATGCACATTCTCTATACATTAAACATGTTTGACTGTAGAGATCTGAGTTTTCTTTGGTAAAGCATTAGAATCATTCAAGTTTATCTTACTTCACAACTGTTATAGCGTGATAAACATTGTGTAAATAGAATACTATTTCTGTATCTCAATAAAAGGCTAATTATTTTCTTGTTGATTTCACACTCACTAGTTTTAATGTAAAAAATGTAATCGTATCAAATGAAATTGAGGGAAATTAATCGATTCTTAAAGAACCAATATCGAATTGAGTTATGAAGACTTACACCCCTATTTTTTTTTCTTCTTGTTTCCTGTTGGTTCTCTGTCCTCTATTGGTCAGGATTATTACAGAACAAGTATAAATTGGATGGTGTATTGTTCATTGCTGATGCAGTGAGAGGGTTTCAGTGCAGCAGGAGTGAAGCATAAAGGGGGCATGTCCACACAAGAAGTACTTAAAAATGGCATTAAGATTTTCTATTCTGAATTTCCTGTAATGCTCATCACTCACGTTAGTGATGATTTTTTGCAGGGAGTTCACCAGGACAAAATGGAAGGTGGGTGGGGAGGTGGGGGCGAGACAAACCTGAGACAAAGTAGAGAAAACAGATGAGGCACAAAGCAAATCATGCAATAAGACAAAATGTCCTTTATAAACCGTATGCAGGAACTCCGGGCGTGTTTTCCATCTCAAACAGCAGGACGTCAGATACAGACGATCTGCTCCGTTTCACAGATACAGAACAGAATGAAAAATCTTCAGTGAACGCTTCACCTTTACCAGTGACCGTGTTCAGTTAAAATAACCTGCCGCTGCGAGTGGCAGGAGTGAGTAAGAGCTGCGACGGAACGCCTGACCTTGAAGTGCTGGTTGTTGTGTGGGTTGATGCGGAAGCAGGACACAAAGCAGTCGATCATCAGGTCCACGTCAGCACTCTGGCACCCGGTGCCTCTGGAGAAGGGCTTAGTGGGGTTGAACAGGAGAGCCTGGTGGGCCACACACACACATTCACACATACAGAGAGAGAGTGAGAGGTAGTGCAGAGACATGCAGATCTGGTTCTCATCTTAAACCTGGATTTCAGAGCAAGAGGGGGAAAAAACCACACACACTCACTTTGAGGTCCACTACGATGGACTGCACCAGGAGGAAGATGACAGAATGATCTTCCCAGTTGATGTAGGTGGAGGCTTTGCACAGTTTAACGCAAGCGATGGCAGCGCTCTCTGTCAGCTGCTTGCTGCTGCCATGTCCGGCTAAGGCCTTCCTCAGACTCTCCAAAAACGACTTCTAAAAAAAGGAATTAACACTTTAAATACAAATGTAATGTAATAAATCAGTGTAGTCATTTAGCAGCCACTTTTAAAGTGACTTACGAATGAGAGAACAGCACAAGTCAGTAGTTAAGGAAAAATCAGCTACACTGTACTATAATCGAACCTGATCATCTGATCTGGCTTCTATTTTTTCCATAGAAAGTGCTTGTGGAAGAGACGTGTTTTGAGATGTTTCTTAAAAATCCTAAGTGACAGTGTTGGGAAGATCATTCCACCATCTAGCAGTGGTGAACGATATGGAGTGACAACTAGCACCAGGGTGGAGTTAAATCACCAGGTGACATTCTTATTTTTAAAAGTTAAATTGTGTTTAGTTGCTAAATCTGAAATGTGGAGTAGGAAAGAAGTGGCTGGTATGAACTAAATTGTAATTGTCATAATTAAATCCAATTATACATACTATAAACCCCAAAATAATCTTAATTACTGCTTTATTTATATTCTGTATAACTCTAGTCGAAACCATCTGTATACAGCACCATACTAAATAGGCAATTCTCATGTTTCACAACAATTTACAAATAGGGGAGGCTTATAACTGCCTCCACACTCACTGAGGACAATCACCATCAAACGTTTTAGCAACTGGGGGAGAGGGGGCACGACATTAAGGAGAGCGACAAAACAGTGAGAAAAGTTCTATAACAAAAATTTGAACTAACCAACCAGCTAAAAAAACCTACAAAAAGAAATTTAATTGTTCCTATTACTCATGTTATTTAAGAATGGCGGTGCTGTGGTTCGCACGTTTTCCCTTTAAGCGCTGGTTGGAATCCCAATCTGAGTGGTTTCCATGGTCTCTGTGTCCACGTGGGTTTCTTGCCACAGTTCCCACACATTGCCCCACAAAAGTGTGTTTATGAGTCAGTGTGTGCCCAGCAAAGGAGTGGCACCCTGTCCTGGGTGTATCCGCACAGTGCCCAAAACGTTCTCCCTGGATGGGCATGGGGAACCACCCCACAGCGACATTAGTCGACTAAATAGGATTAGGCAGAGGAAAATAAGATGAGAACACAAACTGTTCACAGGACATAATTCAGGCCCACTATATAAATGGTTCAACATATTCTGATGTAAAACTGATTTTATCTATTTGAAGAATTTAGGAAATAGTGTTTAAAAAAGCCTCTGAAGCCTGTTTTATGAACCCATTTTACAAAAGGCAGCAGACAGCCGGCTCAGTTACTACATCAGATTAGTATCAGCCGATACTTGAAGCGCTGCCATCGGTATCAGGTTACAGATTTAAGTGTCAGAGGATCTCTAGAACCGACCAGAAGGAACAAGGGTGGAGAAAAGTGTGACCTTGTTAGCCTTGCTCTCCTCCACAGCTTCTTTGGTGATGCTCTGTGTAATTTCAGGACAGAGGATGAGAAGGATGATCTGCAGCGGCCACACGGCAGCCTTCCGCTTCGTACTTTCTGCAAAACTGTCCACCAGGTCAAACAGCTTCTCTGCAGAATCTGAGCAACAACAGAAGGACACATGGGTCTTTAATCTGTTTATATTGGTGTATGGATCACCTAATAAAATGTGCTACTGCACTGTACTTCTATACACATATCTAGATTTATAATGATTTTTTCCCCTTAATTTACGATCAAACATGGATTTGTGCAGGAGATGCCAAGCCTATGGCTTCCACATGAGATAGGAGTTTGTGTTAAATGTATGTGTGTCCTGTTAAAGCTTTGAGCATGAGAAGAGTCCACACATGTATTATCTGTGGTCTGTAGTTACATGTAACGTTAATTAATGAACGGTTGACTTTCGGTCTACAGTAGAGACCGGTAGGTGGAGGCCATCGCCTCGCCTGATTCCCTGGCTCCATCTCATTCACTAATCTGCACTTAATCGCAGAACCAAATCACAGTCGGTTTAAAGCAATAGACCACCAGACAATGTCATGTCATTTTGTAAAGTATTATCTGTGGTCTGTAGTTAGATGTAACGTTAATTAATGAACTGTTGACTTTCAGTCTGCAGTAGAGACTGGTAGGTGGAAGCCATCGCCACCAGACAACGTCATTTTTGTAATCCGCACCATGTTTGTTAAGCCAAAAGCAGGATTTTTAAGAGCAAAAATAATTGGAAAATTTCTTCACATTCTCCGATAAACAAAAATACCTCTGTCCAAAAAAAAATAAAATAATAAAAAAATAAAATAAAAGGGACCTTACTCTCTACTAATGGGTGAAAATAAAAAAGTCTGCGTGTGTTCTCTATATAAATTCTCACTGTTATTTCAATTACCCCGACATCTGAAATACTCTTCAGGTCTTTGCAGAAGTTTATATACTCTTTACAACCACCATGAAGCGGCTTGAGGGGCTTTAATTAGCGATCTTCAGTGAGCCGTCAACCGTTTGATTTACATCGTGTCTGTGTCGCTGCTATCGTACCGATGTGATTCATGGATGTGCTTTGGTGTCATACAAAAAAAATAATCTATCACTTGCCGTTCCCTTTAAAACCCAAGTGCGATCTGACTTCGGCGGATTGCAATTTTAAAGAACATTTTAATTGCGACCAATTATGTGTACATTACCATGTATACCAATTGCAGGAAACACGGTCACAAGCCCAGGCCGAGTAGACTGAGTAGCTTGAATTTGAGACACTTGAGAATTAATTCAAAATGTTAACATCAGTATTTAAACTTCCTGACTCACCTGCCATATCAGCCTGTGGTTTCTGATACAGCATCGTAAACTCGTCAGGATAAAATTCCACCCAGTTCCAGAAAGCCTAAAGACCAACAATGCCATTAAAATTTCAAACTGCTCCTTTCATCATTTATTATTCTAATAATCATCCAAGTTTGACATACACACCTTTTCCAAACTGTTAATAACCGAAAGCTGGGCAGGTTTCTTCAAAGCTTTGAATTTTAGTACAGTTTCTGTAAAAATACAGATAACGATTAAAAACATAAATCATGGTGATTTTAGAAACATGATGAACTGTTTAGAAAAATAATAAATTCCTACCTTGCAGTAACTTCTTTAACTTGGCACAGTCCACGTTGATGTACTGAATGAGCTCAATGTCGTGAACATCCACTGTGTCCTCCGTGCAAACAGTGAGCTCCTGTAACCTGCAATTGACAGACAGAAAGCAGAGCTAGAGTTTCTACATGATTATACATCAAATACGAACATGGTTCGTACAAGAGCTTATAGTGGTTTTTAAATTCCATTCTTAAATGGGCAGTTCTAGTCCTCAAATCTGATTGGCTGAGCAGTTTATCCAGCCCAACCATTATTCATCATAATACACACCTCTGAGCGCTTCTCATTCACATCAACGTGTAATGCACAAAACATTCTTTTAAACCATGTATCAATTGGAAATACAGATTGATATAGTGATAATTCCTGAAGAGCACTAAGACTGTATCCTGTTACTCAGTAATCAGCGTTCATTTTTAAAAATCGGACTAGATTATGTCTCGGATGACCAGTTTATGAACAATGCTTTCAATAAACGCATTTAAGAATCAAACCTTGTTTTTATATTTAGTGTGTTTGTAACCGTTTTTAAAAACAAGGCACTTGAGGTTGTGTATTATAGTGAAAAAAAAAATCAGGGGAAAGAGGTTTAATATGGATCATTGCATGAGTGTCTTGCTCCAAACCTAACCTTCTTCCAGGGTCTCCTGATCATTGAATTCAGATGGTTTATTCAGTCTCAGTGCAGTAGGGAGAATGGCATGCTTTGAGAAAAGTTCGAGAAAGGCTGTTTTCATTTACAGCATGACTGTGCACAAGTGAAAGTAGCAAAGTAGAAAAACTTTAAAGGACCTCAACCCTATTGAAAACCAGTTAGATAAACTAATATAGAGAATGCAAAGCAGAACCCCTAGGCCTGACACATTGTAGAAATCTTTTTCAGAAACATGGAAGCTTTTAATAGTTTATGAAAGTGATCTAGTTTGCCTACTGTACTAACATAAAGGAAATTGTCCACCATATTTAAACAATTCGTACAGTGAAATGCACATATACACACTGAGTGAAGTGAGCACACTTCCCAGAGTGGTGGGTAGCCCTGTACACAGAGCCTGTGAAGCAGTTGGGATTAGGTGCCTTGCATAAGGGCACTTCAGCCATAATATTTGGTGGGACCAGGAATCTAACCGGGGACCTTCAGGTCACAAGGCTGGTTCTGTAACCACAAGCCTAAAGCTGCTTAAAGAAGAGCATAGAGGCTGCAGAAATAGCAGTGGGAAACTACAGGTATGGGTTATAATCAGTGTCCAAAGAACTAAATTCCACAGGGACCATATAAATATAATACTATCAAAGAAATTAGGCGGGTGTGTTGACTTTCAGAAATAGAGAAATTAGCCAGAGACCTGAAAAGCTCCATGTCCTACAAGAGGTTCGAAACAGGCACAGCCGTAATAAAGCTCCCTGGATAAGGAAATTATTTTAATTCCTCCCACACATACTGAGGAGGAGGATCAAAAAGCGGAATTTACAAAGGAGAGTAGTATTCAGGGATTCCCCGAAGTCTCTAATACACAGACAAGCCCTCCACCACAACCACGTTTTTTACAGGGCATGTCCTGAGAAAAGACCCTTTATCTTAACACGAACAAACACATGTAAGGAAATAAAAAGGCTTTATTGGTTAAAAAGGATGATTCGGCAAACAAGAACATTCTGCTGTTAAGTAAGGTGGAGGTGTTTACCAACACAATGTTGGGATCAATGAGTTCATCACAAATTAAATTCTGGCTACTTACTATCCTATTTTCATTTTTGATTTTTGAAGTGATTTGTCCTTTTTCTGTTTGTTTGGTTACAAAACAAAAAAGTGTCAAAAGTGGAAGTCTAAACTATCAACGATGATTTTCTTGTTTGTATAGCTGTATTCTGACATCTCAATAAAAAAAATTCTGGCTACTAAGGGGTCATGGTTAGACCTCGAGATGCAGAACCTGGAGAGTCTTAAAGTTCAGAGCAGAACCTCATGATGTACAAACTACTGAATGTGTGGGGAGGATACTGTTATTAGTTTTTAAGGGTAGATGGAAGTACCTTGTTGAGATGCGGCTGAAGACGGCGTTAAAGTTGTTGCAACTTAGCGAGAAGAGCACCGCTGACGCAGAGCTCCGCAACTGAGCGGCGTGCTGTTGGCCCTCGCGACACGAATGCAGGAAGTGACAGATTTCAGGGAGCAACTGCTTCACCAGCATGGCCTCGTCCAGCCGCAGGCAGTCCTTGGTTTGCTGCATGACATCCAAACAACTGCCATTAAGCAGGTTTAACACTAATTCAAATAATTCAAATCCCTATATAATCACTCATATAGATAATGGACAGTTCGGTTCTATTTAAGTCAAAAACAAGATTTGTTACACTTTTTAAATTTTCTGTCTTGTTAAGATTTCATTTGCATTTGTGATGTAAATCCAAAGATCACACAATAAGCAGTTAGGAGAAACTTCAACGCACAGACAACCTTACGATAATCATGGTCCAACAGTCATTTTATGTAGTACAATTCATTGTTTGTACATAATTAAAACATTTTTATTGGTTCTATTTACTATTATTTTGACCGTGGCAATCTGTGTGGGAGTGGGTCTGTGTACTATGTACTAATTCTACTAAATAATGGGTGTGTTTTGAGCATAACATGCAATAAACCAATCAGCATGTCAATTCTCGTTCCCTTTAAAAGCCAGGTGGCACTTTGACTTTTGAGTTAACGGTGCACCTGTGCAATACACCAGAAATGTACCTGAACACACTTCATTTCAAAATGGCCACACCCAT
>JAOUQT010000045.1:9156391-9168111 GCA_025769995.1 Xyliphius kryptos
TGCACGTCTTGCTGGCGCATCTGTGACCAAGACAGCAAGTCTTTGTGATGTATCAAGAGCCACTTTGGGGTGTTTGGAGGAGCAAGTCAGGAAACGTTTTCCTCCACCACCATCACGTAGTGACCTGGCCACTATCCTGAAAGAAGAATGGATTTAAAATCCCTCTGACCACTGTGCAAGACATTCCCAAGATGAATTGATGCTGTATTGTCTGCAGAAGGAGGCCCTACACCATACTAATAAATTATTGTGGTCTAAAACCAGGTGTTTCAGTTGCATTGTGTAACCCCTGTAATTATGCATGACACTCAAGTTGATTCAGTGTCACAACTAAATTCATTCTTTTCAGCTTAGGGTTGCCAGGTCCTAGTAATGAAAAACCAGGACACTGGGGTGGGGTGCTAAAGGTGTTTGCTTCCTATGCAAGTCTGGGGGGGTGGTGCCAATGGTGTTTGCTTGCTATGCGAGAACAGGGAGGGCGCTAACGGTATTCACTTGCTATACGAATCGGCCTGATAACCAAATCCAGATACTTTTCTTTAGGGTAGAGTGGAGTAAAAAAATAGTGGGGAATAGTTTTATTGTTGCTCTTGGATACAATGGCAACAGCGACACACATGTATTGAATGAAAAGGTTACAATGTTGAAGTGCTCAAATAGCTTCTACCCCAGGTGCTGCTAGTCGCACCTGATTAGCGCTACCGAGCGTGAAGTCAGAAGGGACTGCAGTGTCTGCTGGGAAAAGGTGTTCTAGCTGAGCGCGCGCTAGTGAAGCCGCTGCTGGAACACTTACATTTTATCCATACAATGTGTTGTAAATGGCAAAATCCAATATCTTAAGCAGCAATTGTGAAATTCAGTATACTTAATTTCACTCTTTCTCCCACTTTACGTGGCAGTCACTGTACATACTGCAATGCAGTTAATCTACCGTAGTTACGATTGTATTTCACCACACAGACACAATTTCTGAGAATGTGTAAATTTGATACTGCAAACAAATGTAGTAGATGTGCTGCAGACCATGTGCATAGACATACAGCTATTCAAGCTTAATAAGGGGTTTTGGCCAGCTGGAAACACCACATAGCTGAGGGGCCAAGAAAAAGTTTAACTGTACAGAATACGACATGCACATATGCGATATAATCCTCCAAATTAGAATTAGTAAATTATTTTTTAAAAAAGATATGGGTGGACTATATTTAGATATTTTACTAAGAAAACAATACAAATAAAAATGTAAAAATCTCAATAGCTATGTAAAAGGATGCAAATACATGCATGTGAGACAGTCCTGAAAATTCATTACAACGTTCCAGCTGTGTTCAGCACAGTGGCTTCACTATGCCTTGTTTTGTTATAATAGAGTATTCGAGAATTAGCGTCATTTTCACTTCATTGCTCGTGCTGTTGATTAGAGAAGTATAGGTAATGGTTGTAATGTAATGACTAGACTTTTTTTTTTTTTTAAAGAATAAAAAAATTACTTTACTGTATAAAGAAATGTTTTGTGGTAAACATCATTTAGTTAGCATCATCACTTTTCCATAGAATATTAGTTTTCATAGTGTGAGTTTTCTCCGGGTACTCTGGTTTCCTCCCGCATTCCAAAGACATGCAGGCTAGGTTAATTGGTATCGCTAAAGTGGCCCTTAGTACGTGAATGTGGGTGACTGTGTGCAATGGATTGGCCCCTGTCTAGGGTTGTTCCTCTCGTTGTCCCCAGAGTTGCCTTTTGGTTTAAGCAGAAAAAAAATAATTAATGATTATTATAATATAGTATAAGCCTTCTGCCATATGTCTGTCATTATGAACAGTAAAAAGGAAAAAAAGTATAAAATTCATATTTGTCCACTTCTTTTGCCCTCTCCCTTAATCAGCAGTTGCCACAGCGTATCAATCTTTTCCACCTCACTCTGTCTTCTGCATCTTCTGTTTTCAGGCTGGTCTCACTACTTTTGTATAGGCCTTTCCTACAACTCATTATAGGCCTTCTGCTTGGCCTTTGCTACCTCCTTCTTTTCCTTCGTTGCATCTCTTACACTCTCTTTAGTACTCTCCCTGTCCCATTTCTTCTTTATCCTCCTTGACTTCCTTGTCTCACCACAAGTTTCCTTGCTTTTTACCTATCAAGATGACACACCAAGTACCTTTCTGTCTAATCACTGTTGCTGCTGCTACCCAGTCATCTGGAAGCTCTTTGCTACCACCCAAAGCCTTTTTCAACTCCTTTCTAAACTTTTCACAGCATTCCTCAACTTCAACCATTTGCTTTACATTTGCCCTCTTCCTCACCACCACAGTCATCCTGTAAACCACCATCCGATGTTGTCTAGCTACACTATCCCCTGCCTTTAATCTCTTTCAAGTGACCTCGTCTAAACATAATGTAGTCTACCTGTGTGCCCCTACCTCCACTCTTGTAGGTCACGCTGTGCTCCTCCTTCTTTTGGAAATATGTATTTACCACAGTCATTCCCATTGTCTTTGCAAAATCCACCACCATCTGCCCTTCTAGATTCTTATCTTTAACACCAAACTTGCGTATCACCTCATCATCTCCTTTGTTTCCTTCACCAACATGCCCATTGAAATCTGCACCAATCACCACTCTCTCCTCTCTGGGAATGCTCTCTAATACTTCATCTAGCTCCCTCCAGAATCTTCCTTTCTTCTACAACTCACAGCCAACTTCTGGTGCATAGCCACTGACAACATTCACCATTAAACCTTCAGTTTCTAACTTATCACCCTATTTGCTATGAACCTTACTCCCCTTCCTCTTTGTCTCCCTGCACACACAAAATATCTATCTTTCTTCTCCCCATCGTGTCAGCCAGTTCTCTATCTTTCCCCGTCATCGTCCCTACATTCAGTGTTGCTACCCTTAGTCTCCTCACACACTTTCTTCCTCGTCGTCTTCGGCAAACAGCCCAATTTCCGCCAGTACCCTGTTTGCCACCAGTACTGGTGGCAGTCATTGTTCCGGTATGGAGGAACATTGATTGATTCGCATCACTGATGCAACCCTCACCATTTACCCAGGCTTGGGAACAGCACTAGAAATACACTGGCTTGTACTCTCTGGTTTTGCTAGATCTACTTCTGATAATTCTTTCACTGCTGCCCCTAGATTCCAGCCCCTGACGCCGAACAGCACACGCAGAGATGTAGTAGACTTAGCTACAAATACCCTAATGTCTATTTACACTGGTCTTACATGAGCCTGCCACCCTTGTTCTCTTGCCTCAGCTGCCAAATCCATGTACTTGAGCTTACTTCTCTTAAATGCTTCTGCATCCTCAAATGAAAGTGCCAAGTCTATATAATAGACTGTTTACTTTCAGAATACAATACCATGTCTGGCCTCAGTGCAGTTACTGCAATGCACCCTGGGACATGTAGCTTCTTTCCTACATCTGCCACCAATTTACAATCACGCACTTTCCACCAAATAATATTTTCTGCCTTTACACGTTCCTGACTACTTTACCCCTCATACCCAACCACCTTGTTACTACCACTTCTTGGTAACGCACTCATCTCAAGGCATTTTGCTTGCAACAAACGACCTTTACCACCTGATTGTAGCCATCATGCAGCCTTTCCCCACCTACAAGCACTTAGAATCCCTGATAATTACCTCCATGGTCATTGTATATGCCAATGGTGAAATGATGCATCTGGCCATTATGCCCATTTCCAATCGCTGCCAATATGTAACAAATTCTCTTACTCTAAAAAAAAAAAAAAACTGAATATAGACAAAATAATCTTTGACCAGATTTGTAGTCCTATCAGGACTACGATAAGCTATAAGGCAAATGCATTTGCTAATTCAAGGAAAACAACCTGTAGATCTCTACAATCTTTTCCATTGTCTGACTTTGGTGCCAAATCATACTGCTGTGCTCTAAACAACAAGCAAGCCAGACACCGCTCCTTTCTTTATTGATGTGTCAATCAATTTACTGATGTGTCAATCAATTTGCTATCACACTACAGAAGATTTTACCTTCCCCATTGAGAAGACTTATAGGCTGAAACTCGTCTATACTCACAACATCCCTCTCCTTTGGGATGAGGACACGCTCTGCCCTTTTCCATTCTTTTGGAATTATCCCTTTCTTCTAAACTACCACCATTAACCTCCACAAAAACTTTGTAACCTCAGGCGTATATTTATACACCTGATACGGCACACAAATAGGCCCTGGAGCAGATCCTGCCTTTGCCTGATGCACAATGTCTTGAATCTCACTCCATTTTTAAGGGCTAACGTCCATTTGCCATTGTATTTCTTTCACTGGTGGAATAATCTCATGGTAGATCCAGTATTTCTGCCCGCTCCTTAACAGTATATACATCCATAAGATGCTCCTCTTACTAATTTTCCTATTTTTAACCTCTCTGACTTCTCTTTACCAAACAGGGTCTTCACAAAATTAAAGGCACTCCTGAAAAGAGCTGCCATATCACGTTCCTTCTTTTTTTCTTCTCAAGGTTTCGGTTCTCCTCAACCCAGCCCACCTACTATACAACTCCTTCTGCAACTAATGAATACCCGCCTTTTCCTCCTTCCTGCTTGCCTCTACTGCTTCCTAAGAAGCCTTAGCTCTCCGAAAAGTTTATCCATTTCCACTTGCCGTCCTGACTTCCTTATATCTTGCACAGTTTATCTCTGCAACCTACCAAAAACTTGAAATTCTCATAATAACAGTACCTAAACTATTCAGGGTTCTCTCTGCTGATCCCTTCAAACCCTCCAGTGCACCTTTCAGATCATTGCTAATAGTTTTCCAACCTGCCCTATCTGCTCCAACTGGCCAAGCTTTTATTCTATAGATAAAATATAAAAATCACAAGAACACAATTTCTAAATAAACAGTTGTGTAGTGTGCAAAACACAAAGCCGTAAAAATTCACAATTACAGAAGATCAAGTTGTGTAGTTTACACTGTACAGCGATCTTACGACTCTGCATGTCATGTAGTGTGTCGAGGTCAAACGAGAAAGCCGCTGAAATGATGACACCACGGGACAAGTTATAACAGCTTTATTCCATCTTAATTAACTAAATAAACATAGTAGGACTGTAAGAAAATTTTAGATCCAGAGCGAGTGTTGAGTATGATGGGATACAGAACCATGATCACTGATGATGATGATGATAATATTAACCATACAAATTTAATTTACTAACCTAGTTTAACATTAGGAAAATATTCCATCTAATGTGATCAACATGAAACACACAGGTGGCACTGTTTTGATACACCATTCATTACTACACATTCACCACCCTGTAAAGTCAACGTACAGTATCTCTTTATAATGTAATTGCCTTTGGTGAGAATTTAGAAAGTTAAAAACATATCAAAACACAAAGGACAAACAAATCCTTAAATACTGACGTTATATATTAAAAATCTTTTATTTTTTTGTAAGATCAACCCTTTTTATTGCGTTATAAATCAAAGCTGGTCGTGCTACATTCAGATTTCAAGCTGCTGTTTCCTACCATTTATTTATGTCAGTGCCAAAATGGGTAAATGAGAGCAAGTTCCCTGAGAGATTGTGTGTGTGTGTGTGTGTTAGTGTGAACAGATCATGTGATGTATGTCAATGTATGGTCTCACAGTGACAGGTACACACAAACAGGGTGCTCTGCGGTGAAAAATCAAAGAAAATTAGTTTAATAGTAATAAAATATTAAAAGGCTAAAGAAATATTCAATGTGCCCCTAATCAAACAAGTAAAACATGATATAACTTAAATTATATATAATTTAATACTCTAAATTAATACTCTGAAGTGTCAGTGAAAATAAAAAAAAATGTCAAAGTTACTTTTACATAGTGTGGTTAAGGAACCAGCCTTGCGACCGAAAGGTCCCTGGTTCGATTCCAAGTATCGACAAGTCATGGCTAAAGTGCCCTTGAGCAAGGCACCTAACACCCAAATGCTCCCCGGGCGCCATGATGGCTGCTCACTGCTCTGGGCACGTGTGCTCACTTCACCTGTGTGTGTGTTGGTGTGTTTTACTGCACAGATGGGTTAAACGCAGAGGATTAATTCCGCTGTGTGCAAAACATAGTGGCAAAATGCATCACTTTCAAGCATATTTGTGATATCACATGGCTGAAAATGTGAGCATGTAAAGAAAATGGAAAATGTTGGCAGGAAATGAAGAAAGCTGATAATCTAGAACCAGTAATAAAGGGTCAAAGAGTGTTACAAAAAGATTCTGCTGAAAAAGTCAATGAAGGTTTTACTAAGAATCCATTGCATAATAGCACAGAAATACAACTTATTGTATTCTTTCATTTCTACTCACAGAAACCCAACGAATTAACAAAGAACACAGAGAACCCTCTATACTAGTATCAACTAAAATACAAACCAAGTGTAGATCACATTCCTAAACATCATTTACAATACAATCACACTGAAAACTGAATTAAAATAAACTATTCAAATAAAGGAGCAAACTTCTTCTGTGCAGCACACTCCCAAAAATAGTCACATACAGCTAGAAAATGTATTACTGGCTAAATTCCAACTAATACTGGCGTTTGTTATTAGAATAGTTGGCAAAAATAAGAATATGTAATGCAAGTAGCAGTGCAAGTGAAAGTCCATTCACAGATTGCTGCCTTTCTTATGTGTTCCAATGAAAATCTTTGTTAGTGTATTGTGACTATAGAATTTCTTTAACCACTGTAACAAGCCGGACAAATTCATACCCATCACAGATAAAATGGCACTTACACAGGCTGAATTAATTCCGCACATGGCAGAGAGATGTTATCATCATCATTATGGTCATAAGACATTCAGTTTGTGATATTATGCCTGGGTAGATAGTAGTAAGGTTGAAGAGTACATTTTATCAAAGGCATATTTTTTTTTAATACAGATTACATGTGCAGTTGTTTGTCCCTCGCTGGACAATGTAGAAAACATTATGTCATAAAATTGGTTAATATAAATATACTGCAAATATATAAAAAGCCAGTTTTTTTTCAAAACCATAAATAATCAATGGAAGAATACATCTAAAAAAAAAAAGAAATGTATATTCTTAAAAGAACCATTATAAAGGTAAATAAACAATGTAATACTGTATTTGCTAATTTTAATATAAGAAATCATATATTAATTATGTTACTATACAGTTAATATATTGCAGGTACATGTTACAATGCTGCTGTGGAATTCTAGTCCCTTCCTCTGACTAGGGAAACTTTTTCGGGTTGAGACCGTGTGCGTGGAATTGGGGATGACTGGCTCGCACCATCATTACGGAACTACAGAGTAACAAGGAGCTCTGCCATGGGTCCTTCTGCTTTCACTACTAATAACTTCAAAGCTTGAAGGTGACCGGAGGATCTGAAATGTGATCAATAATGCAGGTTATACAAGATCTACATTCACAATACTTCATGCTGAACTTCAGAGGTCACAAATGAGAGTATATATTTTATACACTATGGACAAGACACCGGACCATCACACCTGCTCCAAATTGTTGGCACATAGCTGGATACAAACAACTAACTGGGTCAAAAATAATCTGCAGTCTGGCTGTAGATTTAAACTTCTTGTAGATTTTATTTTTTTTTTACAATAACAAGCGTTCATGTTCCCCTCATTAAACTGTTCAGTATAGTCAATCATGGATTGGGACAGGCCTCTGGCTAATTCCTCATGTTTGACACTTATAAACCTAAACTTCTCTATCCATTCATAAATATGTCTTTGTCAAATATACCGTTGAGAAATATTGCTAATATCTGTTAATGTGGTATCACATCTTTATTTTGTACTTCTATAAATCTATAATGAAAAAACACCAGAAAGAGTTTCATTTAAAGGTTTAGCAGTAACTACTTTAGCAGAGTGGTTTCTTGGAGAGAAACCCATAATATCCTGCCAAAGCAAATGGTTTCACACATCACTACTTCATGTGTAGTTTATTTAAAACATACTAAAGTAAAACCCACAAATGAGCACACATTACAAAACATTTGTAATATATATATTATATTTTTGTATTATATACTGACCAATAAGATAAATCAATAAACCAGCCAAGAAAGGCTTATTATTAATATTTACAGAACTAATAATATCGTAGGAATAACTTTATTTTATTGTTTTTATCCAGATCTAATCCATCACTTCACTACACTACACTACACAGAAGTCCATCACTGCAGAGCATATGTATGTTATAGAATAAACATTGCTCTGAAATTTTGCCTGTTGTTAAGAAATCATTACACTTAAAGTCACAAGTTAAAATAACAATAGTACTTGTAATTGTTACATCATCAACTTATTTGTCAAAGTATAAATAATAAATATGACCAGATTCTCTGAATAACTGCAATGACCTCTCACCAAGAAAGTGCTTCCCTGTGTGGCCGCTCTTCCTGCGTGGTCAGTCCTCTATGCTGACTCTCCTCCTCTAAAGAGACACACACACAAAACATTATAGAGTATCTCTCACTGACCAGTGCTTTTGTAAAAAGAATTAGTCAGTCAATCAATAAATTCTTTTTACCGCATGGGGTTCCATCCACATCATCCAGTAAGTTGGCAGTAGAGTTGGCAGTGCCCAGTCTGAGAGACTGTTAAGGCAAACATGATTAACAACGTACTGAACACCAACAATATACTGTATATGCAAGTCCGTTTTTAAAATAACAGAGCACATGTAAGGAAATGGGGGGAGACAGCAGATGACGCAACATCCAAATAACATCAAAATACTCAGCTAATATGCTTAATATGCTTAAGCTATGACTTAGGGGTCGGTTTAATGAGTACAATGTAACAAACGACAAATTAATAACCATTTGCATTTATAAAATAGTATATAAGTATTTTCATTACAATTTGACATGACACTAATAATCTTAAACTTGTCTGTGTTCAGGTTCCAGGTCTATGCTCTCTGCTGTCCTGCCCACCCCATCAAACATAGGCAGGTAAGGTTGATTGACTACGTTTAGCTGCATCTGGTCTGGATGAACGTGGGATTGTATGAATGCACGAGAGTATCTATACATTCAGCACATCACTGAACATGATAATGCAGCCATTAAATATGAATGATAAAATCCATATTGATTCGTTTTAAGTATGCTCCGATTTGGAAAGCTTTTTAAAGGATACGAATGATGTTTCAGAAGAGTTCTTCTTTTAGCCTTTCTTCGTTTTGTCTTCTCCGAAAACCCTCTGGCAATCTCGAACAATTTCTTCCTGGTTGCTGTGGAAGCAATTTGGTTACATTAAAATTAGATGACCTGTATTTTTAGAATTGAGATATCTCAGCCCAGAGGAAAAGTATCTTACATTTTCCCATGTGCTTCAGTTTGTCTCTAAATAGAGCATCATCTGACACTACCGTGCATGCCTCAAATGATCCAGGAGTGTAATGGACACCTGTCATATGGAGGAAATGCAATGTTACTATAACTGCACTCACAAAATTGCAGAAATATTTAAAAATGTCGTTTACCTGTGGAGTTACCCGCTGACCTAGATTTCTTTGATTCATATTTCAGACGATCTAAAACAGATATACCATGTGTTATTTTTAAAATAAAAATTTTAATCTTTAGTGTTCTATATTCTGAAAAGACATTTTTCTATTAGTGATAGTGACAAAAACTCACTAATGTCAAAGGTGAACGATATACAAAGTCTCTCAATCATATAAACACAGATGTGGCCATTTTTAATCACATTTCATCATCAAAATATAGTAAATCACTGAGAATGCTGAATATCTAACAATAAATAGCTTTCCCTAAAAGAATGTGTATACTCATGTACTACATGACAAGACTCTACACTTAGATAATCCAATTTAAGATTTGATGATACATACCTTTATAAACTTTACATTTTTTATGTAATAATCATAGTAAATGTAAATCCATTTCACTTTTTCATTAATTTTCTACACTTGCCTAATACTAGTCAGGAAGACAGGGTAGCAGGAAAGCGGCCAACACGGGGCAAAAAGCAGGGACAAACCTAGATCATAATAGGATGGTCACACACACACAATTATCCCAGCGGATTTTAGACTGTGGGAGGAAACAGGAGCACACAATGCCTAACCTTAAAAAAATTTTCATAGTGGTATGTGGTTTTGTAAAGCTACTGGTTCTTGTGCGGTTGTGGGTGGATCAAGGTGATACAGTGAGAAGGATGAGGATTCTCCAAGCGTAGAAGGGTTGCGTGGATGAGAGAGTGCAGTGGCCCCACATTTAATACTCATTAGTCAGTTGGCTGAAGTCCAGAAGCAGGAAACGTACCACAGCTCAAAGGATATCAATACCTCTATTTCTACGGAGAAGTTTCAGCATGGAAGCTCGATTTGGTGAGAAAGTGTGAGGTTAGTCAGAGTGTGATTAGAAAAGAGATGGTGAAAGAGAAAGCAGTTGGGCAGATAAAATATGAAATGGCCAGGTGCAGGAGATAAAGTAGTGTGGGGGAATGCTAATTAGGATCTGAAATGTATTCTGACTGGTTTAAAAGAAACAGCAGAACGCACACTATTATAAGTATGGAGTGTCAAAACTTCATAATCAGATAGATAATCTTGTTAAAGATTACTGAGAAAGCAGTCGAATAGAGCAAATGAGGAGAAAGATGGAATTATGGTTTTGCATGAAGAGATTAGGGCATTTATGCAGGGGAAGAGCAGGGAAATGAGTGTGATCTACCAGCAGATATTCCACCAATAGTGCAGGTTGAGTGCCAGATCGGGTGTATATAAGCGCGCCTGATGTATTGAGATTCATGTGAAGAACAATGGTGATAGTGTGGAACAAATGGATTATTACAAATAAGTGGCGAAAACGGGGTATACTGATACCAAGAGACAAGAAGTCCAGGGCCATGCTGTTCCAGCCAATATGTTAGCTCAGGTAAGGTTTTCTTTAGTGTGGTTGCACAAAGTCTGGCTATCGGCTTGCTCATTAAAGATAAAAAAAATTAACCTTATGTAAACTTTATATTGTATATATAATTCCTGTAAAGCTGCTTTGAGAATGTTCTATTGTAAAAAATAATTTATATAAATAATACTCAATTGAATTGAGTAGTATTTTTAGACTGGCTCTGATCCACATGGCTTAATATGGAAGGCATTTGAATTCTTCCAGGTGCCAGATACTATTACAAGACTGGTTAAGGCTTACAGTGAATGTATTCGGTTTTGCTTTAACACAAAGGACTATGTGACATCCTGGCAGTGTTTGGAAGTGAGCATTATGGCAGGGTATATTATAGTAATGGAGGTGATTATTAGGGCTTTTAGGTTGGATGTAGGTGGCGAGAGACTGAAAGGCAATATCTGGCTAACTCCAATTAGGGCGTACACGGATGAGATGACTACATTACCAACCACTTACCCATGTATAGAAGGCTACTGGTAAAACTAGGTGATAATCAGGTTGGCAAAAAATGGTTGAACCTAGTAAGTCTGAAGTTGTGTCAATTAAAAATAGGAAACTTGTGAAGGAAAGATGGAGGAAAAAGTCATTCTATCCTGGAGATAGTTAAGAGTTCTATCCTACCTTCTATCCTGGAGATAGTTAAGAGTTCTATCCTACCATATATCCTGGAGATAGTTAAGAGTTCTATCCTACCTTCTATCCTGGAGATAGTTAAGAGTTCTATCCTACCATATATCC
>JAOUQT010000045.1:9191449-9203084 GCA_025769995.1 Xyliphius kryptos
CTGTTATTGTTGATGATTATTGCTTACAGCCAATGAAAACCCAAAATCATTATTTCAGAAAATGAGAATAATTAACACAACACAACTGCACAGGCTTCCTAAGTGTTTAAAATGGTCCCTGGGTCGGTAGGTTACAGGTGTTAAAATGACAGGTGTTTCAGTTTCATGGTCTAACCCCTGTATGTGTATTTCCCCCCAAGGGAATTTTATCTGCTGCCATTAAATAAACTGAATATTAGATGAAAAAGGCAGCGTGACAATTTTCTTGTCAAACTATATTGTCTCACCAAAACAATAAATAATATTTTTATCGTAATTAGGCATCAATTAAAACTGATATTTGAGAATAAGACATTTTTTTTTTTTTACATATTTACAAATTTTTTATAAAATAGGTGTGGATCTCTTCGAAGATATGCATGGGAACTATTTTACAGGGTACTTTAAATACAATGCAAAATATTATAGGTTGTAAAATATGAAACCACTTATACTAGTTAAATTACTGAAAAAATGCAATCACTCTACAGGCTGGGGCGAGAGAGCAAAGCCTTGTAGCAGACAACAGATGTGACATCACCATGGCAAAAGAGATGCCCACCTTTGTGAGTGTTGTCCTGGTTTGGCGTAGCCGAAGTAAGCTGAGGCCAGGAGGAAGTGGTAGTAGAGGAGGTGGAGGAGGAGTGGGGGGCTAGGGCTGGCGTACCTTTGTTGCAGGGCAAGGTGAAACCAGCCTGACTGTGTGTCTTCAGATGGTTCGTGATATAAGCAGCACTCAGCATCTTGCCGCATATGTTGCATGTGACTTTACCCTCGTGCCGGATCATGTGTGAACGCAAGCGGTCTTTGGTGGCAAAAGCAGATGTACAGGCCTGCCATACACACAGATAAAAGATTATATGTATATCAGTAATTCAATACAAACAGTGAAACACATACAAGTGTCTATTTCTGTTATTGTTGATGATTATTGCTTACAGCCAATGAAAACCCAAAATCATTATTTCAGAAAATGAGAATAATTAACAAAAAACACCTGCACAGGCTTCCTAAGTGTTTTAAATGGTCCCTGGGTCAGTAGGTTACACAATCATGGGGAAGGCATTTGAGGTCATTGATGCACTCTACAAGGAGGCTTTGCCACAAAATGTCATTGCTAAAGAAGATGGCTGTTCACAGAGTGTTGTATCCAATCATAGTATTGAAGTTGAGTGGAAGGAAAAACTGTGGTAGAAAAAAGAGCACAAGCAACCGGGATAACCCCAGCCTTGAAAGGATCATCAAAAAAAGACCATTAAAAAATTTGAAGGAGATTTACAAGTAGTGGACTGCTGCTGGAGTCAGCACTTCAAGAACCACCACACAGACGTGTCCAGAACATGGGCTACAACTGTTTCATTCCTTATATTAAGCCAATCATGATTAAGAGAAAAAGCCTCTTACCTGGGTCAGAAAGAAAGAAAACTGGACGGTTGCTATGTCCAATGTGTTGTTTTCAGATGAAAATTTAAAAAGAGTGGACCGAAACATAATCCAAGCTGCTTGAAGTCTAGTGTAATTTCTCCACAATCAGTGATAATTTGGGGAGTCATGTCATCTACTGGTGTAGGTCCACTGTGTTATATCAAGTCCAAAGTCAGCGCAGCCGTGTACCAGCAAATTTTAAAGCACTTTATGCTTCCCTCTGTTTTTTAGAGACGGAAATTTCATTGTCCAACAGGACATGGCCCCTTTCCACACTCCCAAAACAATAACAATACCTGGTTTAATAACTACAGTATCACTGTGCTTGATTGGCCAGCAAACCTGCCAGACCTAAACCCCATAGACAAGAGGAAGATAAGAGGCACCAGACCCAACAATGCAGACGAGCTGAAGGATGCTATTTAAGCAACCTGGGCTTCCATAACACTTCAGCAGTGCCACAGGCTGATCACCTCTATGCCACAGAACAGTGATGCAGTAATTCATGCAAAAGGAGCCCCGACCAAGTATCGAGTGCATTTACTGTACATACTTTTCAGTAGGTCACAAAATACGCATTAAAATCTGTTTTTTCAATTGGTTTTATGTAATATTCTAATGTTCTGAGATGATGTTGGGTCATTGTCTCTAATCAATAATCAATAATCATCAACATTAACAGGAATAAACACTAGAAATAAATCAGTGTGTGTAATGAATCTATATAATGTGTGTGTTTTTGATAATGTCCTAATTTATTGAGATGCACCTGTATTTAGCAGTAGGGACGTCCTCAGACAAAAAAAAAGAAAGAATCTCTGCATGCTGCTCTTATTTTATGCAAATCAGCAGACAGCAATTTTTTTTCCCTGTTGCGTGGCAGTCACAACTGACCCGATGTGACTGGCGAGATGGTAATACATGTGCCAAGCCGAGCTTTTAATATAACCGGAGTGCAGATCATTTTTGACTCATCCTTGTTCTCAATCGGCTGCTGTTTAGTGTTTTATTCCTATTTCACCTGGGCTTGGTATTCAGCGCTCTCTGTTTCTGCAGGTTTTCTATGTGATCCTCCACTTTGGGAATCTGCTTCCAGAAGCTGTGCATATTCAAAAGAAGACCGGCAGTACCTCTGCGTGGAAAGACTGGCAGTACCTAGCCCGGAACTGCAGTTGGTATCAGATGGAGGATAATGGGCGTTTAGTGAGCCCAGATTCGGTAAACTGCCTTCAGTTCCCCAGGTAACACTCTTGCCATTCACAAAACCTCAATTCATTGCAAAATGCCCGCTAGAAAGCATCTGTACCAGCTGTTATGCATCACTGTCAAGATTCTTATCCTTAATCTACTAAATTATACCTATATCAGGACCCGTTAGAGTAGTACCCATATGTGTTCCTTTCCATATCCAACACCCGTGCCACAAATAGCGGGCGCACACTTATATAGCTGTATAGCAAGATCTATGAATATGTATTTGGATGGGTGTCACTTTTGTGTAAACCAAGGTCACACACATTAATTTGCCCCTTTTGGCTATCCATATTACTCCAAGCCTGTGAAGATGTGTTTAAAGAGCTTACTTTTCTCTCTGTTATTTAATAAGTGATAAAAAGAAAAGTGAACACTCTCAAACTCTGGCAACTCTGGGCGCAAGGGCAGGAACAACCCTATACAGGGCAACACTCCCATCGTAGAGCACACACAGTCACACAAATTGGGTCACAAGGTCTCTCCATTTCCCAAATTCAGCAACAATTTTAAAAAGGGGTTGTGAACGGTTTTTACTGAACGGTCACTGGAGTAGGAAACGCCTTGCAGGTGGCATATGGTTACTGATGCATGCGCCACTTACTGGTTACGTTACAGTCGGCTCTCGTATAAGGTGTTGACCTGAAGGCAGTGACCTTGCACATAGTGGAATTGGTCCTCCGCATTTAACCCATCCGTGCAGTGAAACACACAAATACACACACACAGGTGAAATGAGCATACGTGCCCGGAGCAGTGAGCAGCCAGCACAGCGCCCCGGGAGCAACCAGGGGTTAGGTTCCTTGCCCAAGGGCACTTCAGCCATGACTTGTCGATACTTGGAATCGAACCAGGGACCTTCCGGGTCCCAGGCTGGTTCCTTAACCACAAGTCTACGACTGCCCCATTTAACAGCTCTGGGTAAAAAAGATTGACCTGAGGGTCTTTGACTTCTGACAGTTAGGTGGAGCTGGAAGGTGTGCCCGTGTTTTAGCAACAGCTGCATTTGTGGGTTGTTTGTGTACCAAGGCATCACGGGTGTGTCAATAAGTATGTATCTGAAGGTCACACAGCGGGCATCTATGTGTATTTGGTCCGAAATTCAAGCATTGCAGCGTAGAAATTCAACTAGCACGGTAACCTGGCGGAGCTGCTTAATCGGGAATGGGTCAAGGTGTGTATATTCGCGACCCTGTGGAGCCCGTTGCCGAGCAATCCTGTATTACCCAGGTTGACTGTGTAAGGTTAATTCGGCAGTAAATCATTGGGTGGGTGTAGGAGTGTCTTGTCATTACATATTCACTACCTTGTACGCTGTATATAATGCAGTTAGGTGTGTGTGTGTTTCTTTCCGGCAGTAATATCCCGTCCATTAACGGCAACATCACAATTAGCATGCTGAACCCGGAGCCTAACCTGCGACCAGGACACAGCAACTTCTATGACAGCTCCACCTTGCAGGAATTTGTGAGAACCACACATGTGCGCATCCACCTGCAGGGCCAGTACCACACACACGGCCCTCACGTGCCCTTTCACCATCGCTATTACGCCGTGACGGAGATCATCATCAGCGGCAGGTCTGAATCTCTCTCTCTCTCTCTCTCTCTCTCTTTCTCTCTCTTACTGTTCATCAGACATACAGTAATTACCCCTCTAGCCCTTTCTAATTTCACCCCTTTTAATATATTATTTCTAATTTGCCACTTTTATTTGACCCACTTGTGTAGAAAATGCCTTAATTAGAGATTAAGTGTGTGAAATGCAGCAGGGGAATGTGCAGAGTGCGAGTGGGTAAAGACGGACGCTTGAGGAATGTACAGAACGATCAGTGGATTTACAAACACCTGGCAGGTGGCATATTAAAGGTGTTTGTGTACACATGAGCTGTCCTATTAGGTCCAACGAATAGCAGGGGGTGGCATGATGGTGCGATGACAGCAAGTAAGACTGGCGTTTGATTTAATTTTCCATGTGAAGTTTGCAAGATCTCACCGTGTTTGTGCTTGTTTCCTCCTGGTTTCCTCCCACATTCCAAAGACATGAGCATTAGGCTAATTGGTGTCTCTTAAATTCGCCCTTATTTTGTGAATGTTGTTAGGGCCCCCGCACCCAGAGTTGCCGGGTGGGCATTGACTGGCCCCTAATCCCGTGTGGTGATAGTAGGAGTAGAAGCTGGGACAGTGAGTGTAGCTCTAACCCCTGCAGCTCCACGACACACACACTAACCAGGAACGCTTTTTATAGGAATTCTACAGACAGAGTGCAGATAATTTTTGACTCACTCTGCCAGGAAAACAGCCATGCCAATCAGCCATTATTAAATTAAAATGTACTGAAAATGGCATCTTACTGACCTTTTGGCATTTAAAATTCTGTCTCTCTCTCACTTTCTTTGGCTCCTTTCTTTTATTGGACTAGGACCCTGTGTCTAATTAACTCTGCCCATGCCCGCTACAGCAGCTTTGTCAGTTAACCTGGCAAATTTGTCACTCGGCTCTTAGTCGAACTTGATCGGTCGCTGTGTGGCTGAATGTTTGAAGAAAGTTCCTATCCAAGACTTGTGGTACGACTGGCATCACACCTGCCATTACACCTACTGGCTTCAACTATCTGTCCGTGGTCAAAGCCCCTCAAGTTGCTCTGTTTACCGATAGCAGTTAAGTATTGCCTTCTGCCGTGCAGAATTTTAGTAGTGATCCCATGCCAATTGCTAGGTGTTCCTAATTCAGTTACTAACCCGCAGCCGTAACCAGCATCTCTGCCTCTCAAGGTGCTTTGTCAGGAAGATGAAGGGTTTTTAGATAGTTGAAGCCAGTAGGTGTAATGGCAGGTGTGATGCCAGTCGTACCACATTATCAAGTCTTTGATAGGAACTTTCTTAAAACCTTTAGACACACACTACCGATGAAGTGTGATTAAGAGCCGAGTGACAAATTTGACAGGTGAACTGGAAAAGCTGCTGTAGCGGGCATGGGCAGAGTTAATTAGACACAGGTTTTCTGCCACTCCTGGCCTCTGTTTGTCTCTTATGTTTACTGATCTGACAGAGGTGAAGGGTCCTCCTATTAAATGCGACCCGGTGGAGATGATGAACAACGAGCCTTTGAGGATGAATAATTTAAATGTTGACCCGGAGGTTTCTGCTCGGTCTGATGGAGACCCGTCAGCTTCGGTGTAGAACATTAAGGCACGCCACTGGTATTTCCACTGGCATTTATAAATGTTGAATGGGAAGTCTTAATATTCATGCACGAGATATAATGGAGAAGACAGAAAAAGGCAAAGCTGGACATATAAACGGCATGAGCGTGCGATGAAGACAGGGACAGGTGTGTAAGGGTTTTAGTGATGTACGTATAATGGTGTGAAGTATGTAGCATTATTATCTATACTGGACTGGGAATTCTGTCCGATCCTGTTCCTATATGCACTGGTTTTCTGATTCCTTAACGAATATATGCAAGGCCCTGGGATTGATTACCAAGTATGAAGTCTTGGATCTCTAAAATACATTAGTCTGAGTTTATTTGCCCCGTGACCCTGACCAAGATTAAGCAGACCTGTAAGTAGGTGTGTTGAGGTAAGTACAGAAGAATATAACCAGTGACAATGAGGGGACGTTTATTCCACCACTTAGGAGCCAGGTCAGGGAAGAGTCATGATGGACGCATGACTTTCTTATCCTCTGCGACATGGAAAGACTTTTCGATAAGTTCTAGAGGGCCCAAGTGTGCGAGGTGCAGTGCGGTGGTTGAAGAGTGATGCAAGGTAGGAGAGTGCAGGTTCAGTTTTGGCTTTGTAGGTGAGCATTAAATCTACAGGGATACAACGGAGAGAGCGGAGCACGGTGAAGTGTGCGAGAAACTGGGAACAGTGAACACGGGTCTTGCAGCTGAATTCTGGATCAGCTGTAAAGGTCAGATGTCAGAGGTAACCCGGTTACAATAGTCCATAGAGTCGATAGAGATTATCCATTTTACTTTTAGCAGCAAAAGCATTCATTTGCCCCTTTTGGCTATCCATATTACTCCAACCCTGTGAGGATGTGTTTAAAGAGCTTACTTTTCTCTCTGTTATTTAATAAGTAATAAAAAAAAGTGAACACTCTCAAACTCTGGCAACTCTAGGCGCAAGGGCAGGAACAACCCTATACAGGGCAACACTCCCATTGTAGGGCACACACACAGTCACACAAATGTACACACTAAGGGCCACATTAGAGACACCAATTTACCTATAGTGCATATCTTTGGATTGTGGGAGGACACTGAAGTGCCCAGAGGAACACATAGAGAACGTGCAAACTCCACACAGAAATTTTTAGTCATCCCACCCAGTGATCAAACTCGGGTCCTAACCAATGCGCCACCGTGCCACCCAAAAGATTATGAATAGCAAGAAATGTATGTAAATAATGTACATCTGGTTATGAGTGATTACTGAGTGCTAGGGTTGCCAGATGCAGTAAAATGAACCCAGGTAATAGTGTAGTGGAGTACCCTAACATCATATACTCCATTTTATAGATTTGCGCTCTCGGAAAATACAAGACCAATTCTTCTGGAAGGGCTAACTTGCCTTTTCTTGTGACAGGTGCGAGTGCCATGGACACGCATCCAGCTGTGATACCAGTATGAAGCCGTACCGCTGTGCCTGCCTCCCTGAGAGTCACACACATGGCGATAATGTGAGTTCTTTCTTTGTAATTAATCACATCTCCTTATAATAACATGCAAGACTGTCCTGTAATGAACCGCAACCTCAGAACAGGGAAGGAGAGGTGGAGAGAGAGAGAGACACGCAGTGACCAACACAGACATCGAGGATATTATAAGGGAGACTGGAGAGTATGCCAGGGGTAGGGAGAGGATAAAGGGGAGAATGAAGTGGTTTTGTGGGTAATCATGGTGTCCCATCAGCCCCCGGGTGTCTTACTGATGGGTCCAGCTAAGGTAATTATATCTCTAGAGAAGCTCTGATGGCACACGGTGCCACTGCTATCACTTTGTGTAGTGCAACATTTCACCCACCCACACACACATTAGTATTACTAAGCTTGTGTCCACTGTCAAGCGATTGCTAGCACATGTCTTTCAACAGGGGGGTCACTACAGTGAGTCACTGGCATTGTAGATGCGTCACTTTTTTTATTTCCATGTCATCACGTGTTGTTTACATAGAAGTTGGCTTAATGGACAGGGTAAAGGGCTGGGGACCAAGAGATTGCTGGTTCGAACCCTACTCTAGGCAAGTCATGGCTAAAGTGCCGTTAAGCAAGGCGACCCAATCCCCAACTGCTCCCTGTGCGCCTCTGCTACTGAGATACTGATTCATATCGTACTTTTCAAAGGGGTGTACTTATTATACTGAGCATTGTATCTGCTCTGTCCTCTTAAGCCAGGGGTCAATGTAGTGATGGGGTTTGGTATGTACAGCTGGTCACGGTGTATTTCTGATGCATTTGACTTCATTTTGACGGAGGTGCATGTGCAGAAAATATTTTCATTTCAAGTGTCTCCTTTGACGATATAAATCAAATTGTCCCCTACGGTGTGTGATCAGTCCAGTGTGTGAGCGTTTATCGAACCGTATATATTTTGCGCTTCCTTTGCAAAATTAATATTCCACTGTAATTTTTTGGGTATTTGACCACCCTTCCGTTGAGAGGGACAGCTTGTTTGCTATGTGGACATGCTGGCAGACGGGCAGTGAGTGAGTCCCCGTATTAAACTTTTAAACCTGATGTTTGGCGATTTGAATAATTCATGGCGGACCATGCATAATTCACGGCGAGCCGCTGCTCTCTCTCCACGCCGTTGTTGCATTTACAGGAACAAAGTGGGGGGGAATGGGGACGCATGTAGCACAGCTACTGGAACGCGAGTTTGCATGTGTGAGAGGTGGTGATAAACATCAGAAATGAAATACCCCCGGACATAAACACCTGGCTCTGAGATGGGATTGGGGTATACCCTGGAGCAGTCTGCTCTACATACTGTATAAGTGTGTGTGTGTGTGTGTGTGTGTGTGTCCACATGCACTGCTTTAAAATAGGCCACAGTATCAGGGAGAATGACAGGGGTATCGGTGTCTTGTTTCTTTGATGCCTTTGGCCGAGGCTATTGTGTCTTTTAAGGAATAAACGAACGCTGACATTTTAAACAGGAAGTAGGTGCTAGCAGGTTTTTACGGAATCCTGTGAAGTTGCATCACTTCCTGTTGTACTACAAATGAAAAGGGTGAGTCAAAAATGACTGGTGTATTAAAACTTCTGCTGGCCACGCATCATTTCCGTATGAGGTTGGTTGAATGAGTTACATCAGTTAGTTTATAACTAGGACACACACCAGGGGTAGTCGTAGATTTGTGGTTAATGAACCGGGCTTGCATCCCAAAGGTCCCTGGTTCCCAGTACCACCATACAGGTTGCTGAAATGTCCTTGTGCAAGGCATCTATGGTATGGTGTCTGTACACCACTCTGGGCACGTGTTTAGTTCACTAGTGTGTATATACACTAGATTTCCAAAAGTATTCGCCCACTTGAGAAGGTGTCCAGATATTTTTGACCATATAGTGTCTCTGCCTTTCCCAGAGTATTTTACGGTTTGCTAAGATCTTTTAAATGACTATATTGGAATCTAGCAGACGGAATGGAACATTCCAACATACGCTCTATGCATCCGCTGAGGAACGCTGTAAACGGGGAACGCCTGTCTTTCCGTATGATGTTCGGCTTTAGATCAAGTGGACGTCGATGATGAATATTTAATTCCTTCGTTCCGACGAATGCTGTTCTCGGAGTAATGAATTCAGGTCTAATCCTCGCAATTTCCATAGTGGCATTAAAGTAGCCGAAGTCACCTGACACGTGCCAGACCAATCTGTGATCTCTCGTAACGGCCAGATTTATTCGTACACACTATAGTCATAGTCGCGCGCTTATATAAGTGCTCCATAAAGTCTTCGGCTTCCTCGCACACGTAGACCACAGGAGCTGATGCCATTCATCTTCCTGAACTTTAAACAAATTTAAAGGTAGGGACAATAAAGAGAGATAGAATGTCAGCGTGTTGGTATGCAGGCGCCGGCATTGCTCTACACACTGTGTGTAACGTGGTGGTGATGGCAGTCGCTTGGCGAAGCATGCTAAAGCAGGCGGGCTAAAGGTTGAGTGAAGGAGCGTGAAATTACACGGAATCGGATGGCACTCCGGGTCAGACCCGGAATTCTGTTTCCAATGCATCCATAATATTCATTCATTCATTTTCTATAGCTAATTAATCCTAGTTTTAGGGTCACGGGGAAGCTGGTGCCCACCTGGCAACTCTGTGTGCGAGGGCAGGAACAACCCTAGACAGGGCAACGATCCATCATAGGGCACACTAATGGGCAATTTAGAGGCACCAATTTACCTATCATGCATGTCTTTGGAATGCAGATAACCAAAGTACCCGGATAAAACCCACGCGAGCACAGGGAGAGCATGCAAACCACACAAATTTCCCGAGTCACCTCACCTGGGGCTCGAACCTGGGATCTTCTTGCTGTAAGGAAACAGCACTATCCACTGCGCCACCCTGCTGTAGATTTATTTATTCAATTATTTTCTATACCCGCCGCATTCTAGTTTTAGGGTCACGAGGAAGCTGGTGCCCACCCGGCATCTATGGGCGCAAGGGGAGGAACAACTCTAGACAGGGTGCCAATCCATTATTGGCACTCACACACTAATTTAAAATAATTGTTAGTTAAAAATACACATTTGTTTTTTTTTTTTTAGCAAAATAAAAATTATTTTTAAAATAATCAAATATTCTTTAAATTAATTAATTGTTATTATTTTTAAATTAATGAATCCATTATTATTAAAACAATAAAAATGTATTAATGATGTATTATTTAAATGATATAATCGTTTATTAATCAATGAACTCATTGGTTTTAAAAATGATGAATAAATTGATTGATTTCGTATTTGTTGGTCGATCAGCTGTGATTAATAATGATGATAAATCAATATTGTTTATTTATTTACAGCTCGGAATTCCACTACATGCTCAATCCCAGAAGGAAGTGAGTATCAAATATTAGATTATAGACAGTTTACCGTAAATAAAAGTTCTGTTTGAAGTGCGTACTGAATTTATTGTAAGTTATAACACTAATGTTATTGATTATGGCATAGAATTAAAATTCAAATACATTGATTTCGTTGTAAGTATGGATCCGAGTATACAAATAAAAGTCGGTGCCAGTCTGAAGATGGTATAAAAGCATTTGTAACACACAGTATGTCCATGGATGTGTTTATTAGGTTCCAGTGGGACGAGCTCGGAAACTGATCGCCACGATCGGACCTGTGAGTACTACTGTGGTATTGGTATGTCTGTACATTCATGTCATATGTGTGACGATTGCGTGTGACATGACATGAAGCATGGTTTATAATAAATATATTTAAGGGTAAAGTCAGAATTTAACTGCAGTCTCTCCACCTCTAACCCCGCACGGTGTAGTTTGAAACTCACAGTCAGGTTGAGCTCATCACTGCTGTTCAGAACCATCTGGGTCTGTCTGCGGAATGAAATGATGTGCTTCGTTAGCGGTGATCCGGAACCGATGGGGAGTTTCTTTATCGGGGAAACTAGTTTTCCGTACCGTAACAATTCCCGTTCAATAACTTCGTCAGGAAGAAACTGGGGGGCGTTAGATATAATTACTTTTTACGGCAGCGTACTCGGGGGTAACACTGGGACAGGTACGCCATTTATCGTCACGCCGTTTTTCACCAGGTTTTCGGCGTCCAGGACGTTCTTAAAGAACAGGACGATGCCGCTGTTCATCCTGGAAGCTGCAACGATGACATCATAACCCACCAGTTTCCTCACAGTTAAGCAGCACTGCTCCACACTTCAC
>JAOUQT010000045.1:9228992-9255468 GCA_025769995.1 Xyliphius kryptos
TGACTTGTGTTGTTCTCTCATTTGTAAGTCGCTTTGGATAAAAGCGTCTGCTAAATGACTAAATGTAAATGTAAAAAAGCTATAGTTAAGCCTCGTTTATTCAGAACTGTAACTAAAATTTAAAAAAAAATCTCTTTTAAAATGTGATGCAATTACAGTCAAGAATAAAATTCATTTCTAAAAGCATTTTATTTTTTATAAGGAAATGTTCCTTTTTGTAAGTAAAAACATGTTTAAAATGAAAACTGTAAAGTTGTACATGCCACCTACAATCATTACATCATTAAAAATAATTATGAATAACATTTGAAAAATCAAAAAAAAAAATTACAAGATGTTTGTAATACTGTATACAATTGTTTCAATTATTTGTCTTGTCTTGTGGTTTTTATATACAAATTATTGTTCCACAGGGATTAGTATTAGGGCCCATATCATTTCCATTTCACATGCCTCCACTTGCCCTCCATTCTTATTTTAATTACTTTTTGTTGTTGCAGTGATTACACCCATTTACGTATATTAGCTACATCAAATGATCTTTAATATGCGAGATTAAGGATTGTTTTGAAAAAATAAAAAGGGAATGTTTTGTAAATACTTATGAAATTAGAAGTCCTTATAGATGGACCCTTAATTTTAAGCCTGTAAAATTATCATTTAATTATCAAGACCTCTCATATTTATCTAGTGCTCCTCATGAATATATTTTTTGTTTAATGGAGCTTATACAAACACTAGCCCCAGAAGTTAAAATAGCAGCTTGCTGCAAACATGTTGATAATTATTATTGATCTAATGTAATTATATTTGCTTGCTCAAAAAAGGTCTGACATTTTACAAATTAATGTGTTAAGATATTGGTTGGTCAGCCCAGTAACATTATGTGGCAATAAAATAAAGGATGCCGAATATCTAAAAAGTAATAAATGGCCAGATCGTATTAATCTTTTACTTTCATGACAGCATAGTTATATTCCAAAAGATCTGTGTCAAGATTCATCCATTTCACATTGTAAAGAGATGTTTTTGGAAGGTTGTGATTTGAGTCTTATTTTAGCCATCATGTTTTGGCTAAAATATGATTACCTGGGGAAAAATCAATAAAGTGACTGTTGAATGCTAATTGGTTCTGCAGCTTCGCCTCCTGAGTTGTTGAGTATCAAGCTCTTAACAAGGTTTATTTCTTTATGGTGTTTATAGACAGAAACCAGCCCGTAATGGTATGTTAAACACAAGCATTTTTTTGTGAAATAGATGTTTAATGGTGACAGCAGGATGTGTAATGAGGATATGTAATTAGGATGTGCAAGGGGCTGTTTAGAGGATGTGTGGTTATGGCTGTTGAGATGTGCAATAATATTAAACATACAAATCCAAGGCTGTCTGGTGTCTAGTGCTGGGACTGAGTGAGGTTAAATAGCTGGTAAAGATTTGTTTTGAACAATTTTTTGTACTGCTTATTAAAAGGCTAACTCTCATTATGAAAAATGTGGAGGTGGTCTGTCTGTCTGATACTTCCTTTCTGACTGCACTCCAGCCCTCCGGCGCCGGAGGGGGGGGGGGCATCCAGGGGAGAACATTTAATGTGCAGGACGGACAAATCCAAGACAGGGTGCCAATCCATCGCTAGGCACACGCTCACTCACATATGGGGCAATTTAGAGAGATCAATTTACCCAGAATCCATGTTTTGAGACTGTATCAGGAAACCGGAGATTGGGATTGGCTCAGAGGTTAACATGCTAACACTACACCAATGTACAAATCCATTCATTCATTCATTATCTTCTGCTTATTCTTCTATGAGGGTCATTGGAGGGGAGTTCCCCATGCTCTTCCAGGGAAGAATGTCTCGAGCGCTGGGCAGATACACCCAGGACAGGGCGCCGATCCATCGCTGGGTACACACCAACTCACACAGCCACACACACACACAAACACAGACACACACACACACACTATACTGGGCAATTCAGAGCATCCAATATACCTTGAATGCATGTTTATGGAATGTGGAGGGAAAACAGAGAACCCGGAGGAAACCCATGCAGACACAGGGAGTACAACTCCACCCATATTGGGATTCGAACTGGGAATCAAAGGCGAAAGGCGAACGTGCTGACCACTAAGCCACCGTGCTGCCAATGTTTACTCAGATTTCATTCATTCATTGGGGGGGTGGGGTCCCCATGCCCATCCAGGGGAGAACATCTCGGGCACTGGGCAGTACACCCAGGACAGGGCGCCAATCCATCATTGGGTACACACGCACTCACTCACACAGCCACACACACATACACACACTATACGGGACAATTTAGATCATTCAATTAACCTTGAATCCATGTTTTTGGGATGTGGGAGGAAACCGGAGAACCCGGAGGAAACCCCCGCAGACACAGGGATATCATGGAAACTCCACCCAGATTGGGATTCGAATCGGGAATCCCCAGCGCTGAGAGGCGAATGTGCTAAACACTAAGCCACCATGCCGCCAATGTTTGCTCAGATTTTATTCAATTCAACTTTATTGTCATTACACAATACAGGGTTGTACAGTATAAAAAAAAACACTGTCAGGCTACATCTCCAGTGCAGGCAAAGAAAAGTTTTCAAACACCTTGTCACACATCATACTTTTCCTAAGACATATCTCCACTTCACAAGACATTACTTTGAAGACACCCTGTTTATATGTTCCATTTGTTAATAAAACTCTTAGCAGCCTACCAGTTCTGAGTTCTGTAATTATTCTTTTTATGGTAATGGTTTTGCGGTACGTTCGAGGCACGCGGAGTTTAGTTGATCTAAGCACAGTGGTTTATTCTGCTTTAGGCTACCTGCATGTCAACACCCCTCTTTTCAGAAGTGCACGCGCATCGTGAGCGCGCACCGTGAGCGCGCATTGCTCGCTGCTTTATAGGGAGCGCGCAATGAGCAGAGTTCAGAATCGGTGCGGTGGAGCTGTGGGACACAGCGCGCACTCTGCCGGGAGCGCACACACTGTCCGACTGTCCAGCTTCCACCTGTCCTTCCTTCCATCAAGCGGGATTTCTCAAAGCGAGGACTAAACGCTTCTTCTTCAGCGTGGGATTTTACAAGAACTGACTTTTTAAAGTTCAACCGTGCGGCTCGACTTCACTCTGCAGCCGAGAGAGAGACAGTTGATCAGAGTCCCTGCGACCGGAGCCGCGGCCCTCCCTCCAAACAATCCCACATACATACTGCTCAAACCGTTTATTACTCATTGAACTGACTTTTTAGACCGCCGTCGATTCGATTTATTCTTCAATAAGTTCTTATCGTGTTTTAGTTTGTTCCATTTTGCTCATATTTATAGATTTTTTTTGTTTAAGTCAGTTATAGCTCTAGTGATGTAATGTTTAGTTTGTGTGTGTCGAATGTAACACAGACAGCACACTGTGCTACATTACTGCAGCAATAAATGCAGACCGAAAGTCATTTCAAACACTTTAGGGTTATAAAAAGTTTATGTGCAACTTCTACTGGAAAATGCAGCTGTAAACATTTGATTACGTTTAAAGTGTACACTTTTAGTTGTAGCAGCAGGGGTAATTAGTTGTGTATAACCAGAATAAGTGTGGACTGACTGGAGGAGCGCACTGTGTCCACACACGGGCCATGTGCTGTGGCCCACTGCTCTGTGCGGATCGGTCTCACAGCGGGGTGACCCACTGACTGTAGTGCGCCCTGCTTGCGGCTGGACCGTCGGTACGGTGGTCTGCTCCTGGACCATCGGTGGGATCTGTGGTGGTCTTCTTGTCCCCGCTGACCGCATGCACAGCGGTCTGCTCCTCCATGGGAACTGAGAACGAGCCACAGCGGAGATGAGAGCCACGCTCTGCTGCCTTCTCGCGTTCTGCTACTGCTGCTTCAATATAATCCTCACTGCTGTTCCTGCTACTGTAACTGAGGTGAGGCACACACACACACACACTGTAAATGACCCCCTGCTGTGGTTTGTAGATAGTTCTGGTTTGTTGTAACCTGTAATGTAGCTTTAGGGTTCAGATTTTTCCAGAGAATTGATGTGTATCCTTGTTGTAAGAGTTCCAGCTGATGTTAAACTGGATTTCCAAAACAGTTAACTTCCAAAAAAGTTTGTAACACCGCTGTAACTGTTAAATCAGAGAATGCAATTCTTATTCGCAAGTGTATTCCTAAATCTTTCATCAACAAAAAGTTCACAAGTTTAAAGTGGCTTAGTTCTTTGTGACTCTGCACCTGCCCTGGAAAAAGCACCAGACAACAGAAACTTCAATTAACATACACATTCTTATGGCACAAAAGGCTTAAGGTTTTACCAAAAAACCCAAACTGAGAGCCTGCGACACAACCCACTGAGGCAAAAATGGAGATGCAGTTATCCCACTGGTTAGCATCTTGCTTCAAAGCAATAAAAAGGCAATTGGTTCTGGGGTTGGAAGGAAAGGTCCTTGTACGTATGTAAGAATGTTCTTCCCATGACTGGGTTAGTTAATGCCAGGCTTTCTAGTTTCTATCAACAATCTAACATATAAATGATTAATTAACAAAAAAGCTCATATATCATATAGGGAATTAGAATGTATGTTCTAGAAGCTGATTTCTGTTTTGGAAGTTATTAAAATGTATGTTCTATATTGTGTAGAGGAAATAGTATTGTCATGATTTCAAACAAGAGCCTTTTTTATCATGGAGGTCTAAACAAGAAATATTTGGGTGTTGCTGCTAGATCATTTTAAACCAGTTTAGGTTCTATGTAAACTGTAAAAGTTTAAGATTTGTTGGAATTAAACAAGTATAGATTGTAAAGTTTTTGCAATTGTTTGGGGAAACCCACCCCAGTTTATTTTGAAAATAAATCAACCTTTTTGGACATTCATACACCAGATGAAATTTAGTTCATGTAAAAGGTAAAATCGTGGCTGTCTCTATTGTAATATAATATATTGTACATAAACTTTTGATGATTTTAGTAGAAAATTATTTTAGCATGTCAGTGTACTGATTAAATTTTGGCCAGCATTCTCTGGTGTTTATTTGTGTTGTGAGCTGTGATTGATCCTTAGCTCTGGGTTTGGTTTATGCTGTACAGAAACTCCCTCACAATTACACTTTTTACCCAAATGCCTAAATGGAGGCTGATTTGGGGTTTTTCCACCTGCTTTCTGCTTAGCCTTTCATTATACACTTTACTATCTTAGCAAAGTAACTTTATAATTTAAAGGTAAGAGAGTAAAAGTTTTTCAAGAGTGTAAATATTCAAGTGAAGCAGTCTACCAATTATCCAAAATGCTATTTGAGTACTGTAATAAAGGGACTGGTGGATATAGACATTGCTTTAGCTTCACACCAGCTCTAAATGTCAAATTAGGCTCAGACTGCAGGTTGATTTTAGACCCAAACTAGCATTATAGAATATTACAGTCTAGTGAAATCTAGGATTAAAATTCTACACTATAGCTAGAATGAATGATATCATTTTCAAAATATCTCAATTTAGAAAAAAGCTTACAGCTTTACTAAATCATATTTACTTCCAAAAAGTCTTACTATGATGAATATAGTCATGAACCAAATATAAGTTTGCAACTACTAAAAGATTGTTGGTTAGAAACTGGGTTGGATTATCTTGGTGGTTAGGGTTTTGAGCTAGTGTGGTTCAAATTCCACATCCACTGAAGTTACCAATTGTCCTTAAGCCTTAATGCTTCAGGGGTGAAACCAGTGTTCTGACTTCAGCCATCCAGCTGGAATACATGGGCTAAATGACCAAATGTAATGCAATTTTATAAAATTTGAATTAAGGAAATGCACCCAGAGACCTGTTTACTTATTGAACTATTAAGGGAACAAACTGGAAAAGGAGAGATTAACATGCACAGACGTGATTCAATATAAAACTCCAATCTACATATTTACATTTTAAAACTGCACTGCTCAAAAAAAAAATAAAGGGAACACTAAAATAACACATCGTAGATCTCAATGAATAAAATATTCCAGTTGAAAATCTTTATTAAGTAGATAGTGGAATGTGTTATGAACAAAATAACAAAAAAAATATCAAATGTAAAACAAAATGATCCCAGGGAGTTCTGGATTTGAAATCATACTCGAAATCAAAGTAAAATTTAAATGACAGGCTGATCCAACTTCAGTGGAAATTCCTCAAGACAAGTTAAAATGAGGCATAGTAGGTTGTGTGACCTCCACGTGCCTGTATGACCTCCCTACAACGCCTGGGCATGCTGCTGATGAGGCGACAGATGTTCTCTCCTACAGCCCCCTCCATGTCTCCTGGTGTACTGGCCTGTCTCCTGGTATCTGCTCCATGCTCTGGACACTGTGCTGACAGACACAGCAAACTTTCTTGCCACAGCTGGCATTGTGCCATCCCAAATAAGATGCACTACCTGAGCCACTTGTGGGGGTTGTAGACACCGCCTCATGCTACCTCTATGGTGAGAGAACTGACAAAATGCAAAAGTGACCAGTTTTTTAGCAATGTATATTACGTTTTTCAATCCTTTAGAAAAGTCCAGATGCCTACAAATGATTTTATTTAAAATATAAGCCTTATGTTCTGATAAACCTGCTGTTGATAATCTTATGCAGACAGTTCAGTAGGATGTGATGTCACGCCAGAGTGACCTTTTCTAAGGTGAAAGCTCTCAATATGTTCATATTATGTGCCTCCAGTGAACCAGCCGTTGTATTTAGTCATGTACTGTACTGTATGTGTCCGCGTCCTCAGAAGGGCGGTATTCTTATTTAATTTTTTTGTAATACCACTTTCAGCCAGAAGTGGGCAAACTCTCCCTTTATATAGTAGAGCAATAAGCGCAGACATGCACGTAACATTGTTTATCCTGGATCTTGTCCTTAATATTTTTTCTGCCAAAATACAAACAGTAGCACAAACGTTTTGGGACATTTGTATGAGTAATGGGCGAAAGTCTTATTACCATCACCTATAATCTATAATTAATAAAAGCCTTAAATTGTGTTATTGGACTTGAAACAGAACAAGTTTGGAAAAAAAACTAAAAACATTTGTTTTGTCCTTTTTTGCAGGAAATCATGACCACAAAATTTGAGATGTCAAAAATGGAATAGAAGTATGAGGGTGTGTTTTAAATAGTGAGTGTATGTGGCAAGATATTTTACCCTGAATTACAAGTGATGTATGTAAATATGTGGGATATTAATAATGAAGATGAACAGAAGGTTGGTAATTGTTTTGCCTGTATTGCTTGTTTGTATTTATATTGTCTTTTGAAATGGTGTTGGCTTCTTGAATCCTAATAATATAATAATAATAATAATGTTACCATTAATTTTGTTTACAATACAAAATGTGATTAAACACACACTTTTATACTTCTTAACATTGTGTTTTGCACATCAACAATTCGAGAATATGTGACCATGTAGAGAAAACCGAAATACTGTATTATTTGTGTTTTTGCCCTTATTATTTAGCCGGTCCCTTTCTTAGATTGACTGTTTATCCTCTGAATAACAACTAAATTGAGTTTAATGTGCCATGAATTCTGTCCAGCACATCCTGCTTCTGGCCATCTGAGGATGATGGCAGCAGTACTAGGTTTTGTTCACTAGAGTAAACAAAAATTCTCCAAACCGAAATTCTCTTGCACAGCACTCCAGGTTGTAGTTTATTATTAGTTTGCATATATTTTTTTAATGCTGCTTGGCAGATTGTTTAGCTTTTCTACTGTATTTTTTAAATGTATGGTAAAAAGCGAAATATATGTTATGACCATCATTTACAGTTTGCATCGTATTATTATATTGGTCACCTTTTTTGCTGCAAAAACAACCTTGACCTGTTACCGCATAGACTCTACTAGACCCCTGAAGGTGCATTGGGGTTTTGGCACCTAGATGTTAGCAGCGGATTCTCAAACTTTTGTATGTTGAAAGTTAAATCCTCCATGACTTAAACTTGTTTGTTCAGCATGTCCCACAAATGCTGGATTAAATTGAGATCTGGATAATTTTAAGGCCGAGGCAACACCTCAGACTGGTTGTTGCTTCTCAGACAATCCAACACATTTTTACTTTCTGGCAGGGAGCATTATGTTGCAAAAAGAGGCCACAGCTATGAGAGATTACTGCTTTTATAAAGGAACATGGTCTGTAACAATGCTTACATGTCAAAGTAACAGCCACATGGATGGAAGAACCTAAGGTTTCCCAGCAAAATATGAGCCAAAGCATCACAGCCAGCCAGCCAGCCAGCCTTCCTTTCCTTGTGCATCCTGTGCTGTATGCTAAACCCACTTAAATTCTTATGCATTTTTTACTTTTGTGGATATCTAACATCCACTATGTGAAACATTTAGCATTTAATGATATATTACTGATGATTTTTTTTCGACTACAGAATGTGATAAAGGAGGTAATTTTACAGAAAACCTTATTTGTTTTCGCCATCGGAAATCCTGTTCAGACCATAGTACCAAATATAGGACGAGGACTACTGATTGATTTACTGCTTCACTGGTCTGTTATTGAGCAATATAATTTCAGATTAACCATTTTTGGAATTAAAAACTGTACATGTATAAATTTTAGATTAGCAATGAATGAATGACATTGCATAAAAAACTAAACAACAAGAGAGATGATTACATGGTAGTTTATTCATGTACACAACATAGTCTAAAAACAAGCACAGAGATTAGAGCACATTCGGTATTGAGTCAACAATTGGGGCAGTTTGGAGTTATCTCAGATATGTGATTCACATTGTTCTCTCTAGTGAAAGAAAAACTACAGACGGACAGATTGGTAATTAATATAAAACTAACAGTCTTTATGATCACGTTAGATGTGACCACAGAGAAACAATTCAATGGAATGTAAATTCTGACAATATAAAATATCACTAGAAGACAAGCAAAAACATTGACAGTGATGGAATGTGCTGAGTCGATGAATTTCTGAATTATTGCTTTTCAAAGTTTTTTTTTTTTTTTTCACCACAGTCTTATGTAAAATTTTGTTCACCTCTGGTTATAAGAAATGTTTTATTGCTTTTCTAAGTGAAAATATCTTAACAGCCTCTGGGGATCAATAAAGTTTTCAGATTCTGCAGAACAAATATCTGCTTATATTAATGTACAATTTACTATTTATTTATTTAATTTAACATATTGTAGGGGTAAGAACATAATTTGTGCACAAAAGTAATTAACTTTTCAAAATTTGGTATGTGCGCATGTTTGTGTGTGGGTAGTAGTATTAGGAAATTGTCAATTAAGTATGTTCTCTATTTACATAGAGTGCTAACATACTGGCATTTAGAAAAGCAACAGAACAAAATTCGACCAGGGGTGTCCAAACATTTGCATAAGACTGTACATGGATTGCATCTCTCACCATGGTGAACTGTGACGTAAACATGTGATTACTTCTTTTTGGGGGAGGGGGAGGGACAAAGCTCCTCGCTGAACGACTCCCATGGAGATCTAATCCTCTTTGTTTGGCCTCACGCGTTTCCCGCCTTTTTTTCTGGTGAATGATAACAGAAAACATCAGAAGAGATTACAATATATATTCGAAAGCAATATTAATTTTTGCAAATTATTAACACATGCTCTATTCTATTTTAATCTTGCTGTAAAAACAATGCCAGAATATTTATTACTTAAAAATGACACAAGGCCATATTGTGCTGTATTCCAGTTGGCATTGTTGGATGTACACTAAAACATTGTAAACATTGTCTGGAAACAACCTAGAACTTCTCTTTTTATCAAACGTAAAAACATCACTATTCCTATGAGAACACAATTCTGACTTTTCCCCTGATAATCTTCAAAAAAATATGTTTACTTTGTATAACAAGTTAAAACTAGTATGATTTAATTTTACACACAAGTATATGATTTCATTATAAAAAATAAGGGCCCTTTATCTTATTTTTCTTCTGTTTAATGGCAGTAACCTAAATCAGCATCTGTGTAATTGCCATTGTTTGGTGTTTGAGAGCATGTCTGATTCTGTCCAGAAAATTCTTCTCCTTGACTAACTGGTCAGTAGCTGTCAGTAAAACCGTTTGAACGATGGAAGTTGCAGCCTCATAGAACGTCCTCTTCATGGTCTCTTCCTGGTCATCACTCTCAGTGCTTATTCTTGATTCAAAAAGGGGCCTTTCATTTTCAGGACTGCTACACACCTCAGTTGCTACCTCAATACTAGAACCTGATCTTGCTATAGATTCTGCCTTGTCACTGGAGTCAACAGTTGCTTCACACTCACCGCTTTGTGCAACTGCATTTTCAGAGCTGCACTTTCCATCCTGATTCAAGACCCTCCCATCTTTTGGGCAAGTTTTGTCACTAGAGTTGATGTTCTCCTGGTTCGTCTCTTCAACCTTTCCAACATCATTCTGGGTAGAAGGGTCATGATTTTGAGTTGTGGTCTCCTCTGATGCCGCATTAGAACATCCGTTTTCACCATTGGTCTTGACCTCAGTTACTGGCACTGACTGGTCTCCTTCCTCTAATAAGTGAGGTGTGTCGGTCTGTGGACCAGATGGCGTGTCTGGGAGGGGCTTATCCTCGCAATCAGAACCCTTCTGCTCGTCTGCCACCTGAGCTCCGTTGTTGCTCTCGCTTTGTGTGGTAGCCTGGTCTGCTGCTCCATCCTGTGGGAGCTCAGTTACCCCAGCTGTGTTTGAAGAGTCATCTGTATTTTTTGGTTCCTCTTCAGTCTCCTTCTGCAATTCAGCACCCTCTCCCATATCCATGCTAGTACCCTTCCCCTTGCGCAGTATGAAGTTCTTTAGTGAAACAGCACGATTGAAATGTGTCCTTTTTGTCTTGGCAGTCTTGCCAGAGTCTTTACCCGCCTGTGGCTCTTCATTCTGTTCTTGGTCGTTTACTGGATCCTCGTCCCCTCCACTAGCATCTGCTGCTTTTTTCGACTTGGGAATAACTCGCTTCTTAAACGAGGTCCAGATCTCATTTGAATGATGGTCTGCATGCTTTGTACGGCTTGTTGCTGCGTTTGCTTCCTTGTCCTCCTCCCCCTCTGTATTGGGCTTCTCTTGGGTCTCTCCATCACCTGACAACTTTGACTCTTCAGTCACTTGTGCTGCACCCTCCTCTTCCTCTGGGGGATTCTCATCCTTGGGGCCATCTGTAGCGTCTTTATCTTTAGGTTTGTGGATGCCAACAATAGATGGATCTCTCTTTAGACCTTGAAAAGTCCATGACCTCTTTAACTTCCATCTTTTTTGTCCAGTCTGCTCTGACTTAGTTGAGTCCAGTGTCCCAGTGTCACCTGGTGCAGTTGCACCACTACCCTCTGCGCCTTCCGCATCCTTTGAGTCATCTGTGCTTTTCTTGTGGCTCCTTTGTGCCATAAGCTTTTTAAAAGAGTGCCAGCGTTTTACAGGCTTTGCAGTTTGTGAAGTTGACTTGTCTGTCTCTTCTTGTGCTTGAGAGTCTTCAACTTGATCCACCACAGCTGTGTTATCAGCAGCATCCTCCATTCTGTCAAGGGACTTTGAACGAACCTTTCCATGTTTTGAACCTTCTTCTGAGCTGTCTTTTTTGTCTGTGCTTTTGTGGGAGAACATCTTGGCAACGGGTTTACGAATGAAGTCACGGACACTGGTCTTTTCACCCTGCTTTACCTTCACACCGGCTGCTTTTTGTTCTGGAGCAGCCTCTTCATTGTCTGTTACTTTTTCAATAACTTGGCCATCAGTTCCAGTCTCACCCTCTTTTCCAGTTTCACCCTCTTTTGTTTCTTGATCAGCTTGGCCATCTTTAGCCTCTGCTGTCTCTTCCTGATTATTTTCATTCACAGCAGAGGGCTTATCTGTCTCCTCTGCAGGAGCATCTTCTGCTACCGTACCATGTTCTTTTTTTTTCTTCCCTCCCATCACCTTCCCAAGTCCACTTTTGTTCAGAAAGGAGTCCCAGATTTTCTCAGACGCTGGCTTGACTTTATCAGCTGGTTGCTCTGTGCTCTGTGGTGCCTCAGTGGTAGCTTGTGTTGTTTCCTCAGGGGTAGCAGGGGCTGACTCTGCATTTGCAGACTCCTCCTCAGCTTTAGTCTCCACAGCATCCACTTGGACTGGCTCTGTGTTGGCCTCTGTAGCTGCCATCTCACAAAAGGGCTCTTTGATCTCCTTAAACACTGTATTTATTTGTATACTATTTATAGGACAGAGTTCATAGATGACCAGCTATGATCATTGGTACTTCCAGCAAAAATGAGTTCTGCATCTTATTCCGGTAGAAGAGATGCGTTGTGTCTAGAGGAGAAAAAATAAAGTTAGAAACTGAATCGTGCATCATTCAATGCTGGTTAAAAATAAAGGACATGCTTCTCATATTTTCAGTTAATAATTAGTAATATTTATTTTTTTTTTCAAGTAATTATGATGATGCACCAAGTCTTGAGAAGTTTTGACTTTTTTAAAATATTGACTTCTCCTCTGCAAGTTTATATTTGGTATGGTTTATTGCGGATGTTTACATTTCTTCATTTTAACATTTACTTAATCTAAAAACAAACTAACATTTACAATATTTAACTCTTTTGATCGCTTTGTGCCCAAAACTCATGAAAAACATTAAAATACTTACAGCAGCTTTGAGAAATAGTGCTGTCCACTCAACAATAAAAGGTATTATACCGAGGTCAAGTACTTCTGTGTTCTGAACACTAGGCTTTTTCTTTCCAGGCAGCAGAGCATTCTTTCTGATATCAATAGTCTTAATATTCTAGTTTTACCCCACCCCGTGCTTTCTTTCTTGATGGTATAGGTGTTTAAATGGATTCATTTAGGTTATAGGGTATGTCTTTTGTAATAAACAATGACCTGCATAGTATAATAGATTTTGCTGTGCTGCCGAATTAGTGGCCAATGAAAATACAGTAGATTGCTATTTAAATTGGATTGAGCCTCAACTAGATCAGCAGCGTCGAGTCTGTTTACTGTGAGTCTGTTCTTGCCCATCCAACTGACACATGAACAATTCAGCTTTGACTGTTTTGTTCTCTCTTTCCATTCACGAGTCCTTTAGGCCCCTCTTCCTTTGTTATGATAAAGCAAGTTGGGTGCGGGAGAGGTTTGTTCAAGCTCCCGTGATTTGAGCTCAACTGTGGGTTTAAACCTTGTGTTGCAGGAGCAGAGAGCATATTTCTAATGAGGTACTGCTGGGGGGTGGAGGGCAGGGAAAAGCGATCGGTGGGGGACCAATGCAAATGCTAGACAGCAGGTGTCCATGCTTTTCAAAAGCTCATTTGCATTGCTAATGTATCCCCCTCCTCAAATTTTAAAAATAAAGATAGACATTTTTATAAACATTAATGCTATGAAATCAGTGTGCTTGCAGAATATGCAATGATGACATAAAAGATACAACTTGGTTAAGACGTCACCAAACGAGAATGAGTCATGCATCTATAGTTGAAAAAACGTGGATAAGGAGAATTAGGGCTTTAAAAAAACATGGCGCTCCCAAAATTAGCTGTAATCTGCAAAAATGTGTTTTGTGCATGCTATTATATGTTCTTACTGCAGCCATTCGGTCGAACATACAGGTAGTTGGTAGCCAAGCGAACGCAGACAGGAGGAAAACAACAGCGCGCACACACACAACCTCGAAGCGGTTGGCATCGTATGTTGTGGTAAAGCCACGACCATAAGGCACGGATCGTAACATCAAACAGTCGGAGCTGCAGCCTTTAGAAACATCAGTTTGTCGGATCTGACGCATCTGAAGTGTGTCTGCGCGGTCTCCTCCAGATTCACACCTGAGCGCGTCGGATTATTCCGGGAGAGCAGAGCGTCTGGCAAAGTTGGCCGAATGAATGGTGCCGTCTGCTCGCGCAAACAAAGCCTTACCGCAGATTCCCGCTGTAACCCTAAACACGCAAAAAAAAAAAGCGTGGAGCTTGGCACATTTCCCCACAGCCGCTCTTTAATCTTTTTAATCTCTTTAAGCCGCTCATTTTAAAGTAATAAAAATAAAGCAGACGCGTGCGTTTACTCCCGTATTTATCTGATTTCTGACTTCATAAAAGACGCAACGCGCAATCGGATAAGAGCCGAGCTCCGGGAGGCAGGTGGGTCGCACCCAGTCCGAAGTAAACGCGCATTCGGAAAACAAAAGCTGAACTCAAATTCGAGTTGTTTTTCTTACCCAGTTTAGCGAGATTAAATCCGCCGCAGTGGTGCCAGTAATCTGCTGCAGACTGGAAAAGCCAGCGAAACTAAATCCCTGCTCGCATCCTCCGCGCCTCGCCACAGCAGCCAGCCAACCCGAGTGCACACCCGCACAGAGACGCGAGGGTCGCGATGGCGGTAGCGTCTCACGCACACACACGCGCACACGCACACACACAGACACCTTACTCTGTATTACTACGCTTGTGGGGCATTTGCAATGACGTGCGCAATACTATATACTAATAATTCCAAATACCACAGACGTTTTCATCGGCATTTTTGTAGAGTGTATTCAACGATGACATTGTTCTGCAAAAACTTTAGTGTAATCAAAATATCATAATTTTATATACTTAGTTCTCGAGCAGAATGAAATACGTGGTTTTATCGAAATCGAATCAAATCGAGTCTGCAAAATATTAAATATCTTATATTCGACTTGCAAAATGCCCTTTATACAAATCTGTACCATATAGAGGGCGTGTTAACTCTTTACCACTAAAAACCAACCGAACACGTCTTTAAATAGGACTTTCTGAGCATTTGCATCAGATTGCATGATGTTTGCTTAATCCTTCTATCGTTTGGTGTCTTCGCGTAAAGCATTTACTTTTCTATTTTAATTAAGCAATCGGAAGACCCAAACTCATTACCGCAAATAAACCATTACAAATATGTCCTTTAAACATCGGAACTTCCTTTTAAGGTTCATGCCACTTGAGTGGGTCCCCATTAGGACATAAATACACACAAGTACATCTCTCTTACCAGCTCACCCCGTTACCCCTAGCAACTATTTGCCCCCAACACACCCATCTGCAAATTCAGACGTACCCATTCTCCCAATATGTCTGTCACCGATTCTCTTTACGCACACGCCATTGTCCTGATTTGCATGGCAAGGCAACGTCATTGTTTTCTTTTTCCCGCGCAATTTTTACTGGAATGCATCCCACTGGCTTCGGTCAGACGCTGCTGTTACACACTACGTCATTACCGTAAATCGGGACCGGCCGACCTTTGCAAACTAGTCAGCTGTCGGTGCAGTCATAGAAGAAATGTTTAATAGGCTCAGTCTTTTAATTAATCGCATCAGTCATGAAGATAAACGCAAACTGCACTGTAATGTTTTACCGAAAATCAACAGATTATCATATAAAATAAATATAAAATAAAATAATATAAAATCTTCAAACGTTTTTTTCACTAATGGCAGCAGAATTAAATATTATTTATGCTTAAGCAAAGCCTTGTATTGACATTCATAAAATATAAGACAGACATGGTAACCCCAGTGCCTTAAAGTCCTGACCCCATGTCATGCAACATTTCCAAATCCAGTTAAATCTGTACTTGAAAGACTGATTGCAGTTATAACAACATAATTTGTTAATGAGGGTTGGGTAGCTCTTGGTCAGAGGGGGACTTAACGCAAAGGCACCTAAAGGTAGTAATCTGGGTCCTTAAGCAAAGTTCGATAAAACATTCGCAATGTGACTTAAATGTTGTGTAATCTAATCTACATTATTTCATTTTGCAGATGCTTTTATCCAACTTCCAAATAACCTAACCAGCCTAATGGTGACGGGGTCAGAGGGCAGGCTCGGGGTGATACAGAGACCCTGGAGAAAATAGGGTTAAAGACCTAATCGAACCACCAATCTTTAGACTGCTATCCCTACAGCCTTAACCTTGAGTAACCACACATACTTAGGCAGGAGATACACTTAGTACAGCTACATAGTTTTGGCCATACAGGGTATTTTTGTAAAGTAACTATCAATATATTTTTTTTAAAAGCTGAAAGAATATGTAAAACATTTAGATGTGAAGGTTCTATAAGACCTTGTACATTGTGTGTTTTTGCATATGTATGCAATTACTGTATATACTGTATAGGTGAAGAATTTATTCCACTAGATAATTTGTGGTAGAACTTCAGTATCATTTTTATAAATTTGATTAATAAGTACTTATTAAGAGCTATTTTACTGATATAAACTCAGCAGCTATGCCATTGTGTTTCCACATTCCCGGTCCAATTTATTAATTTCATTTTCCATCGAATGCTCTTCATATCTTTACAATTACAGACTGTAGTCCATCTGTCTCTCTGCATACTTTTGTTAGTGCTCATAACTCTGTTCTAATGGTCGAGACCCCACAGTATACAGATGAACAGATGGACTACAGTCTGTAACTATAGAACTATAAAGTGCAGCCATATGATAAGTGAAACCAATAAATTGGAGAGTGAGTGTTGAACCTAGGAGGTGAACATCTGGAGGAATATGCAGATAATACTGGATTGTTTAAGTAAATCAATTTTTACACATTAAACAAAGTCACATGTAGCCATCTTAATAAAAAGCAACTTATGTTGCTTTTGTAGGAGGGTTGTGGTAGCTCAGTGGCTAGGGTGTTGGACTATCAATCTGAAGGTTGTGGGTTCAAACACAGGTTCATTGATGTTACCAATGTGGGTCCTTGAGCAAGATCCTTAATCCTCATTGCTTCAGGGCTGCTGTGTTCTGATCTGCTTTGGATAAAAGTGTCAGGTAAATGTATTAATATTTTAAACTAATGCTTGAGTATTTTTTTGGTAATTTTGTCATATTTGTCAAACATTAGGACTTTATGCACCTATTCCCTGTAAAATCAAAGATAAAAACTGTGTAAACAAAGAGGGAACAAAAAACTCATCAGCGTGCCCTCAGGCATAAATCAAGGCAGGCTGCTCTGTGTGATGTCCAGCAAGGGCTTTTGTCTTTGCTATAATACCAACAACTTGACAGTTAATATTTCATGTGAAAGAATATACTGTGGCACTGTCTTTTCAAACTGTGCTTGTTGTCTTGTTTCCTCACATGTCTGAAAATATAATGTTCAAAGGCCAGAATTACTCTCAGTCCATTATTGCAATCATTCCCTCGTCATATGCCAGAGAATATTTAATTGCTTGGGTTTAGTGAGGTCCCACACTTAACCTAATTTGATTTTTAGAACATGGGACCAGAAACATCACCCTCACAGATTAATTTTACTTGCAATAATGTTGCCTAGTGCTCATAACCTTGCTATGAAACACATCAGCTAGCTAGTATAACTCGCTCCTTACACCACTGACTGATCCAATTAAAGTATGCATCCCTTTCGTTGCAATCCAGAGCTCAATGTCATTTGGAAGTCGGTAATGGGGAGGGTAGAAATAATCATGTGACACAGCTGATGTTTTTTTTGTCATCTGAGCAGACAACCGTTTTTTTTTCATGTCTGCGCTCAAGTAGGTTACAACCAGCAGAAATCATTTTAAATAAGTACTGAAGGGCAAGCTGTATAAAATAGGTAGATTGTACACGCGAACCATTAAGCAGTAAATACAAATCTGCTTTTTCACAAGCTCAGGCAATCCTTGTGATATGGAGTACAAGATGCATGTTGTGAATGGCTCAGGCTTTGGCGGGAAAGGAGTCCGAGTGTGTGTTTTCGTCTCATTAATGCCTGGTGACAGTGTCTGTGTGCGTACGCGTATGTTCGAGGAGGAGGGACGTGGGGGTTGGGTGCTTTGGCTATGACAAGCTCGGCTGAAGGCTGTGTCAGGCTCACGGTGCAGCATGTCAAGTCCATTTCCTGCACACTCATCTGATGCACAGAATTCTTTTTTTTTAAGAACCCAGTGACGTGAGGTTGAATGATCAGCACGTGCTAGAGCAGGCGCTTGTAAACACCGGGATCCAGGAGAAGCTGTTTGTATTACCATAATCCGGCAGCATCCTTTTAATGGCCTTTGCTAAGACGATGTGCGCGGTCAGTGCAGAGCCACAAGATGGCAAATAAAGGGCATCAAGATTGTGTGCCATTTGGTCTCTGCCACAGCTGGCTGAGGGGGCATTTCTCACAAGAACCATTTCAATAAATCAGCGCAGAGAATGAATTAGTAAGGACACACTTGGGGTTTAGCCATCTTATTGTCAGTGTCAACGCATGGAATTATCACGCTACTCAACAATGTACCTCTGCTACAGAGCAGAAACATAACACCTTCATACTGTAATGCAGTCATGTGACATCCACAAGCTTTTGCACCAAAAATGTGCATTGTTGAAATACAGTCCCTTGCTTTTGTGAGGAAGCCATTTAGGTAATGGCACTTGCATGGAACATTAAACAGTGTAATTAGGTGTCAGCCACACTATGTAAAATAGCCCACACTGGCATATTACATTCTTCTACACTCCTTGCCTGACAATGGTTGGATTTAATAAGTGGGATGTTTCGTGTCGATTATTTCCCTTTTTATTTTGCACTCTATTTTCATAAGCAATCCATCAGCTTTAGCAATAGATTCTACCAGATGCCTCAGGTTCACCAGAGAGCAGAACACAGTTTAATTTGTACAACAAACTTTTAACAGTGACCATTAGGAGGCAAGATCAGCAACACCTGGTTAAATGCTGTTCAAATAGAGAAGTTCATGTTTGCACTTTAAAGACTATCTTGTGTTTTTCTATGCGGGTATAACTGACTTAGAAACTGGTCAACAGGAACAAAGCTATGAGGCTATAACACTAATTTCTATATGCACGAGTTACATTTGGGCTGCAGCTGTTGCAACGACACAAATGTTCACTGTCCTAAATGGTTGCTTTCCAAGGGATTTCAACGTAATCTCTTTATGTGTGTACAGACTGTCAATCTCGATCAACGCTGTTGTTTGGGCAATGGGGAAGGGGTGGGTGTGGTGGGGGTGGTGGGTGGAGTTGGGGTTGTGTGCCAAGAGCTTAGCCAGTAGTGATCCATCTTGTCGATTAGCTCCGTGCTATCTCATTATGTTTGTTTACCCGTTGGCACTGGCAGAGAATGGAGACGCTACGGTATCCAAGTGGTACTTACAGCCAACATGCATTGTAACAATGAAAGATCACACAAGACTACTTGAGGTTCCCCACATTATAGAGTTGTATACATCTATTTTTCAGTTATGAACATATGTTCATAACTGTATTAGAACCTATTTTTAAAAGTACTAAATAACTGTAGTCTGATAGGTGTGTCAATTCACGCAAGACACCGGACCAAAACAAGTCAAACTGGTCAAGACATGGATGTAGGGTGTGGTAGCAGAGTGGTTAGGGTGTTGGACTAATTAATCCGAAGGATGTCGGTTCAAACTCCAAGTACACCAAAGCTTTCAATGTGGAACCCTTAACAGTCATTGCTCATGTGGTGCTGTATCATAACCCTGTATTCTGACCCCAACCTTAAAATTGTGAATCTTGTAATTATTTTTGGATAAAAGTGTCTGCTAAATGACCTAATGTTATATAATGTAACTGCTTATATGCACAAATGCATTATACATAAAGCCCAAAATAAGCCATGTTTTCCCTATACATCATCATGTATATTTTTTTAAAGACAAAATATAACCAGGTTCCAAAGCCTAATGCAATACATTCGACTAGAGTAGATTTCCATAATCATTGTCACAAAATGATGTTAAGACAGTGGCCTGAATGAGACCATTACTTTGTATTTGCAAGACATTTCCCTTTGGCTTTCTGCATGAAAGATTTTAAAGCACCTGATCACTGCAGTAATGCCCTTATAACTGTGGCCATAGAAAAGCTTGATGCTTATTGGCTGATAAGTAATTTCAAGCTTTTATATTAACAGATTTAAGTACAAACCAAATCACTTAGTGGTTATATTCGCCAACAAACCCGAAGAACAATTCAACTTGTATAATTTATATATGAGTACTGATGAAACATTGTTCCGATAGTATCTGCTCTTATACTCCTGTGTAGTTTAGTTTTAATTCTCGGATTTCAATTTAGCTCTGGATAACACCCAGTGTTAAGCTCTCCAGGCTTTTAAAATGACGAAAATTCCCATAATAGTTAAGAACTCTAACTTCTCTGAATAAATAGCTGGATGTTGAGGAGCCATCTGCAAATTCCTCAGGAACTCATTTGTCTGCTAATTGAATTCCAAATGTTTTTCACCCATTTTCAGTCATGAGCACACAAAACCCTTATTCAGTAGTTCCAGTAACCCTGAGATGTGAAGATCAGTGCTGATCTCCAGAAAGAATCACATGCTTCATCACCCCACCGACATTCTGTACAAGTATAAACAGCACCAGTCCATATATTTAAAGTATTTTATTTTATTTCAAATGTAATAATTGTGTAAATAATGATTTAAAAATGTTGTCATCACACAAGTTTTTTTTTTTCCTCAAACACAGTTCAGATTTTTCTGCAAATTCCCTGCATTGCTTTAGTGCAGTATGATAATTACTAATAAAGCAAATTCTTGTGATGTGGTTCAAGGCTATTACCATAAAACATACAGCAGGGGAAAAAGTTTATATTGAGAGCAGCAGTCCAATTTGACGGGGTTGAAATTTAAAACAACATTTTTAGTTACAGTTTGGACCACTAACATTTTTTAAATGCGCATCCTGTAGGTGAAGGTTAATCTAAACACAATACATTAGGTTAAAATAAGGAAACAGTGGAGCTAATCGGACTATTCTGATTTCAGCTTGCAGTACTGAGCAGGTGGCCTTTTAAACGTGTCACAGTAAATGCTACATTGGACATGGCAGGAGAAAAACTGACAGAATACGTTAAAGAGCACATACACACATCCAATAAAAAGGTGACACTTAAGTCAGGCTTTTTCCAAACATCACAAGTGCACACTGATAGACCTGCGTGATTCTGTAATTTAGAAATGTCTTGAACCACCTGCCACACAAAAAAAACAAACACCTTTTCCACTGTGAAAGATGACATTTCAGTTTAGTGTCCCGACATTATATGAGGCAGCCCAGCCATAACACTGTAAGCTTTAAATATACAATACCAAAAAAAAAAAAAACCACTAAAAATCTGTGGTGTTTTTAATCCATGCACACATGATCCAATCATCTTCCACCATAGTCTTTTTATTCTCTAGGCAACAGTTTTGTGCTTCCTAAATTAGGGCCATGAAAAGCAGAAAATGCACTAGATTTTATCAACTGCATGGTGCATGTGGTTTCCAGAAGATAAATAATACATATTTTGCGTTATGAGATGGATTTATATGTGGTAATGGATTAAAGAAAGTACTTTGAAGGGACTGTTACTTTCATCTACCATACAGACTACATTCCCAGGTGCTTCAGTGCTACAGACTAAATGTATAAATCTTTTTTTTAGCCACTTGAATAAATGTGTTGGCTAAAAATTTGTAGTGCTGTATGCAACATTTATTTTTGTATTTCACAGAGCTTAAAAGATGCTAAATTACTGTGATTATGGGATATGTGCCATACTGAATGTGGGTTAAATGCGTTTAAGAAATCCAGGTTTCCCCATTCCAACCCAGTATATTCTTTTACTATTTGCCATATCAATGCTTTTCTCTCAGTGCTTTGCTTTAGTTCCAAGTATGGTTCCTGTTGTTGGGGCAGGCTTCTAAATAGCATCTGCGGCCCTCATGTCGGAGGTGGTCCGTTGACGTATTGCAAGGCTAGGTGGAATGAATGTGCTAAAGAATTGGATCGGTGGCACTGGCTCTCCTGAGGCAACAAATTAAACCATGTGACTAGAACCAGCAGCAGTGCTAGCAGAATAAAGAGTACAGCTGGAGACCTCAGAATCTCCATCAGCTTCAGGGTTGTTAGTGACCAGAGGTGTGATTCACCACTGGCGCTGCATGGAAGAAGAAGAAACGTGTCATGAAAGGTGTAGACATAATGTAAAAGCAGAGATTGAGAGAATATTGCTGTGATATTTCACTGAAGGTAAGTAGCTGGTGTTTGAATTATACTGCTTTGTATTTTCGCTGAAAACGCAAATACAAAGTAGGAATACACAAATTGTTGAAATAAACAATTCTTTTGTGAAGTTTTGGAACAGTGAGACCAATTAATTCGTTTTTTGCTCCATATTATAGACATATACAGATCAAATAATAAATACTGTAAAAGATTAGAATTTCAGATATTTTTTGGGAGTTTTATCTGTGTATAATCATAAAAACAATGCACATTATGAATCATAATGTTCAGGCTACAGACAAAAAATGATACTGAAACGTGACTGATTAGTGTTTCTTGTTATCCCTGTTTTGCTGCTAGTTAGGACAGTAGTGAGACCTGCAATGCTGTATAGCTTAGAGTGGAGCTCTGACCAAAAAGCAGGAGCGAGAGAGATGCAGTGATTTCAATTGAAAATGGCCAGGAAGGACAAATTTATGAATTAATTTTAGACCATTTTGGTATGTGCAGAAGAGGTATAAATTTAAAGTCCACTTAAAATAAAAAAAAAAAATGCTCAGGACCCTTGACTCACCATTGCACGTTAGTGTGGCTATTGTTCTCTGTTGAGTTGCTGGAATACAGTATTTCTCTCAGACTCTGAAAATGATAGAAAAGATTGCAGTGACAAGATGGCAGCTGGAGAAAATGAGGGACAACCCCACCGGGACTCAGCTCCTTATAAGCAATTTGCAATCAGAAATCATTATGAGCGTAATTACAAGCAGGGTGTTTAAAGATGCAAAATTCATAATAAGATCAACAGCACATTCTAAAAGGTGTCTAATAGCACTTTGCTGAAAGCCGTTAAACAATCTTTTATGACCAATGTCATGTCTTATTGCACTCTGGGAGGATGAGCTCATCAGGTTACTTAAAAAAGATAAACAACATCTGAAAGGGGTGGGGTTCATGCATGATAAACACAAAGCACACACCTGTGGGTTTGGCTGAGATTGAACCAAGCGAGACTGACTATCACATGACTGGGAGGAACACATGTCCGTGCACGGCGAGCAAAAGTGCCTCTGGGAGACAGCATTTTCCAGAATTTTTCTCACTTCCTCCCTCTCCTGCTCTGGGTTGGATGGAAAACTGGAACACTGCTTTGAGGATGGAGATAGAAAAAAAAAAAAAAAAAAAAAGGCTCACACTCCCGGGGTTCCCAGATCTGGACAACACAAAGCCCATTGCAGTTGGCAGCACCTTTATGCTCGACGAAGAACCATAAACAAACACAGGCTGGCTTCATCAACTAATGAGGGTTCAGCTGTCTTTTCGCCAAAGTGTTCTCTCGCTTACATAAGTATGGTAAGACCAAAGGATACATTGCCACCTCTCAATCAACACCTCCTGCTCATTTGGCCCATTGCTCCATGTTGTTTTATGTTTGTGCCCACAATTATGGGAGGCATTAAAGAGCCAGTTAGTGCAGAATCTCTCATTTTCAGCCCTGTAAAGCTGCCAATTAACTGCCAGCCCTAAGAAATTAGGAAAGCGCCTTTGAAATGGAAATTCTTGCATGCTGTGGATCTTTAAAGAATCCAGTAGGCAAGTGGCCTATGCTTAACCAGAGTTCATTTTCCCAGGTTTGGCCCCCATTAATTTTGCAAATACCCTTTTAGAATAGTGTATATTCTGAAATAAAATACATTCGTTATTTTCTGATTCTTATGTCTGTTTTACAGATAATCTAAGTAAGTAATTGATTTATATTGCAATTTCTACAATTGTACCTTTTCACAAGGCAGCTTTATAGTGTTATGAGCCTAAACCCCCAAAGAACAAGCCGAAGTAACACTGGCAAGAAAAAAACTCTCCATTATGTTGTTTTTTTTTTAGGAAGAATCCTTGTGAAGATCAAGGCTCAGTGGGGTAATCATCCTCCTTGAGCAGCATAAACAGTGTAATACAGGCATGTACAATAATTAATAAGATAATAAAATAAATCACTGCAATCTAAACATAATTTTAACATTAAAGTGTTTAAGATGGATTATAACGGGCAATGCCAAAATGAATACTAACAAAATCCTAGGCATGCTGTTAGTATGAAGGCTCCAAATAAAATTAAAGTATTTACACACAATATCTGTATCGATTTACTAATAGTCCATGTTTAAAATCAATAAAACAAGGCAGCACAGTGGAAATGGTGCCGCCCCGCAGCAAGAAGGTCGTGGGTTTCATACCATTAGAGTCATTTGAGTTCCTTTTGTGTGAAAGTTGCATGTTGAAGCCTACCTGGGGACTCTGCTCGGTTTGGACAGCTCTGGAGCAAAGTCGGGGTGTCTGGACCACCCAGGCACTAATTCGATCGGGATCGAAGGTGACTGGCTCAGGGGACTGGGATTCTGGAGTGGAAGTCTTAAAAAACCAGTCACACTGTATTTTTTCTGTCAAGTTAAACACAAGGTACAACAACGAAATGTTACATAAACTAAAGTAACTGCTTGGGATGCAGAATATATACACATATAAATGCAAATCTATACCTATATGACTGACTCATCACTAATTCTCCCACTTTACGAGTACCTACAAGGCTAAATTTTTGGCATTGTGATTCCCCATCATGTCTTTGGAAAAGTGACTTTAAATTATGAAGTTACCTTGATGGGGACTCTGATGCAGAGTCATTCCATCTGTAATACCCTCTATGACCTGTTGGAGAAAAATACAAAGACATTGGTAAAAAAAATTCAACCCATTTACAGACACAAACATTTACTGGAAACTAAAACAAGCTGAACAGTACAGATATGTAATTTTATGCTTTTTTTTCTTAAGCTCAAAAAGGGGGCATAGTTATATTATATTATAGAGTTATTCTATAACTTTAAAAGTTATTTATTTAAACATTTTTTTTAAATGGTCATGAAATGTCAAGCATTTAAAGCTACATACAATAAAATGCATGACTACATCACTGAATAACAGTCTAGGTCAAAAGCACTGTTACACTAAATAAGAACAATGACATTCAAATGCACGATTCAGTCCAGGAAAAGTATGCAATAGCAAAATTACTGGCTGTCTGATGCATGCTGCAGAAAGGGCTGACTGGGATTCAACATGTTTTTGATAAGTTCTTTTACTCCCAGGTTCTTTGCCAAGTAGCTCTTCTGTGCTATAAGCACCTAAAAAAAGGAAACATACAGCAGTATTTTAACATTGATTAAAGAACGAAGTTATATCCAGTATCAGGTGATCGTAACAGAACATTAAATTGGTATAGAAGAAAAAATCTAAACTGAATTTTAACACAGATTAAAAAAAACATAGTATTAACCTGCACTGGTGCTGAAGTAGGAGGAGTCCGCATCTTCATGGGAAATGGAGCCTCCAATGTCTACAGAGGGATCCCACTCCAGTACCAGCTGCTCTTGGCAGACCTGACCGGGAAGGTCCTGGATATGTGGGGTTACATTGACTTCAATGCCTTCCTCTTCTAGTATGGTCTCAGAGGGGCAGCCAGAATCTGGACACAGGCCCCAGTCCTCCTCAAACACCTAAATCACAGAAAGGTAGTACAGCCTACAGCTCTTAAACCTTTATTACCCGAGACTTGCTGGATCATATCTGGTGCTGACTACATACTTTGACCCAAACCATACATTTGGGATATTTAAAAGTCACTTTGGATAAAGGTCCAAAAGTCCCTGCATGACGTAATGTGAAGTAATGCTATAAAATCATTACAGACACAAACAAATCTCAAAATCCATTTAAACCCTGTTCTCACATTTAATAATTTGAAGCCCCCACACAAAAAATTGAAATACATGGGAAAATCATTGCAAATTTATTTCTGGATGTCCGGTGTATGACCCTGTAACCCTTCCATCCTTACTGTATAATGAGCATCAGAGCAGCACATTTTCAGCATGATCTGCTTCAGCCTACAGACACAATGGCCCTCACAAAAACCCATTTGAAGAGACAGTACATGTATTGTATAAAGCCTGTTTTGCTACAAGACAACTATTCAAACTATTCAGGGGACACATTAAAAAAAAATCTTTTTATCCTCTCAAGATGTCACTTTTTAAAATATCTTCAAAAATGAACCCAAGTTGACTGGAACTGTTGTGAAGAGTCAAGCCAATAGGCTGAACTTAACACACTATTAACATGTACACTGTACAGTAGTTGTCTCGCATTCATTGCATACAATTCACTCCATGCATGAAATATTTTATATATAAGTTGATTCATTTCCACAATTCCATTCAAAAAAAAATACTTTCATAGATCATAGATTTAGGGCCAAGTACTTGTTTATTTTTTACACAATTAAGGCATCCAGCTCATAAAAACCACTAAAACAGGTGTAAAAAAAACATCAGAATACTATGGAAAAATCAGCCCAAATTTTGCAGGGCATGAATGTTTTAAACTGAGTGTGACACACTAATCATCTACTAATCAGT
>JAOUQT010000045.1:9255568-9266878 GCA_025769995.1 Xyliphius kryptos
TTAAAAAAAAAATGGCCAATTTTAGCTTCACGCTATGCCATTTTAAATAATTGCATGCCTTTAATAAATAAGTATTAATAAAAAAGTAGCAGAGATTCATAAGAATGGTCTTCAGCTGTTATAGGAAATTATATGTAAATGTCATGTATTTTCTAGAAAATGGCTACAATAAAATGTATTAATGCATGAGTTTTATTTGATGGTTAGTGAAGTATTTAGTGTTGTGAAGGCTATGAATCTTTCCTGTGTAATACCATGCGAATCCACACATGGGCAAACTCAGCATTCCTATTATAGCGCATTAAAAATCATCAGCAGATATGTCGCATCACTTAAGCTTGTTCTCTTCCACGTTGGAGTTTTAGACTGCTTAACAACCGCTGTCCTACACTTACTACCTCTGTGATTCTTTTTTTTTTTTTGCAGGAAATCATGACCACAAAATTTGAGATGTCGAAAATGGAATAGTGTAATTATGCCATGTGTATGTGTTTGTAAATATTGTGTGTCTGTGTGTGGAACCGCTTTATTTTATCTCAAATTATAAGTAATGTATGTAAATATGTGGGATGTGAATAATGAAGGTATCGAACTGATGGACAGTTACTGATTGACTTGTATTGCCTGTTTGTATTTATATTTTCCTGGAAAGGGGTTTGCTTCTTCAACCCAAGCTGGTAACATTTGATTTTTGTTTACGTGTCTGAAAATACAAAATGTGATTAAAACCCACTACTTTTTACTTCTTGAAAAGGATTTTTCATACAAAATGATGGCAAAATGTGTGTGATAACTTTTTTTTTTGTTTTAGTTTTGTCTGAGCTCTTACTGATCAAATAGATTTTTCTGAAATGAATTTAGAGTTTGTTTTAGTTTAGTTTATGCAAATGTCAAAGGTCTACATTGATGACTTTATATAAAAGTATTATAAATCAGGGTGGCACGTTTATGTAGTTGGTACTGTGGCTGCCTATCAACAAGAAGGTCCCTGGTCTGATTCCTTTGTGGTTTGTCTTGGGCCATGTTCTCCCCATATCCGCATGGGTTTCCTTGAGGGCCTCCCATTTCCACCTACAATACAAAAACTTGCGGTAGGCTGATTGGTGTTGCCTAATTGCCCTTACAACCCTTACAAAAAAGTGCATTTTCTTTGCTTTTTTAATTTGATATACTTTAATCCATGCATATTGAACTGTTTTTTAAAACTAGAGTAAGTGGGTCAAAGACTGACCTTCTGAATGGCGTCCCTGAATGTTGTAACAAAGCATCAGTGCATAAATTCAAGTTCATTGTTCATCTGTCTGTGTGTGTGTGTGTATATGTGTGTGTATGGAGACTCCTACATTAGGCCATCTTGTGTATTTATTAATGTTGAGATCACAAATATGAAACAGAAAATTGTGTAGTGTTATGATGATGATTTGAGAATTTTTATTTTTAATGCTGTAATCCAACGCAGCATACCTTTTTTATATGCATAAATATAAAAGAAGCAAGGAAACTGATGAATAGTTTGTGTTTTACTCATGTAAGCTACATAAACAGTCTAAAAACAAGCACAGAGATTAGCACATTCCACATTGAATCCACATTGGGGGCAGTCTGGAGTTATCTGAAACGTGTATCACATTGATATTCCTAGTGGACGGAAACGCTACAAACAGACAGAAACTATTAATATAAAACTAACAGTCTTTATGTTCACATAATTGTGAGCTTTATGATAGACGGGTCAAAGGAATGTGGTTTCTTTTTTTATAAAATCTCACTAGAAGACAAGCAAAACATTGACAGAAATGCAGTGTGCCAACTGATGAGTGAATTATTGCTTCTCAAGGTTTTTTTTTTTTTAGCTATATGGAATGCATTTCTCACCATGGTAAATTGTGACAAATGTGTAATTACTTATTTTTTTGGAGGGAAGGGGAGGGGTAAAGCTCCACACTGAATGAATCCCATGAAGATCTAATCCTCTTTGTTTGAATTCACGCGTTTCCCGCCATCTTTTCTGCTGAATGATAACAGAAGAGATTAAATATATTACAATAAATATGTACATATTCAAGGACAAAAGAAGTTTAAACTATTGCACATATCAGAGGCAAATATTTTCTAAAATAATTATTTTTTACTTTAAATAAAAACTGCACATGCCATTTTAAATTCTAGACCTAAGTGAATTAAGTAAAAACCCCTTTTTAATTGTTACTTGCTTGACACAATGGTATACAATGTGGTCAATTATATTATATAGGGATATTCTTTATGACATTTAAAGCATCTCTAGTCTTTTAAAGAGCAGAATTTCTGAAACAATGTTCCTGGTTAATAAACAGTAAGATACAAAGAAGTTTGGTTATTACACATTTACATATACTGTGTAAAGAGATCAAGTCTCAAGTAAACAACTAAAGTAATCATATATAATATGTTGAAATTAATCTACATCAACATCTGTACAACTGCTTTATTTGAGCGATTTTTGGACTAAAGTCTAGGAAATCCGTCTGCTCGTCTAACTGGTCAGTGGCTGGCAGTAAAACAGTTTGAACAATGAAGATAAAACATCCTCTTCAGAATCTCTTCCTCATCTGGCTCATCGTATTTTTGTGTTGACTCAGAAGATGACCCCCCCAGACATGTCAGGACTGCAACACATCATAGTGTCTAACTAAATACTAGAACCTAATCCTATCTCATATTTAAGATTCTGTTTTGTCACTGGAGTCAATTGTTTAATCAAACTCACCACTTTCAGCAACTGTGTTTTCAGGACCACAGTTTTCATCTTTATTCAGAATCTTTCCGTCCTTTGCACAAGTTTTGTCACTAGAGTTGTTTTCCTCCTGCTTTGCCTCTTCTTGCTTTACAACTTCAACCTGGACAGGTGCCTTGTTGATATGTGCTGAGGTGTTTTCTGCAGTGCCTGAACATACATTCTCACCATTGGCATCGGATCCCAGCGGCTCTGTCTGGTCTCCTCCCTCTGAAGATAAGTGAGACGTATATGACTGCTCACCACATGGTATGCTTGGAAGGGACTTATCCTCTGCTTCAGAACTTTTATGTTCATCTACCACCTGATCACAGTTGTTGCTTTCACTTTGTGTTGCAGGCTGTTCCTTTGATTCAGTCTGTGGGAGGTCGGTTGCCCCAGCTGTGTCTGCTGAGCCATCCATGTCTTTACTTTCCTCTTTATTCTCTTTCTGTGCTGCAGAGCCATCCCCCATATCCATGCTAGTACTCTTTCCTTTGCGCAATATAAAATTCTTTAGTGAGACAGCACGGTTGAAATTTGTCTTTTTTGACTTTGCACCCTTTCCCGAGTCTTTATCCGCTTGTAGCTCATCAGTCTGTTCTTGTTCAACTGTTGGTTCTTCCTCTTCTCCAGCAGCATCTGATGCTTTCTTTGACTTGGGAATTACTCGCTTTTTAAATGAGGTCCAGATATCATTGGCATGCTGGTCTACATTTTTTGATGTTGTAGTTGCAGTTTCCTTTTTCTCTTCTCTCTCTGCGTTGGTCTGCTCTTGGGTTTCCTCATCTGTTTCCTTTGAGTCTTCAGAAATTTGAATGGCCCCATGATATGCCTCTGGGTTATTCTCGTCCTTGAGATTATCTAAAGATTCTTTGTCCTTTGGTTTGTGTATTCCAACAATTGATGGATCTCTCTTTAGTCCTTGAAAAGTCCATGATCTCTTCAATTTCCACCTTTTTTGCCCAGTGTGTTCTGACTTTGCAGCTGAGTCCATTGTCCCAGTGTCAACTGTTGCATGTGCACTACCACCCTCTGCTCCATCTGCATCCTTAGCTTCATCGCTGCTTTTTTTGTGACTCTTCTGTGCCATAAGCTTCTTAAAGGAATGCCAGCGTTTTACTGGTTTTGTAGTTTGGGAAGTTGACTTTTCTGACTCTTCCAGTGATTGTGGTTCCTCATTCTGATCCACCACAGCTGTGCTGGCATCAGCATCCTCCAGTCGGTCAAGAGATTTTGACCGAGCCTTTGTATGTTTAGATAGATCCCCAGAACCCTTTTTCTCTGTGCTTTTGTGGGAGAAAATCTTGGCAACAGGCTTGCAAATTAAATCACGTACACTAGACTTTTCTCCCTGCTTTGACTTGGCACCAGCTTCCTTAGTTTCTTGCACAGCTTCTTCGTTGTCTGGTACTTTTTCAATAACTTGCCCATCCATCACTGCTTCACTTTCTGTCTGATTAGGTGACTGGTCTTTAGGATCTGCTTCCACGCCTTGATCGTTCTTATTTTTAGCTGAGGCATTATCTGTGTCCTCTGAAAGGACCTCTTCAGCTACTGTATTATGTTCTTTTTTCTTCTTGCCTCCCATTACTTTTCCAAGCCCACTTTTGTTTAGAAAAGAGTCCCAGATTTTCTCTGATGCTGGCTTGATTTTATCTGTTGATTGCTCTGTGGACAGCGGTGGCTCAATGGTGGGCTCTGTCTCCTCAGTTGTAACTGTGGATAACTCTGCATTTACAGGATCCTCCTCAGCTTTGGTCTCTGTGGCATCCACTTGGACTGGTTCAGATTTGGCCTCCGTTGCTGCCATTTTAAAAAGTGCTATTTGAGCTCCTTTAATTAAACACTGTTTTTTTTTTTTCTTTAGATTTATTTATGGAACACAGTTCATCGATAACTAGTTGTGCTAGAGAGCATTCCCACAAGAAATAAGGAATTCTGCATCATATTCTGCTTGAAGAAGTTGGGTAGCAAATCTAAGGAGAGAAAAGTAAGAGTACTATGAATTAATGAAATGAATTACTATGACAAGTGTCCATGTTCTACCAGTATGCTAAACATTTCTAATACTGTTCTTGTTTATTTTTAGACTGAATTTAAATACACAGCCTTGTGGCAAAAGTAGTGATCTTAAGTTGCAATCGATATAAATAGTAGGTATATGATGATATATGATAATGGCTGTGTGTAGGAAAAAAAAACTGGGATTATTCAATGTATGTGACATATGTTTAAAGTGAGGCTATTTCGGGATTTTATCTGGTATTCAGGACCTTTTATTGCTGGTGCACACAGTCCCAGTTTAAAAAAAACTAGTTTAAAAAATCCAGATTCGTTAGTTCCCTAGAAAAAAATTTGCACCAAGCTAGAAAGCTTGAACCTTTGAGCTTTTGTTCCTGGAAGCATCATTAAGCATTTATCCAAATTCTTCTTATTATTGTCTATATTCCCATAAGGCACACACATTCTTTGTAAAAATGGCACTTTATAGGCTATTGATGTTGATTTGACAATGAGAAAGATTATTTTTATTAAGGAAGGCTTCACTGAGGGTTAAAATGTATTGCCTTCCGAACAGTTGGCTCCTTCGCAGTCCACTGAGGTGTCTATTATGGTTTAATATTTTAGCTGTTGTGAAAAGTAAGACAACATAAATGGCCGTGCTCTGACTCTGATCACAGGTAAAGTTATTTAACTTGATCTGTCCACTTCAGAGCAGAAGTCAACATTTATCAGAGATGGGTAAATGGAGCGGCTGAGGGCTGACGGAGAGCTGGAGTCTAGATGTGTGGTGCAGTGATTCAGCAACAGCTGCATTGTGCACTGTTCCTGTACTATGCTAAAGGTCACACTGTGGCTGACCATTTGTGGTTGATGTAAGAAGCAAACTGGCAGAGCTGCTGCGAACGGGTCCATTAGCATATGATGAATTTTTGGCACCTTGTGCAGACCCCGATGTTTTCCTGTCGTGGTTAATAAAAAAAAAAAAGGGACCAGCCCGTTTTTAGTCAGACGTTCTTAATCCAGTGACCGAGAGAGAGATGCACAGCCGTACAGCAGGCTACAATCGATTTGCACAGTGATTGCTTCTGTTGAAAAGTTGTTAACCTGCAGACAGACGATAAACAGGTCGCCGTCTGAGTGTGCTGCAATTCTTATTTTATTGCGCCGCTATACACGTACCGTCGCCCCCGTTTCCCCATCCTTCTGTTTCACCGTCTATACAACCTGCACGGTTTTATCCTCTCTCTTTTCTCTGACGAGCCAATTTAGCCCGGCGTCTTTGTTATGATAAAACGTGTAGACTAGGGAGGGATGGGCGTTTGCAGAAGCTCGACTATCTACTCGAACCTTGTTGCAGAAGTATGTATGTGCGTGCGTGTGTGGGTGATGGGGCAATGCAAATGCTCGAGACAGCAGGTGTCCGTGCTTTTCAAAAGCGTATTTGCAATGCTAATGTAATTCCCAACCCCCTTCGTTTTGTAAAAAAAAAAAATGCCTGTCATTTTAATCAAAATCCAAAATATACCACTTATAGCGTTTATACTGATGACGTAAACGGGCAACTTAGTTTAAACGTCACGAACAGACAATGACTCATGATTCTCTGAAAAACATCCTGAACAATGGGCAGATGCAAAATAGCTTATGCTTATGAATAAACATGCTCTAAAATAAGTATATATACATATAAAACATAATTGTAATGTTTACATGTAAAGTGCGCGGGGGAAAACAGCTAAATGTGACATTAAATATGCAGCGGGAAAACAACAACCACTTGAGCACATATACACACACACACACGCGCGCGCGCACTCGCCCAAACAAAACCCGTCGTCACCGTAGCAGACTGTCGTAACGTCATGTTTATAAAGCACAGGTGGAGCTGCACTGTCGAAATAGTCTGTTCCGGTGGAGCAATTAGTTTTTCTTGTTCGAATTGTGTGTTTTTGAGATAAAATAGCTATGTTACGCATAACGAACCTGCTCCTTTCCAAATTCACACTTGAGCGTCTCTGAGTATGATGTGTATGAGACTGGCGCGAATGAATGATGCCGTCTGCTTCAGCAAACAAAGCCGTAACCACACGCACCGTCTCTCAAAGTAAATACGCAGGAATACAATACAAACTCGTAAGTGATACATTTCACAACACGACCAACCACAGTGCATTCGAAACAACCTGGCATTCGTGGTTATTATGGGAAATTCTGTAGTTTCGCGCCGCAGGTAAGAAAACACGCACATGTGCATATATATATTTTTTTTACCTGAGGCGCCAGACTGGAGCTGATGAACGAGACAGGTTGCTCATCGATCCGAAAACACATTCACACAAAACAACGTGGCTTTGAGTTTAACACGTTTCATGAGAAACAGACATAAAATACACAAATTAAAATAGATTAAAAAGACAAAATATTTATCTTACCTATTTATATATTTATTTAAAAGCTAAATCCGTTGCTGGGTGAAAGAGAATAATCTGCTGCAGCCTGGAACAACCAGAGAAACTAAATCCCTGTTCGCATCGTCACCTCGCCCGCCCGCCCGACTCACTCTAACCAGCCAACCCCCGTGTAGCGAATCGCGCGGGGACTCGAGGGTCGCGTTCGCGTCACACACACACACATACACATACACACACATACACACACACACAGCTCATCCCGTTACCCCTAGCAACTAGTTACACCCCCCCGCTACACGTCCTATAGCAAACGCATCCGTTTGGAACTGAGAATGTTAAACTGATAACTGAGACTAGTTTATAGCCGAGAATTTCCCGTTTAGAAGTGGACCATTTGTAAAAATGTCCATAAGTGATGACGGTGTTAGACCTCTTGTTGGTCAGTGGCTGCTTATTCCTCACTGGAACCAGCTGTGTGACTATACTGGACAGTCAACTGATGTGGCTTGAAGGGTAGAGGATCAGCTACTAGTTAGCTTTTACAATTTACTGTGTGATTATCAAATGTATAATCAGTTAGATTATTGGCTCGAGTAGACACACAAACCAATGAAGGATCAGTAGTTTAGGAATACCTGACCAGTAACAGGTTGGTCAACTTTTTGATCAATTATAGCATGCATAAATCAGGGAACAGTCTCCACAAGGGTCTAACATCCTCTATGCGCAATTGACCCATGCATACTGAAGCAGCTCTGCCAGTTTGCCTCGCTAGTTTGACTCTTGAAAGTAAAAGTGATACATTTTGCCACTATGTTTTGCACACAGCGGAATTGGTCCTCTACATTTAACCCATCCGTGCAGTGAAACACACACAAACACACACAGGTGAAGTGAGCAGCCAGCACCTTGCCTTGCCCAAGGGCACTACAGCCATGACTTGTCGGCACCTGGAATCAATCCAGGGTCCTTCTGGTTGCAAGGCTGGATCCTTAACCACAAGCCTACGACTGCCCCTAAGCTACGACTGTGTAAGCTGCCTATGCCACACGCACTAATGCAACCATCAGAGATGCAGGCTTCTGAACTGAGTGCTGATAACAACTTGAATTGTCCTTCTCCTCTTTAGTCCGAATTCTTTACTCCATGAAAAAACCTTTAATTTTTGATTCATCTGACCACAGACCAGTTTTCCACTTTGCCACAGTCCATTATAAATGAGCCTTGGCCCAGAAAAGACGTCCGCAATTCTGTATCTTGTTTATGTATCATGCTTCAAACAGTCCATCATCGTTCCTGTCCCAAAGAAACCACAGCCAGCCTGCCTCAACGACTACCGCCCAGTCGCCCTCACATCAGTCGTGATGAAGTGCTTTGAGAAGCTGGTGAGAGACTTCATCACATCCACACTGCCCGACACCATGGACCCGTTCCAGTTCGCATACCGTCCAAACCGTTGCACAGATGATGCCATTGCTCACCATCGATGACACATCTGGATGTTGGGAGGGGTAATTATGTTAAAATGCTGTTCTCAGGAAACGATGAGAAGGCCTACCTGGAAGAGATTAGAACCCTGGAGAAATGGTGCCAGGATAATAATCTCCTTAACGCCTGTAAAACGAAGGAGCTGATTGTGGACTTTATCAGGAAACAGAAGAGGAGCTGTTCAACCTGTCCACATCAGTGGAACTGCAGTGGAAACAGTAGAAAGCTTTAGATACCTTGGAGAGACCATCGCACAGGACTTGTCATGGAATTGCCACATCAACACCATAACAAAGAATAAAAGACATTTGAAATGACCACATTTCTGTAATTGAAACCAGATATTTACACTGAAATCAGGGAGATTTCTGTAAATGCCAATGTAAACATTCAGTTGTATTAATAGATGTATGGCAAGTTCAAAGGTCTTTTATTTTGAAATGCCAAATCAGAATCAGGTAAAATTAACATAGTAGCACAATGGGATGGTCTACTATTATAAGGTAGTGAACATATCATGTGAAATCAGGGGATTTCTGTAAATACCAATGTAAACATCTGGTTGCAATTAAAAAAATATGGCCATTTCCAAGGTCTCTTATTTTGAAATGACACATCAGAATCAGGTAGAGTTATTATACTGTAGTGAAATTATGTGAAATCATAGGGATTAGTCTAAATATATCGGTGAAAACTTCTGGTGACAATGATAGAAATATGGTAATTTTAAATGGTTTTTATTTTAAAATGACACATCAGAATCAGGTCTCATTAACACAGTAGCACAATGGGATGGTTTAGAATTATTCTGTTATGAAATTATCATGTGAAATCAAGGGGATTTGGGACGGTGTACTGTTATATAGATGTAAGGAGCAATTTAAGTTATATGTGGTATTTTAAAGTGATTATGTTAATCGTTCATTTTTATAAATGTATTTTTGTTTGTGCTTCTGTTTACTTTTTGAACAATTCATTTATTTCTCTATTACCGTAATGGTTAGTAAAAACGCGGTTTTTACTAAAATATTGTGCCGGCTAGTTTGTCCGCGACTTTACAACTGTGGACTAGCTTGAATAATGGTTATTTAAGATTATTTTAATGTTGTTGAAAGATATTTATTTTAATGACAATATATTTTACTTTGTTTGTGTGTGTTCATTTTTGTTTCTGAGGTTGGTCTTCACTTTCCTCAAAAACCTTATCTGATAATTTATATACACATTGCGGCCACAGAACTGGTGGTGTACTTTTATGAATGAGCTGTTCCTAATAATTATCACTAAATATTTGTAGCAGATTAGAATGTCCTTTCCTTATGAAATAAAATCACCACGATATCTGTAAAAAATATCCTCTATGTGAAATGAATGTGCTAAAAATATAAGAAAATTACATTTTTAAACCTAATGTATCCTAAACTGGGGAAACCTAAAATAGGTTTCCAGATCATATTGTTATTTATCCACTGTAGGACATAATTTAATAAAGATGTCTTAATAAAGATTTATTCAAATAATGCAATAAACAAACATGCTCGTGTCAGCTATGAGACAGTTAGACCAATTTACATCTTTACATATTACACTGCATTAAAAATGAAGGGAGCAAAATAAATGTTTACATTGTGCATGAGCACAATGAATGGTTTCGCAAAAACGCCCTAATTCTTAATTGTGTTTCACTTTAGTGATATTGTCCTTTATGTTATTAGCAATGGCTTGCTAGAATGTTAAAAAAGTGGTACACCTCATCCTTATCATACACAGCCACTTCAGTTGAGCACTCTGTACACTTTACTGGATGATAGACCTCATCTTCCTCCATCCCACCCAATCTGGAGTCAGTCAATCCCACTTCTTCTTTTGGCCTAGCCTCTGCTGATGTGGCCATGGAGTGTTTGTGACACTGTTTTCGGCGCTGCTTCTTTTGTTTTGCTGCTTTATACCTCAGCACTTCATCCTTATTCACTCTACAGTTCATCACAAACATAGCCCTGTACTGCGTCCTATATGTCTCATGTCTATGTGTGGGGACAAAAACAGAAATATTTCATTGAGAGAATTATACAACCGGCTATAAAAATATAATGTATTATCACAGAGGCTGAGACAAACACTGTAAGCATGAACAGGACCTCACCTCTGACAGTCCAGACACAGTGTGGTCATACAAGCAGGACAGTTTAGAATAGCATCACTGTTTTGAAGAGGCTGTGATTGGTTTCTTCTCTCTGCTGATGACGCAGGTCTTTTCCGGCTCCTGTATCTGTATCTTTTAAATATACATGCAATATACAGACCCATTCCAAAACTTTAGAATATCATAGAAATGTTAATTAATCTCTATAATTCCATTTAAAAAGTTAAACGTTAAAAAAAGTTAAAAAAGTTAAATAAATACTATTTCAATTATTTATCTGTTTATTATTACATAATTTGGCCCTCCAGCTCTCAAAACCCACAAAAACAGAATTTCAAAAAATTAGAATACTGTGGAGAAATCAGCCCAAAACTACCTCTTAGAACTACACGGGTTAGACAATGAAACTGAAACACCTGGTTTTAGAGGACAATAATTTATTAGTATGGTGTAGGGCCTCCTTTTGCAGCCAATACAGCGTCAATTCGTCTTGGGAATGACACATA
>JAOUQT010000045.1:9281377-9292637 GCA_025769995.1 Xyliphius kryptos
AAGATTGGCCACCAGGCTTGTTCAATTTAACCATGAAACCTCCCACACTAAAATGACAGGTGTTTCAGTTTCATTGTTTAACCCCTGTATACATATATACAAATGTAGACATGATTAAAATAAAAAAACTGATTTATATGCATTAAAAAGACTTATCAAGAATGCAATGTACATTACGTTACAGAATGGATTTTGTCAAATATTGCTTATTTCAATCAATAAAAATATGCTCTTATTCTTTTCTAATTCAACCAAGGTGAGCTGCATAACTATATAGACAGACAACCATTCCAGTAGTGTTGTTTTGCTGACCTCACATGAACAAAGAAATCTTTAGTGGCACTACACTGTGACAATCACTGGCCCCAAACATGGCACAGCAGAGTGACACCATTAATCCCCTTTAATCAGGATTGAAGACGAGACTGTGCCAATACCACTGTGCCCCCTATAGCTGCCAGACAACCTTCTCTCTTGTAGCTTTCTCACACATTCTCTGTCTGGGTAGGGTTCCTTGTACCACTAACACACATAACCTCTATGAGTCTTCCTTCTTAGCCAGTCAGATTAAGGATAAAAAGAGTAGTAGCTTTCTCACACATTCTCTGCCTGGGTAGGGTTCCTTCTATAACCATTTACTGAATCTGCCTGAAAAGATTATTCATTCATTATGAACAAAACACACTGTAATTATGAAGGTATTCCACATGGCCATAAACACAATATAATTTGTATCCAATGAGGTGTAAATGTCAGAAGGTCACAAGCTTTATTACAGAATATGCTCTCTCACTGTTACCTTGACTATGAAAACAAATCATGTGTTAATATCATTATTACATAAATACACAAATATTTATAGCAATCACATCTGCAATTCTTTTAGACAGTGATTTGGTCTGAGACATAACAGATCCAGGTAACAGAGTTAAATAGCTTATATTACATTGTTGGTAAATTTGCTGGTGTAATGTGTTTAAGATTTGATTTGGGGCCCGTGTGTACATTTTTGGGAACGACATTTTCCAAAATAGTGCTTTAATTTCAATCTGTCTGTAATAAAACGTGTACTTTAATTAATGAATCAACCTAGTCAGTGTTTTCAGAGTAATACACAAATGGTTCGATAGTTATTTTATTATTAGAGCTCTCTCTTCTGGCAATGCTATGAACTACACTACTTCTTATCACCCAATGTTTGACGTCATCAAGTCCTTACAGCTACCTTTCATGTCTGTATTGCACTTAGGTATTTAAATGAATCCAATAAGTTAAAATGTATTTTATTACTTATTTAGAGGGGTGATGAAAGCTTTGTTAGGACATGATTGATCAAAAGTACCCTTCGGTCTACCCTTCAGGCTCGACACATATGGCCTGTAACTTTTAAATCCATAGAACAATACATATTTATAATTATACTTTATAGTGCAAACCAATACAAACAAAAACCATTGACCATTTTACTTTTGTACATTAGTGGCACATATTCTTTCTACATTAGGGGCAAAATAGGACAACTGTGTATCCCATAGGTGATAAATCAAAAAACATTTGTAGACAGCAGGGCAAGATAAGGAAATAGTTAAGTTTGTTAAGTACATTTTTAATCTCGGCTAAACTATTTAGAAGTAAAGAACATTAAGGGGGAAATGAGATGCTATATTTTATAATTTGCAGTTTTCTAAACACTAATATGTGACACGTTATGCATTCTAAATAGACACTGTAATATGATCTACTATTCCCAAATATATTAATGTTTCTTTGCCTAATATTATTTGACCCTTGATTCTGATTCTTGTACTGTATGTATTCTAAATTAGGGTTGTATCTTTACAACTATAGGGTTTAGTTATCTCTATTCTCATTATAAAGCCATTGCTAGGATTTCTTGGATCATAGCATTTCTTGGTGTAAAATGTTTTGTTAACAGTTGCTGACCTGAAACAAATACTGACCACAGACTAAAATTGAGTCAATTATTGTAATTCAATATTGTGGTCATACATATTTTCTCTGCATCATATAGTGTGGTGCTGTACTTTTTACATTGCTAGCCGATGTGTCTTTGACTGATCAATGTTTTGAATGCCTGAGCTTGTTCCTAACTTCTTAGTTTTGGCAATAGTACATGGTCTTAATATTGCTTTATACTGTATACTCAATCTATTCTACTGCGTAACATTTAGCCAGTAAATTGAGTTTTAAGTTTACTCCGTACCCTAAAAAAGTAATTGTTGGAAATATCTGTGTCAACATAATTTTCTATATAATTCTTTTATTGTTATCTCAGTTTATTGGCAAGTTTAAAGAGTGAATCAGATAGATAATGGAGTCTCAACTGGATTAGACTTCTTACAATTAAATCAAAACAGGAGTTTTAGGCAAAGAGGCAGTAGGTGGTTTAAAGTAAAACCGTTTGTAAATAAATATGTAGCCTAATAGTGTTTATTGTGCATAAAGGTTCATGTTAAACTAATTTGGAAAAAAGACAGCTGCTATTTGCACCTGCATGTGTAACCTGCCACTGTATCTTTATTGCCTGAAGAATATATCGTTTAATGAATAGAGAAGCAATAATTAATATGCTATAAACGAAGACGTCGTCTTTACGTGATCACAAGACTTTTGTCTCTACAGCAAGTCGACTTTCATCTAGCAAACTTCAGAGAAAATATCTGCACTTCTTTCAGGTTTGGGCTTTGAACTCGTAACATAAATGCGTGACGTCATCATTTCAAAGCATTTTGGTCTAGTCTGAGGTCATGAAACAATGCATAATTTAAAGTACCCTTATTTGATGTTGCACACATATTTGAGAAAGTTAGATACATTTTTAATTGCCCTAATTAGATTGTTGAATAATTTTTTACATATTTATTGGATTGATAATGACGTGTTTCTTGGATGGACACTAATAATTATTTAATTTCCAAACTTCTAATAATATACGTTGAAAATCATAAATCATTATTGAACAGCCAGTACAATAGTACAATATTAAACTGTTTGTGGAATCATACTACAATATATAAAGCATTATTATCTACAAAGTATAAAGTACACATCTTCTTATTTATTTATCTACTTATTTAATTATTTTATTCGTATATATTGCATTTAACATTTTAGATATAGAGATCCTCGGGCTTATTGGCTATAGGCCTACTTTAGTTAATAGTGCTTTTATCTTAAACATTCCCCCTTTATAACAGAGAAGTGACAAAGTAATCAAAACTTACAAACACAAAGGATATTAAGTTCATTTAAGTGTCATATCAAAAGATAATTGCTTTGTAGTTGGCTTTTGATAATCCTTTGTACTTACACTATGCACCCAGAGGTGATAATGGACCAGTAATGGCGTTATTAATCCTAACATTGGGCTTAACATGGTATAAATATTAGTCTTACTTCAGACTGCGATAGAACGAGAGATACACCAGAATCAGGATTTTCTAACAACTGAGAAACAAACATGGATGAGTCGAAGTTTTCCAATTTTTCTATCGATTACATTTTGGGAGAAAGGACGGGACCTCACACACCTGCAGAATCTTTATCACCCTCGCAGAATTTGCAGGAAGATTTGAATAATGTACACCTGCCTTCAGCGAGTGGATTTAATGCACATGCCAGCGGAATGACAATGATGGGATTCCCTGCGCCTCGTCCTGCAATCTACGATCAGGCAGCTTCTTTTAACGCTTTCCATTTTTGTGGACCGGTCACTTACTTTCAGACCAACTTTAACATTGGTTACCCTGGAGGGGAGCAGTGGTGTCATACACAGCCAGGTAAGAATTATACTTATACCAATACTGTATATATTTGTGCTATATATTTGTGTATATAAAACTGTTTTCGCCTCTACTCGGACATGCTGATGGTATCTTGTTTGAAATAATTACATAGCCAATTCCAAAACTGTCTCTTTGACTTAAAGGTTAAGTTATACCGTATATATGCTAATAATAATAATAATAATAATAATAATAATAATAATAATAATAATAATAATAATAATCAGCTTTATTCATCTACTTTTTTAATAATATAGATTATGACAGAGATGAATGTCAGCAAAGTCCTCAACACAGACAACGAAACCGCCTTAGAACCGTGTTCACGGAGAGCCAGATGAGACAACTCGATCAGCTCTTCAGCATCACCGACTATCCCACTGCAGAAGCGCGGGCACAGCTGGCGAGGATCACCGGCCTCAGCGAAGAGACAGTCCGGGTAAGAAAACTGTCTACATATCCAAAATTGTCTTGAAAGACGTTCACACGTTTCAGTAAACGCTCGATAAATTCTGAAAGTTTTGTTAAAAGTTAAAAGTGAAGGCTGTTCTTGTAGTTTGCCATGTAGTCAATAGATGGCGCTAAAATACTAAATAATAATATAACGGTAAATAAATCAGCCGATTAATAGGCATTTGAGATTTGTTCTGACAACTTGGGAATGAAGCTTTACTTTATTATTTAATAAAACATTTAAACTCTATTTGTGTTTGTATTTAATGCATAAAGCATAAACGTTTATAAATGTTATAAAGTCAGAAATAAACTAATTTTTGTTTCTCTTGTAGGTATGGTTCAAAAACCGCCGGGCTCGACGCAAGCGACAGAAAACCGGAAGTGAGTCTCCAGAGCCGTAAAAGTCCCCAAAATACCTTATTTTTATTTAAAAAATGTTTTAGCACCTTTTTAACAAAATAAAGCTCATTTTTTTTCCACAAACAAGCGATATTTGTGTTTTATATTATATAAAATGGTTCTAATAAATTGTATTATTTGTAAAAGACAAAAGACAATTTCTGCAAATAAGACCAGGAAACTATATATACGAAACACCAAATGTTTATTAATGGCATATCTATTTTCGTTATATCCAGTCAGCATAAGTCCCACATGATGTTATTAACATGCTAATACACTGCTGTAATAAAGAAATAAAAGCACAAATGTATAATAACAGCATGCAGTACCATAGTTAGCAAACCCAGATATTTCTTGTAGTAAATAGTTCACATGAACACAAACATAGATATTATCACCAGGGTGTCCAACATATGCACATTTAATTTATACACAGTGAAATTATCAAAATATAACGTCCTGGACAAATAACATGTTTACAAATCAATATCAAGTAGACTAAGTAAATGTGTTGATTAACAAAAAGCGTTAACTACTTAATATTTTTTACATCTTAATTTTACGCGGAAAATGAAACAGATTTTCATACACTTTAAATTTAAGTTGAAATACACTCACAATTTATATTACATTTGAAATAAACGTATGTAATAGAACTTATTTAAAAATAAACATAATAATATTTGGATGGAACATATATAGCTATAGTATGGTTTACTGGGAAAGATATAGCTTAAAAAGTCACCCTAAAACAATACAATTTCACAGATTGCCAAATTTCAGTGATTGTGTTTACTACTGCTTATACTGTAGGATGTTTTTAGCACTCAGACCTAAATGCCTTTCACTAGTCTTGTACCACTACAAAGACATCGGTTGCACTACACTAATCAGTTAATACATAGATAATGTGACAACACTATGAAAACAACTTTAGATCTGTTAAATTGTGTTTAATTTTTCCATTATTGTCCCATATCTGTTGATCAAATTGCTTGTATAAAAATGGTGCTCCGGTCAATTTTGCACGTTTGCACGTAGCTGTAGACCAGTGAATGCTGCTTGTGAATAAGGGAACTGAGAACCCAAATCAGTTAAATTAATTAAGAGAAGAAATTTGAGCTCTAAGAAAACTGAAGCTCTAAGTACTGCTGTGCTTATGTACACTAATATGTCAGCCATATTCAAAGAGCAAGGAGCAAGGTAGGTTAAATATTGCTCTTATTTTATCTTAGCACGTGCTGACAAATATACATACACACATTTCTAACGGCAACAACTGAATGTATTACATTTCATAAAAGTATGCACAACATTTAATTTTAGCTGAATTAAATATTTACACATTTGAATCATGAAATTATCATTCTTTTTAAAATTACATTCTTTAGTAAATTGTAATTTTTTTATTCTATCATTTGACAAATTATTTAATTAATTAAATGGTGATTGTTCTTTAGTACAGGTGATTATTATAAGGTAGCATGTCAACTTTTTTAAAATATAAATCATATAATTATATGCATTTATTAATAAATACTTTAGAGTAGAGTATGTAGTGTAGTGTAGTTTTAAATACAGGAGTATTAATTGCCCTCTATGCCTACTGGCATGCAGAGCACAAAAATATGCATAATGCATGCTTGCATTGGGAACAGCAATAGTAATAGCTTTAGATAATTCATTTCCAATTTAATTAAATTCAGTTTTTTATATACAGCACATTTATTGCGCTTGTCACAAAGCAGCTTTACAGAAATATGAAGTATATAATCATGAAGTTTAAATAAGATTAAATTATTTATCCCTAATGAGCTGAATGGCGTCAATAATAATATATAATGTATAATCTATAAAATAATGTATTGTCACTTTGTCTTTGTATGTGCAAATATAACAGTTGTTAACATTACATTAATTATTCATATAAAAACAGGGAATTAAGTAACTAATGAAAAGGCATTTAAAAGCTTGGTTTTCTACTGAACACTGAAATTATAAAGGTGCACAATAAAGGAAGTGCAACTTCAATACACCTTAGGTCAGAGACATGTGGGTAAACTGAATAAAGCTGCTTGTTAAAAAAAGACAACCAAAGCGCATATATGACTGTATGTATTGGTGGCCTTCATTTTAGGGTGATTTTTGGCAACATACAAATACAGTGGGTATGGAAAGTATTTAGACCCCTTTAAATTTTCATTTTTGTTTTATTGCAGCCATTTGCTAAAATCAAAAAAGTTCATTTTATTTCTCATTAATGTACACTCAGCACCCCATCTTTTCTGCAAATTTATAAAAAAAAAAAAATCACATGATAATAAGTATTCAGACAGACCCTTTGCTGTGAGACTCATATTTAACTCACATGCTGTCCATTTCTTCTGATTGTCCTTGAGATGATTCTACTCCTTAATTGGAGTTTAGCTGTGTTTAATTAAACTGATTTGGGCTTGGTTACGAAAGGCACACATCTTTCAATATAAGACCTCACAGTGCATGTCACGGCTAATGAGAATCATGAGGTCGAAGGAACTGCCCAAGGAGCTCAGAGACAGAATTGTGCATAGGTACAGATCTGGCCAAGATTATAAAAAAAATTCTGCAGCACTCAAGGTTCCTAAGACCACAGTGGCCTCCATAATCCTTAATTATGAAAAAGTTTGGGACGACCAGAACTCTTTCTGGACTTTTTGAGCAATCATGGGAGAGGAGCCTTGGTGAGAGAGATAAAGAAGAACCCAAAGATCATTGTGGCTGGCCTCCAGAGATGCAGTAAGAAGATAGAAAAAAGCTCCTTAAAGTCAACTATCACTGCAGCCCAACACTAGTCGCGGCTTTATGGCAGAGTGGCCTGATGGAAGCCTCTCCTTAGTGCAAGACATGCAAAGCCTACATAGACTTTGATAAATAAGATTCTATGGATAGATCAGAAGAAGATTGAACTTTCTGGAGTTAATTCTAAGCGGTATGCGTGGAGAAAACCAGGCATTGCTCATAACAATTCCAACAATGCAACATGGTGGTGGCAGCATCATGCTTTGGGGGTGTTTTTCAGCTGCAGGGACACTACGAACGGTTGTGATTAAAGGAAAGCCGAATGCGGGCAAGTACAGATATATCCTGGACGGAACTCCAGTAACCTAATGTAACCGGAAAAGATCTGCATGGAAGAATGACAGAGGATTTCCAAATCCAGGTGTGAAAAATAGTGTTGCATTATTGCTAAAAAGACTCATGGCTGAACTAGCTCAAAAGTTGCATTTACTCAATAGTGAACCGTGGGTCAGAATTTGTATTACCATGTTATATATTAGTTATACTTTTTTAATAAACTTACAAAAATGTCTACATTTCTGTTTTTTTTCTGTCAAGATGGGGCGCTGAGTGTACATTCATGAAGAATAAAATGAATAAAATAAACAGTGAAATAAAATAAATAAATAATAAAATAAAATAGCTGCAGTGAAACAAAAGTAAAACATTTAGAGGGGTCCGAATACTTTCCGTAACCACTATATCTACATTTTACTAATGAATGGATTTTATGGTTACTTATCCTCAATATAGGATTCAGTATTCTTTTATTTTAGTGATCTTTTAACAAATGGAATGCAGGACATTGTTTTTTTTTACAAGGCACTAGTTTTTACTATTGAAATTCCGTCAATATGGAAGGCTTGGGAAAGTGACCTTGCACATTTGTGCCTCTGACATGATTTTATTGAGAACATACTAAGTTAATGTTAGATGGAATTTTAGGAAATGTTAGCTCATTGATTTGAAATTCTGAGCTAGTTATATGATGATTGTGAGTTTAACTACCAGAAAACGGATATACCCTTCAGCTTGTGATTCTTTTGTTTGTCACTTTGAAAAAGCCTCTACAATGAATGCACACATAATGTATATGGACAGAATGAGGGGAATTGTATAATTTTGGCAAGGAATATAAAGGATTTTTTGGAATGAACAGAATTAATTAGGGAACTTATGATTGCATTTCCGCACGTAGCATCCAAGGAAACCAGCAGCAGAACAGCAACCTGCTGAAACAATGTGAAAAATGGTCACAAGTGAGATTTTGGTGCTATATTTTTAGCTTTTAAAGGTTCTGGTAATAATTTTTTGGAAAACACAGAAATCCAGCATACCTGGAAATAGAGTTCTCGGATGTGATGTCTTTGGGAGACCTCACCGCACTGAAGTTACGTTTTGGCTGGGACACTAGGTTTTTCACAACAGAAGATTGTAAATGTTGTATCATTGTTAATCAAACATTCTATAGTATATAAGGTACAGCAGGTGGCATATAGTCACTGTTCATTCATTTATTCATTATCTTCTGCTTAATGCCCACCCGGAAAATCTGGGCGCAAAGGCAGAAACAACCCTAGACAGATTGCCATTCATAATAGGAGCGCATACACACACAGTTTCACATATTCACACACTAGGGGCCACTTTAAAGACACCAATTAACCTAACGTGCATGTCTTTGTAATGCGGGAGAAAACTGGAGCACCTAGAGAAAACCCACAAAAACTGTGTATAAACAGACTGACTTGAGTGACAGCAGTCAGATAGTGGGGGTCAAGATATATGATGCCAGTGTTACAGCAATGGCTGTTCTTATGGGCTGTTCTCATAGTATCAAGAGTGAATAAACCATCAACAAACATCCAGCTGAAGGTCACCCAGCTGCTGGCAATGTGTAGCTGATCAAAGTGGGATGCATACAACTGGAGGGGTGAAATTTGAAATTTACTTATACGAACTGTCTTATATGAAGTGTTTTGGCAGATATTTGCCTCATCCTCATACTTACTAGTAACCTGGTGAACCTTTTTCACCAGCTTCCCATCACCTTGGGATTCTTTTGGTCCTCCAATTCTGCACACAACAAAAAGTCTTAAAACAGAGCATAACAATTTACCAATGACTTTGAATCTTTTACAATCTTAGTGGCGGATAACAACATGAACTACCAATAAGAATACTGCAGTGTTACAAATAACAGACCATTTTTACAAAATAAACCAAGAAAAATGCTCTTGCTCAGAAAAACAAGTTGTTCTGAGCAAGAGCATTTGCCAAATGTTAAAAATGTGATTGTAATTACAAGAGCTTAGCTAAAGAGTAATATAGTGATATAGTAAAATAGTTCTCAATCTATGCAGCTAATAATATCTGACAATATTTAACCTCTGAACACGTGAAGGTGGGGCAAACACTCCATATTTAGGCAGACAACTGAAGTAGCGAACTCCAAACACAGATCCATCATGTTTCCCACTGGGATGTTCCAGTTCCACACCAAACCAAAAGCCTAAGGAGAAACCCGGGCAAAACACAGTGATCAGCGCAAACATCCAAATGTATGCTATTTGTCAAACCTGATTGCTTTGTATTATTATATTACTGTAATATTAAACAAAAGAGTGTTTACTATTTTAATATTAGGCCAAAATATTGTTATTTCTAACCTGGTGGCTCTATGTGAAAATTAAGTGTCTCTTTGTTATTTAGTCAAATAATTAACCAAAACAATAGTCTATTGTGTTCCCTTGACACAACCAGGACATATTACTGGCTAACCTGTTAAATGTAAGCGTCAATTAAATAGTATATGCCTAGCAACAGGAAAATGGCGAGAATTTCTCAGAATGCAACATATTCAATTATTAGATCCAAAGCAAAACCATTTAAATCAACCAACCTGGAAAGGTTTAGACAGACAGACAGACAGACAGATAGATAGATAGATAGATAGATAGATAGATCACTTTATTAATCCCTGAGGGAAATTACAGCAGCTGTAAATGTACAATGGGCTGTCATAGTATCTTTGGGAAACAGAGAAAGGTGCAAAATGCTGAAGAGCAAAAAAAACACAATTTATAATCTCACACTAATCACACCAAAAATCATCTAGATGACCTACAATGCTTTTTTGGAGAACATGGGTCCTGTATCATCTGGCATAATCACAAGTTATTGTAATATTTGTCTGCAGTTGTTATTGCCGATGTTAGAATGTTAAAGAGGCAATTATTTTTACCTTATCTTTAAATAAAAAATGGAATTATCATATAAATATGCATTTTCTGTCTACTCATGTTGCCTTTATGTTACAATAAAAGTAGCCAAATGATCATAAATGTGACAAAAATTTATAATAATAATAAATAACAAAATGAAAGATGAGAATTTTCTTCTGACTGCGATATTACTTGACAACACATGATTCCAGACTATGAAATTTCATGTTTCCTTCAAGTTTCTGGATGGCCTTATCAATTCAGTTCAGCATTTCTTTTACTTTGTTACACGTTTTAGCTTTAACATGTTATAACAAAACGCAATGACTTGGATTTTAAATATTTCAACATGGAACCTAGGAGCACACACACACACATACAGGGGTTTAACAATGAAACTGAAACACCTGGTTTTAGACCACAATAATTTATTAGTATGGTGTAGGGCCTCCGTTTGCGGTCAATACAGCGTCAATTCGTCTTGGGAATGACACATACAAGACAGTGGTCAGAGGGATTTTAAGCCATTCTTCTTGCAGGATAGTGGCCAGGTCA
>JAOUQT010000045.1:9388422-9401761 GCA_025769995.1 Xyliphius kryptos
CTGACCACTGTGCAAGACTTGTATGTGTCATTCCCAAGATGAATTGACGCTGTATTGGCTGCAAAAGGAGGCCCTACACCATCCTAATCAATTATTGTGGTCTAAAACCAGGTGTTTCAGTTTCATTGTCTAAACCCTGTACATTTCAAATTATCATCATCATCATCATTATTTTGCAAAATATAGAAAAGGGTATTATTGTTCAATTTATGACCTAGGAGCAAACATGGCAGTGTTTGAGAGGATTTTTGCACATTTCTATAATTTATTATACTTCTATACTTTCCATGTCCACAAATCACATTGAAGTAGCACAGAAAGAAAAAAATACTCATGGTGTTTTCTTCATCTGCAGCTTGAAAATGCACTTGATTATTATTCATGTAAAAATAAGAACATAATTTCCCAAGAACTGCTAAATTCCTGAAGGGATGCAGTAAAAAATATTTATTGAAGCATATGCTTAAAAACAAAAACAAAACTACTGCAGTAATGCAGAACATATCAGTACCATAAAATTGATAAAAAACCAAATCACTGTACACTTTACAGTGTTTTAAAATCACAGTTTTGCATTGCAATTAACAAATGTCCTACATTTAGTCGTTTCATATGTACATAGCTTAAATTTGTAAAAGTTGATTTTAACTTACTCTGAATAAACGGAAGTGTAATTAGTCAGCAACACACCCCGAATGTATAAAACTATTACAACCACTTTCCAACTTTTATCTATTATTAATGACACTGGAGCATTGTTTTAGATCAAATGAATGATTACTGTTAAACACAGTTTTTGGTCATTCAGGAAAAAAATGTGATATTCATTCACCTTGTAAATTTAAAAACTGCAGATCTAGATTACAAGATTACTGTAGAATTAAACCTGTAAATCTGGAACATTTATTAAACAAATGCCGGTCCAACAGATGTAAATCTAGGCAATTTGGGATGTCTGTACTTGTATATGCCATGAGTTCTCCAGACCAGCTGCTCATCCATGCTTGACTTGTGTTGTTTAGACGGAGTACTTGAAAGATGATCCACAGCACATACCAACATTATTAATGATTTAATAGCAAAAAAAAAAACGTCACTCAGTGATGAACTCATAGGAATGAAGCTTGGAATCTTGGACTCTGGGAGGCATTTTTCCCATCTGAAAATTTTAGACAGTGTTAAAAAAGCTATAAATGCCCCAAGTTGTATTCAAGGCCAGCATACTGGTCACTCACAGTTTTACTGGTTCTGCTCCAGATAGATAGATTTTATGCTGAGATGCTGTATTATATTTTTATTCAGTGATATTAAAGCACTTAGTGATATAATGATTGACAAAGCAGCTGAACTTTGAAAGAAATGTGTTAGTTGCATATAAAAGTGTAAAACTCTAGGAATGCAAATCATCTGTCCAAATTTTTTGGTCACTAAGTCGGGTTTAGAAAGAGGGGGCATGTCTCATCAAGTTCTTATGTTTATGGTGCAAAATGCACAATGTCATTTAACTTGTTTAGTTATTCCTTGAATGAAGTACATTTTCCCAAATGTTTTTTTTTACACAGTAACTCTGATTTGCATTGCACATGAACGACAATTACACAGGTGAGTCAAAAATTATCTGCAAATGGTTAAAAGACCTTCATGGAAGAGCACAAAAAGAAGCTGTAAGGAAAATGAAATTAAGGACCTCAAATCATTATAGAATCATTACTGCTGTTAAAATTTGGATTCATCAATTTAAACCAAAAATATGGAAGAGAAACATCCTCAATCAAGTCCAATAGTCAACAATCAGCTAGAAAACTGATGCTTATAAGTTTCTCAAGGGCCAGTATTGGAACATATCAGGGAAAAAAAGTTCAAACATTAACAGTTCTTGTTACACAAAGAGCACTGAAGAGCTTATGTCTAACTTTAGGATAAAACACACAGGACTGATATCCAAGACTGTTGGACAATGAACATCCACACACCACTGCTTATACTGTTCACCCCCGATGTCTAATGGAAAAGGTGAAGACAACAGTGTCATGGCACTCAGTTTGACCTAAAACATTTGAGTAATAAGTAACATATATTTGTCTTCTATGGAAATTCATTTAAAAAATAAATCTACAGCTTGAATGCAAATAATTGTTGACTCACCCTTTTATATTTATATAAAAAAACACCTCATAAGCCTGTTGATGATATAAAAACTCATTCTAGTTAGAACAAAAAGTATTTGTTATTTAAAATAATGTATTTTCAAAAATGTTTCAGTCTATTTGGGGATTGTTCAAAAATAGTTTCATATATGACACAAAGAAGGTCCATTAATATTTTATACCATATTAATTGATCTTTAAAAGTACCGATTTGTTTATTATTATTTTTTTAAATAACTCAATAACCAGTGCTGAGATCATTTTAGAAGTTAATAACTGTAAGGTTTCCTGAAGAAAAAACAAGATCATGTGAAACTACTCTTTGTTAAAGCGCTGGATTAGAGACAGGAGACCTTTCTGCATGTTCCACAAGCCTTATTGGATGTTTGAAGGCTGAGAGCATAATCATGTCTCCTCTCACACCACATCTGAGGGGAGGGCAGTAGGAAAGCTAGGTGGTCTGTGCAACAGCTGGCCCCAGTCGTTTTCAGATGAAGAATGAGAAGGAAGGGAAAAGCCGGGTAGCAGGAGGGAAATCAGTATAGCCTCAGGCTGCAAAAAGGTGCACAATTAGTAAGATTGGCTACACTGGAAATAATGGCTCTCAAACCCACATCAGTCTAGAGATCTGCCCTCAGCAGATAGATATGTAGAAAAACCTAATTGAATAAGAAATATCCTGCATGATGGGGAAACCTGGACGCTTGTTTGTGCTCATAGACTTTGATATTACGTGATTGCCGATCCTTTATTATTAATATTGTACCTACTGCGTATGTCTTGTGATATTTATTAAAGGTACAATGTTGAATAGTTTTAAATACGGTCTAGAAATGCATTCAAACTAATTTTTAATCTGATAATTCTTTAGGTAGAATAGACATTGTATGAGTAAACCTATAACAACCTTCAGGAGCCATTATCTGAACACTGGAGGGACTTCTTTACTTCGTGATTAGTTTAGTGTGACCGATTTTACATCATGCCATGAATTTCCCTGGAGTCTCCACTGCAAATCAGTCTGTCAGAAACCAACATATGGACATTGATCTAGGTCACTGAATGATCAGGCTATCTGATCGAACAAACTGCATGTTGGCTCGGGAGACAAGTCAGGGAAATGAAGGTGGCATTTACTGACAGGATGGATTGGTGGACATTAAGTGCCAGTGGATGGAAATGAGCAGGAGAACATATGTACCATTATGTTATTTGACATTATTAGGCAGGTTCGTAGAATAATGACAGTTGCAGAAGGTGGTCGAGCTTTCTCTTACAAAGCCCCCAGTTATGGAACAGTCATCCAATTAATGTTTGGGACTCAGACACAATCTCAATTTCTCAAAGTCTAGGCTTAAGATTTGTTTAGTCAAGCATTATGTTAATATATTTAGGTTCTCTTACATAAAGGTGCAGACCTGTATCATTCATGGACATTGGAGTGTTTGGTAAACTGGGAGGTTTGGATGCATTTATGTCTTAGGATTGGATCCCGTTTGGATCCCCTTTTAGTTATGCTGCTATTACTAGTCGTGTCTGAGTTTGTACTCATATATTGCTGATTCTGACATTGTCTCCTACACTCGCCTGATCCATCCTTATTGTCAACATGCTGAGGGAGCTCATAAAATGATCTGTTCTCATGGGAACAGTGAGATTTTCACACCTTGCAGACTCATTTTACAAACTCTTTGTAGACTTAGTCTGTTGTCACTCCCTCTCAAGGTTTCTTTCACTTATCATTTCAGGGAGATTTTTCTTGCCATATTTAATCCAAGTTCTCTGATATGTTTGATCCCGTAATCAGGGAACCGAGGAGTTAGTAATGGTAGCTGATTAACTCAGCATATCCAGGGACTGTAGGACCCAAATGTTGGGGATGATACTCATTAAGCTGCTGAATAAAGAATAAAATTAATATGGAATTTTTTATTTGCTTTTTTTATTTACCACTTAACTTATAACTACAATGAAATATAAAGAATATGAATAACGGAGGGAAAAGTGCTTCTGTGTCTAGTATGAGGAAAAAGAATTTGGGTTGCTAGCGCACCAATATACTATGCTACCTTTACATTGAGTATCAACATGAAATAAAATACCTATTAATTTTGTAAATACATATATTATTAATTTTATTTATTTGTTTTTTCCCTCTTTTTCACCCAGCATTACTGGCTCATAGAAGGGTTAGAGCTAGGCTAAGATAACCTGCAAAAGTTAAACCAATGTGACTTGCACTAACCCTACCCGATTACTAAATTTGCCAAATTTCTATACCCACCAAACTCTGTATCTAAGTATACAAGGTACTGATCAAGAGCTGAGACAAAGCAAGAACTTGAATTGCTTACACTCCAGGTGCCCCATGTCACATCTAATGAGCACGCTCTGCTAGGAATTGAAGTTCTAGACAACCACCTGAGTCTGCAGTGTTGCCACACTCTACTGCTCACAGTGAGCGCTGCTGGATCCTTATACAGGTGCATCTTAATAAATTTGAATATCATCAAAAAAGTTAATTCATTTCAGGAATTCAATACAAACAGTGAAATGCATACATTATATAGATGTATTACACAGTGGTCTATTTCTAGTGTTTATTTTTGTTAATGTTGATGATTATTTCTTACAGCCAATGAAAACCCAAAATCATTATCTCAGAAAATTAGAATATAATATAATATAATACTGAAAAAAAGAATTTTAATGCAGATATTTTGGCCTACCGAAAAGTATGTACAGTAAATGCACTCAATACTTGGTCGAGGTTCCTTTTGCATGAATTGCTGCATTAGTGTGGCATGACATGGAGGCGATCTGCCTGTGGCACTGCTGAGGTGTTATGGACGCCCAGGTTGTTTTAATGTCTGCATTGTTGGGTCTGGTGCCTCTCATCATCCTTTTGACAATACCCTATAAATTTTCTATAGGGTTTAGGTCAGGTGAGTTTGCTGGCCATTAAAGCAGAGTAATACTGTGGTTATCAAACTAGGTATTTGTACTTTTATCAGTGTGAACAGGTGCCAAGTCCTGCTGGACAATGACATTTCCATCTCCAAAAAGCTTATTGGCAGAGGGAAGCATGAAGTGCTCTAAAATTTCCTGGTAGATGGCTGTGCTGACTTTATTCTTGATATAATAGTGGACCTACACCAGTAGATGACATAACTCTCCAAACTATCCTTGATTGTGGAAACTTCACACTAGACCTCAAGCAGCTTGGATTGTGTGCCTCTCCACGCTTCCTCCAGACTCTGGGACCTTGATTTCCAAATGAAATGCAAAATTTACTTTCATCTGAAAACAACACCTTGGACCACTGGGCAACAGTCCAGTTCTTTTTCTCCTTGGCCTAGGTAAAACCCTTCTGACGTTTTTCTACCACACTTTCTTCCTTCCACTCAACTTTCCATTAATATGATTGGACACAGCACTCTGTGAACAGCCAGCTTCTTTAGAAATGGCCTTTTCTGGCATACCCTCCTTGCGTCAATGACTACCCACTGACTTCCCCATGACTGTGCAGCCAACTGAACCAGAGTAAGAGGCCATTTTAAACACTGAGAAAGCCTTTGCAGGTGTTTTGTGTTAAAGGTTCACATTTTTTATGATAATGAATTGCCTTTTTGTATTGAATTACTGAAAGAAATTAATTTTTTGATGATATTCTAAATTATTGAGATGCACCTGTAAATCAGCCATTATTTATCTGTTCATTATTATTCACGTCACCGCTACAGTCAGCGTTCTTCCGGCTTTTCGTTGCGTGACTTAATGTGCAGCGAAGGGTTGCCACATTTCTTAGAACCCTCACACAGAAGTCCCTTAATACAATTTTTTTGTGAATTGATGTGAATATTGGTAGTTGCATTTGTCTGATGTCAGTGGTTTAGCATGATTTAAGAATAATGATCAGTTAAAATGCTGGAAGATGGATTTGTGGAAAAAGCACAAGGTGCTATCCAGAACATTAATGCCTACAGGTTAAAAAAGCTCTAATCACACAGTGAGACATGCCAAGAAGCCAAATAATGAGCATGTATCTGGGATATGACATACTGTATGTTCAGGACAAATCACAGGCAGTCCTGGGGTATACTTCAAACAGAAATTCAGATAAAGACCCTCATACAGTATAAGCATCACACAGCACGTCTCGGACAGACCGTACACACAAACAAAATGGGTTGTTCTTACTTAAAAAAGCAGCAAGGTTCCATAATTACAACGTGCGGACAGTGTTATATTTACGGAGGGACCTTGAACTAGAAATGCTTTGCAAGCTGATTGATGCAAAATACTAAAGAAATACGCGAGAATTTTGTTTTGGAGAAATTATAAGCACGTGTAAGCTAAAAACAGTGCAAGAAATGTATGGACTTATGTTTCTCATAGTGACGTATCATGCAGGATACGTCTAGAGCTGTTCATATGACAAAAGCTAGAACATTTGTGCGTTCTTTAGATTAGACTACACTGGAGCTGTAGGTTGCAAATCATCACAACTCTGCCTCACTGTTTATTAAAGCAAAACCCAAAGCTTCTATGTTCTTTTGCAAAGACTAGAGTAAGCAGTGATACAACAGGGTTATGCTTGTTGCTGCTATAATCTAGAAAATTCCAAATCGATTGGAAGATATAGCTTCTTCATGAATTTTAACTTAAGTACATATCTACCCACAACGTATTTTAATATCCACGCAATCATTCAAATAAAAACATACCCGTAGCAGATTATTCCCTTGATTCTGAGGTCTTGTAACTCCCTGAACATGTAGGTCCATCAGAATCCATACTATTAGGTACATCCAACTCCTCATGACTACAAATATATACCACAGACCAGTGGGGCTCACACTGAGCTGTCACATCCCGATCCACAACAGAACACTGAGGAGGTGAGATCATTTGCACTCCCACTTATATATCATTCATCCACCCCCCACAGTCAGGCACACACAAGTGCATGCTGGATTTAGCCTGTTGCTCTTTTTGTACCTGTACCACCTTTGCTTCAGTAGATAATCTTACCAGGACACTGTATGTTTGAACATAATCATAAAGTGTTCCCTGTGCTTATCTTATGAATCTTGTTCACTTTAATATTGAACACACTTTGATGTTTATATCATCCAGTAAATGGATACATTTGCATGTTTTGCCATGAGTATCTTAGGGATCTTAAATTTTCTCCCAACTCCCAAAAACAGGCATAGTCTCTCTTTCTCTCTCTCTCCCACACACACCTGTTGTGACTGAGCTGTAATGAGTGTGGTTTTATATAGACTGAACTCTCTCTGCCTCGCTGCTAGATCATTATATTGTATCCTCTCTCTGTGTCGGTTAAGCATTTTCTAGACCGCTCACATGTCATATGACTATGAACTCAAGCTTTGTCTCAGTGCTCTTCTCTGTGCTTATACTTTTGTCATCAGTGTTATTTCAGAATTACTGCAGCGCATTCACTGTTGGGTTTAGTTTTTCCTGTTATGTGCATGGATGATGAGGAATATACACGACTCGAGCTTTACTTACTGCCTGGCGACTATCCGAATCTGAGAATGAAGTCTTATACAGTGTGATTACTAATAAAAAAATACTCACCTTCTGGCTCTCGTCTTGCTTTTAAATCATCATGCTCTACCGGTTCTGAGGTCTATGAGCCTGCATCTAGCACACACCCCCTCAGAAAAACTCTCATTTAGTTCGCCTACAGAATACACTTGAATAATCCAACCAAACTAAGTGCCCCCTTTAGCAGTATCATGATCATTTGTGCCCTCAGGATCAGTTAAAGCTGCGGCTGAATAGTGTTTAGTAACTGAGGCAGAACCTGATGCTTTCCCCTCCTTGTATTATAACATTGAGTAAGGTTTGCTCCTCACTTCCCCAGAAGGGCCACTGAGACAACCGGAATTTCAAATTATGGCCAAATAAAACAGATCATGTGCTGTCCCCACAGCAGGTGCATTAACAGAAATCTGAATGTCAGTGACCTTGTCCATTATCTCAGGTGTTAGAATTTGTGTGTAGTCAATTTACTTCTGGGAAGAAAAGTCAGTGCGGGTATGGCAACCCTTGGCAGTGGCTTGGAGATTTGTTCCTATGACCCAGGTTCTTTTCCCTTTCATTCTAATTTATGCCCCTCTGACTTTCATGCTCAGTTCTTAAGATTTGTTGATCAGAAGAGAAGTTCTTCTCTCTCTGTTCTTATGATTTTCTAGCACCCTAGCTCTGCGTGCCCAGTCACTGAGTTATCTGACCCATCCTGATTTTTCTGCATTGTGTTGTCCAGTTCTGAAAACCGCTAAATTCCTCAGTCCTCCTTCAGGTTTCCAGACACTGCCATATTGTGTTGTTCAGGTCTTCCAAGCACTCCTGTCCTCAGTCTATCTTTTCTGCCTTGTCCTAGTTTGTGGCACCTTCTAATTGGTCCCATACTACGATAACCTAAGAATTTCCCAGTCCTCTTCTAGATCATCCTCAACTGCAACATTATGTGATCTGACCCTAACAACACCTCCTGTCCTCAGCGTGTCTTTTTTTGTCTGGTCCTGGTTTTCTTCACTTTGAGGATTCCCAGTATCAGTGAATTTGTGTTCTCACAGTTTTACAGTATTTAAAGCTATTTGTAACGCAGCCCTCCTCAGCCCAATCTGTTGTTCACTCTGTTCTTCCAACATAGTGCTGTGTTACAAATAGTTTGAAATACTGTAGATGATTTGAAGACATCAGAAACACCACAGTTCCAGATGCATGAAACCTAGAGCACATTACACAAAGGTTCTCTTGGCCCTTGGCTATAACATGAAAGATTACTACAGAAACCATAATAATTTTTTACAGGAACACTTTCCAGTGTAAATAGCATATATTGTCAATTAGTAAGAATGAATAGAGAATGAGATCCAAATAAGTGAAATAAAAAAAATCCATTACAAGACTGGAGTTAAAAGAGGACAGGGAGAAAGAGAGATGAAAGTGAGAGCTAGAAAAGTCCACTGACAAATCTCTACATGTATGTTCCAGAAACTTACCATTGATTTTATGTGATTTATACAGTTGCTTTGAGCCACCTGTAGTAAATCACTGAGCCAGAGAGGTTAATTATACATTTTTGGGTTTTCGGGCCAAGAACATTTATTGCCAGAGGATGAGCAGTAAGACTGAAGCAAACTGAAGTTTTATTGTGCATCAGCGATCATGTTTGCTGATATACAACAAATGTATATTCACACTGGTTTAATTGCATCAATTTCCCCTGACCTATTATGCCTAATGTTTTTATTTTTCTGTATTGTTGTGAGGTTTCTGGCAGCAATAGCATACTTGCACTGCACTCACATCATCACCAGGTTACGGGCCAGAAAGAGGGGAAAAGCGGTGATGTGAATTAGAGGCTGATGCTTGTATAATGTTAATTTGGTGACTATTTCAGTTGAATACATTCTGCAGTTTATTGTGTGGCATTACTGGCTTGTTTCATGGACTTCTCCCTAGTCGAGTACCTGTAGTTTAGTCCCCTTCTTTTTATTATTCATCATGTTTTTGTTGGTTCTAAATCAAAGTGCGTTTCAAGTAATTCGTTCATATAAACTAAAAAAAAAAAAATTGAAAAAAAGAGAAAACTCAACCACTAAGCCAATTCAAGTTAATAAAACTTAAACTATCGGTGCAGCTCATCAGCACTAGTACCTGCACCCCAACCAGCTAAGCCAAAAAACTCAAAGGTCTGTCCTTAAATACCCATCAGCCAGGGATCAAACCAAATCCAGGTAAGTTCCAGTTCAGCTTGATAAATATCATTATATTCATACTCCACATCTTATGTTACAATAAATCATTTCTTATTCCATTCATTTATATTAAACAGGCAGTCCTTGATCAGTTCTGCTATCTGTTATTAAGGTTATTAGATTATACTACCAATATATTTAATGCAGGTAGTATTGTTCTATAGTGTTATTTAGGTTATTAGATTATACTACCGATATATTTAATGCAGGTAGTATTGTTCTATAGTGTTATTTAGGTTATTAGATTATACTACCAATATATTTAATGCAGATAGTATTGTTCTATAGTGTTATTAAGGTTATTAGATTATACTACCAATATATTTAATGCATGTAGTATTGTTCTATAGTGTTAAAAACAGGTAAATCACACACTTCCAACACTTTCCAATGCTCTTATTTTAGTCCCACCTGCATAAATAATTATTTTAACACAAAGCCATCATTTGGCCAACCTGAATAGTGTAAGTTACTCGACTTGTTTACATGTCCTATGCAGGACCCAGAAAACGTTTAATTCACGCCACTGCAAATACGCTATGTTCAATAAAAAGAATCTTTTATTTTAAAACATTTGACTATTAGCACGTTTCGGTTAAATATTTAAATATTTAATACTAGATATCCGAGAGGGCGCAACGTTCTGAATAATGATGCCAACTTTTTTATATAAGAGAAGTCAGTTTTGTTCTGCCAAGCTAGGTAAGTAGGTAGAGCCGATGGAAAACGCCAGAAGCATTAGTATTAGATGGTGCTGAAACGGCTGACAAGATATTGGAATACTCAGTCATCTTATCTGTATCCCACAGAGCAAAACCCTGTAGCAAGCACAGGCAAAGAGATGACAGCATATGACCTGACATGAAGGGTGTTGTTTGAAACTGTATAACCAGTGATTCCGCAGTGCCAAATATGTACATGTTTTAAGTAGATTGTCAAAATCAGCAATATAAAGACTATTGTCCTGATCTCAATTCTAATGCCAAACTCGAACTATTCTTGCCCACTGTACAGTTTATCGCCTAGGTGTCTGGCACAAATAATGCCTGCTGTGCCACATGCAATTTAATCACGCACTTACATTTACGAGGGCACAGTGATGCGATAAGTAGTGTTGGAGCCATCGCTTGTTATGTTTTCCCTGTGGGTATCCCTTATGGTATTTTGCAAATTGGTGTGAACGAGTGTAGACTGGTGTCGCATTCAATTTACTGCACTCTAAGTGTGTGTGAGTAAATTATGGCATGAGGACGGGGATCAACAAGAAGCCGGTTCTGAATGCTTGAACTTTGTCCGCAGTAATGAGAAGGGTCAGATAAAGTTCAGCATATGTTCCAACACTTTTCGACACATCTTGTTGGTTTTTCAGAACATTGTTCAGCACAGTTCACTTATGGAAATGTAATGAAGAATTAAACATTTTTAGCATTTTGTGTTTAAATCCATTTTCTATTCAAAGATACAGTAGTAGGATTTAGCCATGAATAAAAAAAAACATTTATCTACAAATAAAAACAATCACATCGCACAAAGTGTTGGAAATTTAAAAATTCTTCATTAGCTAACCACTTTTTAGTGGATATTTTTAAGATTTTCAAAGCTCTTAGCTGTTAATTTTGACAGCAACCTGCTCCTTGATTTAAAAGTCTCCCCAGAAATGGAAAAAGCTTAGACTTCTGATCACAACATGCTTTATATGCTTTGAAGTATAGTTATTACATAAGTCAAAGACCTCCTTCTGTCCAGTGTTTTTGTCTTTTTCTGGCTCGCACCCAGAGTTGCCGGCTAGTCCGCAACCCCATGTGTATTAAGCGGAAAAGAAAATGAATGATTTAAAGGCAGGTTTTGTGTTTGAATGGAATATAAATGGATTAGGATTGCTAATCTAACCACCAAATGTGACAGTTAATCATATGCCATATGCCAGGTGCTCCAAATACAGTGATCACTCAGTGTATACCCTAGAGAATCTCAAGAATAGGGCCTAATGCAGGGCCGTCAATAATAAATAACTAAATGAGATCTAGGTACATATTCATCTTTAAATGGTGCAATAAATGCCAGAAAGTTGGTGATTAATTATAGCAGTGTGAGGAATTATGTTCCACTGGGAGCATGAATAAAATAGACAAGTGTCATGAAGTTCTGCCGCTAAAACAAAAAGAGCTCAAAATTCTACTTTACTCTCTTAAACCTAACAACATTGACACACGTGACATTCGTAGCTTAAACTAATCCAGATGATGGATAAGGAGCTTAGACAAGTACATACCCGGCTCATGTCTAAATTTTACTTGGCTCTACATTAAATATCATATTTTTGATCGCTACAGAACATGGACTTCGATCATAGAGAACACTGACTAAATAGCGTATGTGCATACAGTACATTTGATCCCTCTCATGCCGACTGCAGTGAAAGCAGTACATTGTATTGTACAAAAGTTTTCACAGTACTGTACAGTACTTGTAAATCTTGCAGAGCTTCTTGGAAATTCTGTCACAATTCTTCTAGAGACTTTCAGGTGACGGTCATATCTGCTCTTTTTGCAGCAAAAGCAAGAAGCCACCATAGTTTTCTACAATATGTTTTCTAGCTTCATTCAGAAAGTTGTGTGTAACATTGAACGTGTTTATGGAAAATATGGAATATAAAAAATACTGACTTGATAAAACAGAAGTCATTGAAATATACATCTATAACTAAATTACTACTAAATAAACAGGGTGCCTAACATTTTTTCGTACAGTAATATAGATAATAAATATTCAGAATCGTTACCTATTTTGTCACTTAACACATGTTCTTTCGTTTTAATAAAAACATAAATGCCACCGTGTGAAATCGATGTCTAAATTTTGTAATTAATCACCAATATGGGCCAGTCATTCATTTTTTAAGGTCCCTAATATAGTGATCATTTATTGCAAATGTATGAATTTGTACTGAGCTCAAGACTGTGTAGCTGCCTCACCTTTGGAACCTGAGTATGTGGGACGAGTTGAGTTTTCTGGGACGTTCCATCATAATGAGATGAATATTCTTTACAATGATGTCTGGCTGCCTCGGGATTCCCCATTAGGAACATCACCTGTTTTAGATCACCCTAAGCATATAAAACACACACACAAATAAAATTTTATTAAAATATAGATCCTTATACTTTTTCTGTGAATTCGGTTTATAAATGTCTTAACTGCTGTCTGAGGAAGTGCAGTGCATTAGCAAATTCTAAAAGGAATGACAGACTTCATACAGTATTTACTTCCTTTTACATACATTTAACTTGTGTAAGTGATACATTCTGCCACTGTGTCTGCACACAATGGAATTGGTCCTCTGCATTTAACCCATCCGTGCAGTGAAACACACAAATACACACACAGGTGAAG
>JAOUQT010000045.1:9401861-9413522 GCA_025769995.1 Xyliphius kryptos
AGGTAAGACGCTTCTGGCGTTGTCTCTTGGTCATAAGTGGCTTGATAGAAGGAATGCGACAGTTGTAGCCCATGTTCTGTACACATCTGTGTGTGGTGGCTGTTGAATCACAGACTCCAGCAGCAGTCCACTCCTTGTGAATCTCTCTGAAATTTTTTGATGGCCTTTTCTTGACAATGCTTTCAAGGCTGGGGTTATCCCGGTTGCTTGTGCAGCTTTTTCTACCACACTTTTTCCTGCCACTTAGCTTTTTAATAATAAGCTTGGATACAGCACTCTGTGAACAGCAGCTTCTTTAGCAATGACTTTTGGCATAACCTTCTTGTAGAGTGAATCAAGGACTGGCAGTGCCTTCCCCATGATTGTGGAACCTACTGATCCAGACTAAGGGACCATTTTAAACACTTAGGAACACTTTGCAGGTGTTTTGTGCAATATTATAATTTTCTGAGATAATAATTTTGGGTTTTCTTTTGGCTGTGAGATGTAATCATCAAGAGTAACAGAAATAAACACTAAAAATAGATCACAATATTTGTAATAACTCTGTATAATGTATGCATTTCACTGTTTAGATTTAGAATAACTGAAATAAATGCTATTCTAATTTATTGAGATGCACCTGTACTTGTATCTTAGAATCCAACCTATACATTATAGTTCATCAACTCATAAAGACAATGTTGTTTGGCACTACAGTCTAACACTGATGCTAAATATCTATTACATTTTGTCTTTCCCCATTAATCCACTTTTCTACCAATTCTCTCCACACTATTGCATTTAAGGTTGTAGAGGGTTTCTTATAAGTTAACTTATCTCTCTTTGGGATTTAATACAGATCTGTTTAGACTCTATATAGTTAAATATACTTGTAATATAGAATAATAATATAATTTTTTTTTATTTTTACCCTTGTCATGTCGAGCCGGTATTTTATTAAATATGGGTTTTATTATTAGTAAATAATAAAAGCTCTAACTTTTCATTGTACCATAAATTTTAACATTTAAATAAAAGAGCACTGCTAAAAAATAGTACCATGCAATGATTCTATTGAACTGTGCTATTATCCAAGTCATAAAGAATAATAATTTAAAACCAAGTCATTCTGAAATAGTTTTTTTTTTTTTTGCATTAATAAATAACTGCTTTTATTTTCTGTACATTATTTCAACAGCATTGGTCTTGGTAAGGTTGTAAACATTACAGAATTTTGCCTTGCTTCTTTAAACGGGTGCATATCAGTCCTATCATTTGAAGACTTGATAGGAATAACACATTGTAATTGTCTTTGGGCTCTTAAAGCATGACAAAGAGCTGGGCTGTGATTCTGTCAAATAACAAAAAAAGGTAGATTAGAGAATACACGCTAAGAATCACTGCTCTGGATATAATTTTTTCCTTCTTTCTTTCCTTTTTTAAATTTGTCAGGTTAGTCCTGGCCCCAGCAGCTGATAAAAGATGGCAGCAAATTAGATGGCAGGAAGGTGAGCTGACTGGCAACCACCTCCTCATGGTAACAGTGTTAAGGTGAATTTGGTCGAGTAATATGTTATCAATGAGAACATCACATGGTGTGGAGTGTGTGGCAGGGAATGATTTGGAGAAGGTAGTGGTGTAGAGAGCAGTCAGGAAAAGGGAGGTTATGGACGATCGAAATCGAGTAGGTTCACAGGATGGGGTTCAGCTATAACATCAGCAGGTTCCATCGGTAAATGGAAACACTACAGATTTTAAGCTTTTGTGAACAGAGAACATCCATTCATCCATACATTCATCCATCCATCCATCTATCCATCCAAGCCTGTCAGTTTCATCCACTCTCTCCCTCTCTCTCATACACACACAGACACACAGTCATGCATCATGGTCCCTCTAAGACCCAGCACATGGTTTTAGGCACAATGTGTTATTTGATGAGTGAGTTTGAGTGTAGTGAAAGGTGAAGAATAAGACAACAGAAGACAGGTGATGCTAAAATGAACATTTATAATGACTGTTGTTGCTGTCGGGAAAAGAAATATTTAAAAAATGACTTAATATATATTAGCACTAAATTGCTGACTTCACTGTTAATCCACAAGTCAAGAAACACAACTCACTATTTTTACAAACACAATGCTACATTACATTAAATATTCAATACTTTTTAAGTCAGTTAATGAATGGTGTTAAAAGAAACCACTAAAATACTTAAAAAACAAAACAGTAATTCATCTTTCCAGTCATTCCCTTTGATTTTTTTTTTTCTAGTTGTTGTAATTTATTAATAGAGTAGAAAATAAACCAAAAAAAAAAAAATAGTTCATGAAGGGTTATCAGAAAAGAAAGCTGGCAGCATAGAAACATTAAATGTGGAGCATGGAGCTTGGTTATGACTCATGGAAATGTTCTTCAGCAGAGATGAGAATTCATGCTCCTAATCATTCGAACACATCTAACCAACACAGCCGATTTACAACTAGATTCACAGATGTACTAGAGTAACTACGAGTTGCACAAAACAAGTTGACTATGAGCTTTAAAGGCAAGATATGTTTTCGACATGGACTGACATGGACAGCAGTTGTTATGAGACTGATATGTAAAAGCAGTGTTTTAATAGGTGGTAACCCACAAGCTAGCTAAATACAGTATGAAAAACAAGTGAAGCCTGAATGAGCAAGAACGTGAAAGTTAAATGGACAGGAAATGTCTTTGTAAACTATTCAGTTAACTCTTTGCAAAGCAGCTACAAAGATTTCTTTTTTTTCTTGCTATCCTTGAATATTCTATGCAGTCTCTTTAATAAAGAGAATTATGTATGTGGCTATATAATGTGCTTCATTAATATTAAACTAATTAATCTTATGTCTATCCTATGCCATTTAAAGCACTCCACAATACCGATTTTATGCTGCCAGCCCCATTCTGTTGAACGCTCTCCTGGTTACAGTTCAACAAAACGTGACAAAGAATATTTACAATGAAAAGAGAAAAAGTAAGCTGTGGAGAAGCATTTTTTTTTTTTTCATTTTTCTTTCATTTTGCTTTTTATTCTCTAAGAATTGTCCCCAATGATGAGTTTAACAAAATCATATCAACGATTAATTGCACAGTCTCAAAAAGGGTTGGAGATGGAATGAAGATTTTAAGTCCAAAAAAGTTGATGAAGACAGAAGGGAAGGAAGAAGGTCAATAAAGTTCATGAGGGGTGAAAAGTTCAAAGTTCAGAAGACAGAAGATGACTGCGCAGCTGACGTATACACTCCTCAGCTTTATTTTTCTGAGCATGTTTTAATGTTTAAAGAAAAAAAGCTGTCATGAGTTGTTTTTTTTTTGTTTTTTTTTTTTTGTTGTTTTAATGTTTCCCATCGAACAAAACTCAAATGAAGAGACTTGAGGGTGAGGAGAGTGAAAAGTGCTCCAAACATTATGGCACACAATCAGTGATGTCCTGGAGGTTGAAGAGATGGCAGAGAATTAGGAAAAGCAGTTTATAAGAGGTAGCCAGCCTTTAACCATGTTATTCCAGCTCTTGCTTTTTTTTTTTTACTGGTTGTGTGTATTTTTTTTGTCTTTTTTAGGTAATGTTGAGGCGTCATGACTGACATCATGTTATGGAGTTACATGCTGGCTTCATGGGTGCGTCCGATGGATGTCCAACATACAAGAGAACTCAAAACGTTTTGGAATGGTACTGTTGTCATTTGGCACTCAGGAGAAAGTCTGGGAGGGTGTGAGGGAGAGGTTCGGCAGAAGTGTGGGTAGTGGTTGGAAAAAAGGGGCAGTGAAAAGTGCAAAAGGGGGAAAGGGAGAGTAAACAGAATACATATGAATGACATTTTTGTTATTCTTGGTCTAGGTTAGAAAAGTGTCCTACAAATAAAACAGAAATCAAAAGGCAGAAAAGAACAGTGATATGACGAATGTGTTTTTAACAAGTTTGCGTTTACGATTGGTACAGGTTTGGGACCCCGGCGTTCCTATAGAGGGTTGAGGTGGGGTCAAATTGGGGATGTGCTGGCCACTGGGTGGTGAGTATGATACTCTAGCATTAAGCTCACAATACAAGCAATGACTAAACCTTTTCCACACTGAAGGAAACCATAAGTTTGCATTCTTCACTCTGCTGTGTGCCGCCAAACTCAGTAACGTGACACGAGACGGGCTTCGCTTGTGCAGGAGCACCGACACAGAAGGAGCGTGACACTTCCACATACACAAAGCTGTTACACGCATTGTAACACATAAAAACCCCGTTTAAATTCTGCATTCAGTGCCTGTATTTAAGCATGAATCCAGACAGTGCAAAAAGCTATCGGCATGGATCACAAAAGAACCCACTGTCTTTTAAAAATTAAAAATCATTACTCATTAAAAAATTAACTCTGATTCTTGCAACCTTACAGCGCCGTGCAGATTTAAGGGTAAAATATTTTGTTAGTTGTTTCCAATGGATTTTATGATAATTTGTAAATAGACCAGAGGGGGACCCCCAAGCTTATATATACACATAATTCAGAATTTGCCTCATGTTTGGGGCACAATTAGATGAATGGCATCGAGTGTGCATTATAAAACGAATGAGATTGAGCTTGATGATCACAATGTTGTGGGTCAAAGAAATCGTACAGCATTAATGCAGACTAAAAGATGTTAGTATTGATGGACAGTATGCAAAAAGCTCATCATGTTGCAAGACCCACGATTGAAAGAGTGATATGCAAACTTATGCAGTGGTGGTACATTTAAAAACAATTAAAACATAAGCTCCCTTTGAATTAATGTGGACAAATAAATCCCCAACCACTGACACTATATTTTTGTGAAAATCAAAATTAAAATTAAAAATGCACAAAATAGAACTGCATTTTTTTTTTTTGAATGGGTGGATGGTTTGGTTCCAGCAAACGGACAACAAAACCTCTTGATGCTCTTTGTTCCGACATGCAAAGATTTGTCCTCCTGGAGATAAATGCACGCTGCCTAGTTTTGTTTGCTTTTTGTTTTTTGACATATTTTTTCCACACTTCACTTTAATATCATGCAATATAGACGTGCAAAACAAACAAACAAAAAAAAACCATAACACCTATTTTCACAAAATACATTTTTCGAACTAGAAAATTCTGAGAATGCTGATGATGTATTAAACTTCTGCTTGCCTATGGCGGTCTTCCAGCCCCAGGACCTTGGCATTGACGGCTACGAGACATCGTATGCAAGTAATGGGTGCCAAGGTCCAAGACTCCTCTCTTTAATGTTAGTTCTTAACGGGGACAGAAAACTTTTAACTTAATATTACTACCATCTATTTTGCTTAGACTACATATAAAGAAAAGCCACGTTTACCTCTGTTATGTATAATTGTGGCTTGTTTGGCACTTTTCACATTTTTTTTCTTCATTTATAAAAGTAAGTCTGCTTGTAGCTAATGGTATTTAACTCACAACTACAGTCGCTGAATCTGGAAAGAACTATTTTGGCACGTTCATGTAGTCTGTTTCATACAGCAATGATCTTATTGTGTAGCTTTTATCACGCTCTTGCACTAGCACGACTTGCGAAACAATCAACCGGATATGTTTACCTTAAATTTTAGTACGTCACTTATTCAATAGCAGCATTTTCACAACTTAAAAATAGTAAATATGCAAATCTACTTAACACTTAGGTAAATCGTAAGCTTCTACACGGAAAGACGAGACGGGACGACATGCTACTACAGATATTGCTTCCAGTACTCAATCACATTTTATCTAATTGCCCTTTTACTACCAACAAAAAATACAGATGCCTCCTTTTAATAATGTTTTCTAATACTGAAAAACAGACACCTAAACAAAACAGGAAGCTGCTCCTAGACGCACTAAGTTGGCACCTTTTCTTAGTGTTCACATTAAAAGTTCACAGTTAATATCTTGCGTTTCTCTAAGCCATTATTCCGGGTTTCCTGTGATGAATGCGACTCCGCCCTCTTATCCTACCCCCTAGGACAAAACATTAGTGTGTGTAAGTGTGCATGTGCGTGTCGTGGGGTGTTTATGGCGAGTGACATGACTGATCCTGATTCTGGCTTGTTTGCACATGAAGGGCAGGGTTTATAAACTGTGTCAGCGAACTGCACTAGAAACTGTGGAGGCACTCAAATCCTCAACATCCAGGTCGTTATAATCGGATGGAAAATGCTGCGGTTCAATTAGAACCGTTGCTTTTTTTGTCTTCTGCAACAGCAGCGTTTGCAATCATTTGGTCATGAAGCTACAAATCCAGCATCATCTTGTTAATTCCGTAATTCAGTAAGCAGTGCCTTTCTGACTGCACCTGCAACCAGCGTTTCTAGCATTAAGAAAGCTAAACTCCGTCTTTTTGCAAAAATATGCTTAACTGTAGCCTCTTTCGGCATGATCTCTTTGCGTCAGTCATTGTTTTGTGAAAGAGCAAGCAAACACGCACTTCAGCACCAGACATTGCCACCCATGGAGAGATGTGACTCTGGGTTGATGTGTCAAAATGGGGGTGCACAGAGGTAAAGAGGGGTTGAGAAGAGGTGAGGGAAGGTTGATGGTGTTAGATGGGAATAAAGAAGCCTCCTTACCACTCAGATTTACTCTCCCTGGTGTTCCAAATTTAGAATATGAGAGGAAGACAATTGTGTTTTTAGTCAATGAAAAAAACAGCATGTTCTTGCATTCCTCTGATTTACGGTCATGCTTGTCCATACACATGTCTGCAAGATGCTCGGGTTTGTCTTTGAGTTTAATGAAGGGCACGTTAGTCAGTCATTTAGACTGGATTTGAACCTTCGCCCCACTCAACATTACACACGTTGGCATGAACCTTGAATGCTGGCTGTAATCAAAGGCGGGTTGTAAGTGTGACACTGATTATGCTGAATAGAAGGTGTCTGAGCACCTACATGTGTGGTTACTAGGATATTACCATAGGTGGACGTTTATATTCCCTGCACCATCTGAAATAATCAATCCAGATGGTATGTCCGACGTGAGCAGCAAACAAAATGCTTCTATTCGCTGTTCTCAGCCCATAGTGCTGAAGCCATAGTGTTTGTCGTCTATCCACAATTTCTCCATGATATTCGTTAACCCCCTCGACCGGTTGGTTATGACGTAAAACCCTGACGTTGTCGGCCTTCGAAGCGGCCTCCACACTTCACAGTGCATTAAAACGAAAAAGTCAATTCAGTGTTTTCTCGCAGTAACAGAATGCAGGACGACAGGACCTTTCGTAGCAGCTTGTAAACTGTTCTGATGAGTACGGAGAATCTTTCAAATAAGTCAAAATCAGTATCGCCACCTCATAATCTTATAATCCATAATCCCGCCTTGATACCAGACTGGATAAATGGCTTACTATCTTGTCTGCAAGCTTCTCCCTGTGCTCATGAGAACTAGTTCAGATCTTGTTCAGTAGTATCTGTTCTTAAAGAGACTCATCTATTTGTCAAAATTCGTAAAAAACAAAACAAAACAAAAAAACAATGAAAAACAAACAAAAAACATTGTTCAGTGCTGCCGCCTAGGGATCTGAGATTCAGATATTCTTGCTTTAAAAAAAAAAAAAAAAGTGCACCACAAATTCTTATAATTAAAAGGACATTTGTTACCATTGGGTTCAAATACCAGTCTAAAAAAATTTAAAAGCTTTGATCTGTTGCACTGAGTCAAAACCATCGTTTGTTCAAACCCACGCAGCTTTGTGCAAAAGTCTATCTACTCTTTATAACTCGATATGTATGTAAATTGTCTTGTTCTACTGATTTGTCTACCCTCAGATACAAGCGGTTCCCTTTTTTGTGTCTAAATGTGAGCGTATGTATTAATATTAATGTACAGTACATGATCACTGCCCATTGATCCTACCCTCTCAGGTGATGCTGATGGTGCGGTTGTCACTGGACTTAAATAAGACATATATTACAGAGTGACACACACTATTCAATCCACTTAAATAAAAAAAAGATAAAGTCCAAAATATTCTTTACATTCATGTCAACCTGAATTCACAGATTTTAAAAAAGCAAATATTTCAGTCCTGATTGGTGAAATTCTATTAATAAATAATATCCACTGATCGTGAGATTCTTGCAATAAGAGTAGAACTACTACTACTGCTTAGAGTAAGAATAAAATTAAATGTTTTTCAGCCATGCCGTTTGCTCCACTTTGAATTTAGGGTCACGACCCAAGTCGGCTCATTTGGCCTGACGTACGTCTCGAGCCACATTTTTCCATATATTACTGTAATCTTGTATATAAGGAACCCCTGTGTTTTGGCGAGTGACCCAGTCAGTTTCTCGTTGCCTGAAATTTCAGGCCTGGCTGCCATTTAAGGGGGTTGTATGGGGTAACAGAGATTCTGTAAGTAAATCTGCTATGTTTTCGAGCACTGTTCGAAATCATTTGTATACTGTCTCATCAAACCCACCCCTCAAAAGGGCAGAGGAAACATGAGCAAGAGGTGGATCTTTGAACTGAGGAGTTAAACAGTACAAAACAACAAACTTATCGGTTGGAAACGGATTGCGAAGGGTTCGGTGCTAAATCCAGCTGGGTTGAAGCTCTCTGCCCTGTCCACCCCCACCCCCCCCAACCTCACCCACCTGCTGGGAGCTGCAGTAAGCATGCCAGTCTGAAAAACCTTTCACCTCTGTCCAGAAAAAATGAATTAAAACACAAAAAAGCCCCTAAAATAACACAAAAAAAGGCAACAAATTAAAAAATTCTGAAAGATCCAAACTTAAGAAATGAACCAATATATACATTAGAAATGTGAATTTTTTTTGTTTTGTTTTTCTTGGTTTTCATCATTTTTTCACCCATTCTTTTTCGTTCCGAGTGTGTGGACTATTTTTTCCATCTATTATTAATACTGAAATTTGCACGTAGCTTGTGAATGATTTCTTTCAAAACTTTTTTTTTTCTCTTTCTCTGTTTCTTTCCATCCATCCCCCATGCCATCTCTCTCCCCATTTTATCCCACCTTCTGTGGATTGGTGGCCCTCACACCCTGCTCGTACGTGATTCTCTGGCTGATGAGGTACTGGGCCGCCTGCGTGGCAGCTGGGGATCCTGTGATGGTGACTTTACGATTCCTGGTGCCAGGAACAAACTCTCCCTTTTTAGAGATCTGAATTCGGGCTCCTGTCAGTTCCTGGTACTCCACAAGCGTTTTGCCACCCTTGCCCAAGATGGCCCCCACCAAGTTCTCGGGTACCGCAATCTCCACCACATCCTTGGCTCCCTCGGCCAACTTCTCAGTGGCCAGTAACGAACTTGCTACCAATGGGGATGCCGCGCTTAGGTAGCCGTTGGTAGCCCCTGTGGCGGCGGCTAGTGAGCCCAGAGTGAATCCTCCCAGACCAGTGGCAGGGTGGCCGGCACTGGTGGAAGCGTCATTGGCGTAGGAGGCCAGTAAGTTGGCTGCTGCAGCTGCGGCAGGGTTGGCGCTCGCTGCCACGGCCGCAAGAACCCCTGAGGCAGCGGCTGGGTTCAGACCCAGACCCAGGGAATTGGTGTTGTAACCGTAGCTGGCCAAAGTGTTGAGAGCTGAGGTGATGGCTAGGAGGTCGTTCCCTGAGAAACTGGACATGGCGGCGGTAGGGAAAGCACCCACACCTGCCAGACTGGCCTGTCCCAGGAGGCTGGAGGCTGTGGCGGCGGCTGCAGCGGCTGCAGCGGGCATGACCTCCGCTGAGTTAGCATATGGCGAGCCTGTGGGGTTGGAGTTCGCCACAGGACCGGTGACATTGGAGTAGCTGATGTTAAGGCAGCTGCTGCTTTGTGGGTCCTCCTGGATCTTCTGCACAATTATCTCGACGGCTTTTCGATTCTGCTCAGGTTCTCCGCTGATGGTCACCACCCGCTCCTGCAGGTTGATACCTTCTGGTTTTTGGGAGAGCTGAACCCATGCACCAGACTGCTCCATTACAGCCTTCACCGTGGCTCCACCTTTACCAATGATCAATCCTGCTGTGCTGTTGGGCACGATCAGTTTGGCCTGGAGAACACATAAGTAAAAAAAATGCATTTATTCTCAGTTATCTAACATGACATGACCACTCATTAGCTTGTGTGCAGAATAAACAGACGAATGATGTACAGCTTTTCAAAAAATACAGTGTTTTTGGGATTGTATGCTGTTAATTTGGGTAGAAAAAGTCCTCAGTTATACTCGGGAACAAATGTGTTCGGGCATTTTGAATCACTCAGAAGGTGATCTCAGTGAGTGCCACATCATTTAGGCTTATTTGTGTGTTCGTGTTGGGTAAGTTACAAAAACACTCCTCTTACATGCTGCCCCACATAGTGTAGTCCTCCACCTTCATCTGCATACTGCAGTAGGAAGACAACGTGGAGAGACGCAGCCGAGTAAAGCGAATGAACAGGATTTAATGAAAAGACAAATACCCCACAAATACAGAAGAATGCTTTTTAACAGGAAATACACATTAAAGTCCTTAAACTATGTAAAATGATAAGATATTTAAGAAAGCATGTGAGGGCGTGATGGTTTTTTGTCCTTGTGCTTTCTGCATTCTGAATCACTGGGTAAAAAAAGGCTCCTTGTGAAAAGCATCGACTCCCAGGGGTCAGCGTTTCTATGGCAACTCGACTCCAGCATTCAAGGGGCCACTGAGAGTCTGAATGGTGCATAGCAACCAGCCTCCCTATTTCACGCACAAACACGCATACACACACCTGCACACACAAATGTGAGCATTTTCATCAAAACACCTTGAAATATACAGTTGCTGTTCTAGCTGTCGATGTGTAAACACATCAATTCCTATCATTTTATTTTGAGATTATAGAAGAAGGTAGATTGCTGCATTTATTAAATAATATGTTGTCTCAAAATCTACAGGCTTAAATATGAACAGGTTATACATTGTATAGATTTGGTGTAGTTGCTAAGGCTGAATGTGTGTATTGGATATATGTGCATTTGTGTTGATAAATAATCCAAAAATATGTGGCAGGTCAATCAGTTCCATTTAATTCAATGGAAAACCTGTGTCTGATTTGGACAATTCTGCATATGGAGTATTTACAGTGTCGCAATGACGGATAGGGAAAAGGAAATATTTTTTATAAAGATGGGAGGAGTAGTCTGAAAAAAGCAAATGGGAGCCGTGTGTGTGTGTGTGTGTGTGTGTGTGTCTGTGTGTGTGTGTGTGTCAGAACAAAGCAGAAAGCAGAAGAATAGGGCTGAAGGGGTGGTGATTGGCTCGGTCTTGCCCTTGTTTCCTTTGTTTCCTGTGCTTTCCATTTTGTGCAACAAAGTCTGCAGTGGTGCGAAAACTAAAAGTTTGTAAAAACTTAATTTCACACCTTAATTCACTTAAAAATCTATTCATTTCATATAAAACTAATATGTATACAGTTCATATTTTCATTGTGTCCATTTTGCTGTGACATGAATAATCACAGATTGAGACATTAAATCCTCAAAGCTCAACCTTTTATATATTAGGGCTGGGACGATATGACCTAAAATCACTATTGCGATATATTTAGCAGTTCACCTCGATAACAATAAATGGACGATAATTTTAATACACACTTACCCCAAAATAAATATTGTATAAGGCCAACATAAATACTTCACAGCCATCTTGATGGTAAAATTCCCTTTTTATTGCCACATAGTCAC
>JAOUQT010000045.1:9413622-9436276 GCA_025769995.1 Xyliphius kryptos
GCAGAAGTGTGGGTAGTGGTTGGAAAAAAGGGGGGCAGTGAAAAGTGCAAAAAAGGGGGGAAAGGGAGAGTAAACAGGATACATATGAATGACATTTTTGTTACACTTGGTCTAGGTTAGAGAGTGTCACAAATAAAAAGAGGTAAATTAAAAATAGAAAAAGAACAGTGATATGACAAATGTGTTCTAAACATTGCTGGTGCTTTGATGGTTACAAGCCTAAGAATGACCCCGGGATTTGTTTCAAGGGTCAGGTGGGGCCAGATTGGAGTTGGAAAAGTGCAAAGCTCTAGCAAGATGCCTGCATTGAAAGCAATGACCTTCTCAACATCGAATAAACCATCATTTTCCATTAATCGTTTCTATTCCGCATTTGACTAAGCCGCCAAACATAGTAACATGATACAAAACATGAGCTATATTTGTGCAAGATAGCCAACAGAGAAGTGCCACATGTTCAAGCACAAAAAAGCTGCTAAAAGTATGAAGAAATTCTACAGTCAACAATATGAGCATGGCTGGATACAGTGCAACAATCTGATCTCATACTGGTTTGGATTTAATAAAGATGTTTTGCTCAAATTACAAATAGATCAATAAGCTGAATCTTGAATTGCGTAAGATGGATTTCTCAGATATATTGGATTTTTTGTTTCAGTAAAGAGTGGCATTCCCTTATTGGTACCTTGACCACAAATCAAAACATTCATTCATTATTCACAATTTGTTCTTTACTGTTGCGATTTGCCAGGATTTAGCGGCCAGGTCACATAAGCAGAATAGAATCTGGGGTTTGGAAATGACAAAATCTGAACAGCAGAGACAGAGGGCTCCTATGATTACTTTTCACAACTCATTTACTGTCATTTAAAATTTGGGCCAAACGGCTTTTATAAAGTATGCATCATCAAAACCATGAATTTGAGCATCATGTGAGTGCTAATGTGACAGAAACAGAAGAAAGCACTGGGTGTTATGTAGCCTAAAAGATGTTAGTATTGGCACACAATATACAAAAACACATCATGCTTTAAAATTCATGACTGAAAGTGATATGCAAAGTTATGCAGTGGTGAGTACATTCAAGGACGAGACCTCAGTTTTTTTTTTTACTGAGAAATGAAACAACAGATTTAAAGCCAATTTTTAATCAGCTTGCTTTTGCTATCCATGTCCGGACAGCGTTTCTCTTAAAATATTGTTATACTTTAAAACAGCAAGGAGAAAGAAATGCACAATGGTTATGCATGAATGATTTTGGTTCCTGTAAAATGGACAACCAAGCATCTCAGTTTAGGTTTCGCAGAACTGAAAGACAGGACAGAGTGTGTAAAAAAGTCCAAAGCTTTTAGTGTTGACATGCAAAGATTTGTCCTCAAAATTAACGCACATTGCCTAAAGTTTTGTTTTTTTTTGTATGATTTTCACTTCTTGTATTTATTTTTTTTTAATCCACACATTACTTTTGTTGATATCATGCAATATAGACGTGCAAAAAAAGATAACATCTATTTTCACAAAATACATTTTCAGAACTAGAAAAGGCTGTATTAAGAATGCTGATAACGTATTGAACTCATGCTAGCCTAAGTCTACGGCAGTCCTCTAGCCCTGGTCACGCAGCATTAACAGCCGCATGGCACTATATGCGTTTGTCCGGTTGAGCAAAATGATTCCCTCATCACACTTTCCTCTTTAACTAGTTTACCAGGAGCTGGAAACTATTAACTTAATAGCACTAACATCTATTTTGTTCTTACTAGATTTTAAAAAAACGGCCACTTTTCTACTTACACCTTAACTTTGTTTCATTTGGCACTTTTCACATTTTTTTAACTTATAAAATTAAGTCTGCTTGTAGCTAATGATGTTTAAATCACACATTTACAGTTGCTGAGTCTGTAATCATCTATTTTGGCACGTTCAGGAATTTAATATAGCGATGATCATATCATGTAGCATTTATTACACCTCTTAGAACTAGCACACCTCGCTAAAATGACTGACCAGATATGTATTAAAATTTTAGTATGTCACTTATTCAATAGCAGCATCTTCACAACTTAAAAAATATTAAATATGCAAGTCTACTCAACATCTAAGCGAATCGAAAGCTCCTACACAGACGGAATAAAAGACGAGACATGACGACATGCTACTACAGATATTGCTTTCCTGATCACATTTAATCTAGTTTCCCGGTAACTAACAACAGAAAAATGCAGACGCTTACCTAAAACTATCCCCCCACCCCACCCTTTAATATGCAGGTTAAGTACTGAAATAAAGGAAACTAATTGCAAACAGGAAGCTGCTCCTAGGCACACTGATGGCACCTGTTCTTAGAGTTCACATTGATATTTCACAGTCATATCTTGAGTTCCTTAATATAACTAAAGAAATGTTTGTATAATGAATTAATCTGTCTTATCCTCGCTTTTTCTGCAAAATAAATCAGTGTCGGTGTATTGGACTGTTTATGGCGTGTGACGTGATTCGGTTGTGTTGGTACACTCTGTGGGACATGCATGCACTCTAAAATGCGGAGGCACTCTAGTTTTCTCTTTGACTGGAAAATGTACGAATCAGCCCCAAATTCATTTGGAAAACACATTAATACTACTGTCTAGTGCAATTGCTAGCGTAATTAGTTACTAGAGTCATTTAAGTGTTTTAACACGATGTGAAACATTCGGATAAACCACTAACGACTCTTTAAGTCTTAATGCATTGAACCCTAATCGGTAAAACCAGCAAGTCTTCCTACTAAGGTGCTACACACAGTCCCTGTTCACCTCGTAGACCTGGATTCAAGTTCAGTGCAAGCATTTCCTATATACACAGCAACATCTAGGTCACATCTTCTCCTCTGTTGAGACATTGTTTTGTGAAAGGGCAAGCAAACATGCACTTCAGCCACCCATGGAGAGATGTAAGAGAAGGGGGGTCTCTGGGTTGATGTGTCAAAATGGGAGGTGCACAGAAGTAAAGAGGGGTTGAGAAGTGGTGAGGAAAGGTTGATGGTGTTAGATGGGAATAAAGAAGTCTCCTTACCAATCGGTTCAGAGTTACTCTCCCTGATGTTTCCAAATTGAGAGGAAGACAGTTTTATGTTAAGTCGGTGAAGAGATCGAGCACACACTGCTGTCTAGATTCTGTTCTGGGTCTCATTTATTCATTTCTGATTCTTTTGTTCCTCCAGGCTGTTGTTTAAGTGAAAGGTCATTTCCAAAAGCTTGAAAATCTCCTTTCAGATGAATTATATTTTTGTCCACACATGGGTTGTTTAAACTGAACGTGGAAATCTCCTCACATCCTCAGTGTTTTATATGGGAGCAGGTAGAGTGATTGCTGCCGGTAATTTATAAGAAGCCTGAGAACTGGGAAATAAACTCTATACCCAAACGCTTCTTCTTCATTAGTTAGATGTTTTCTGTGTGTAGCATACCAGTGTCTCCTAAGCTATTATAGTCGGCACTCTTTTTAAAATTTAACCATCCATTTGCCATGTTTTGTTTTGTTTACTGACGTAGAACCTTGACTGGGCCTTCAAGCATGGCCTCCACACTTCACAGTGCATTAAGACAAAATTCAGTGTATTCTAAAAACAAGAGTATGCATGTCTATTGGACTGTTTAGCAGCACATCAATAGTTCTGATGAGTACAGAGAAGTTCACAAAAGTATCCAAAACTAGTGGTATCCGCTGCACAGGAAATGGAGAACTAAAAACTCACTGCACAAACAAGCTGAACATATTAAATAAACCAAAAAATTTTTTTTTTCTATTTAATCTCTGCCACCATGTAGTAATTAATACGGCAATGGGTTAATAAATAACTCTTTGCTCACCAGAACTAACGTTTTGTTCGTGTATTAGTTGTTCAGTAGTATCTGTCCACAAAGAGATATATTTCTGTTTGATATATGATACATCGACACAAGTTGTCTATAGCCAGTGACAAGTGACTCGAGCAAATGTCATCACTTAGCTCCCTAACATAATTGCACCACGTTTTCTAAAAAAAGAAAAGAGGACAATTTTAAATGCTGTCTGAGATTTAAATACGGGATATGATCTGATGAATTATATGCGTTCTAGTAATCAGTATACGCCCCTGAATGTGCACTATCCTCGTTTTTTTTTAAATCCTCAAACATGTATATATTTTAATTGTCCTGTTTCACTGATTTGTCTACTCTTAAGTCAGGCAGGGTTACTTTTTAATGTATAAACCTTTTGTAAGTGTGTGTGCATATGTGTGTATGTGTTTCCATTGTATAATTTGTAGTGTACTGTGCATTATACCAGCTCATATTCACTCGGATGGTGCCGACGGTGCAGTTGTCACTGGACTATAAATAGAACATATATTACACTGTGACATACTATTCAATTCACTTAAATAAAAAACTAAATCCAAAATATCGTCTTTACATTCATGTCAACCTGAATTCACAGATACAAAAAATAAAACACATCAGACCCGATGGGTAAAATTATAATAATAAATATTATCAATGGTGAGCATTTTTGTAATAATGTAGAACTACTACTTATAATAGTATTTCGATTAATACCAGATGGCAAGTGCCACAAAGTCTGTTTGCTCTGGCATGCACCTGGTTTAAAGATAACTTTAGGTTTTCGGCTATAGTAGCTAGAAGGAAAGACCCTAATTAGCTCCCCTTCACTTCCTTATCCTGCCCGGCAGGGATTGAACTGGTTGGGTCTTGGACAATGTGTAAGGTGGCATGGAGAACCATTGACCACATAAGGAAATCAGCCCTAAGTCTAAAACCCCAGCACTTGTTTGCCATCTAAGGACACAGGGGCACGAAATTAAAATGAGAAGTTAACAATAAAAAAATATAATAATCTTGTCAGCCATGAATTAACTGGCAATGGTTACAGGGGACCACTCTGTTCTCCCTAACCCCACCACCTGTTGGGATCTGCAGCAAGCATAAAATACCATTCACCACTGTCCAGAAAAAAATAACAAAAAATAACTGAAAAAAAAAATCGAAACCAAATTTTCAACCAATAAAAAAATCCTGAAAATGAAAACGTAAGAAATAAACCCATATATACATTTTACATGTTTTTTTTCTTGGTTTTCATATTCTTACTAATTCCTTTTCTTGCAATGTGGACAATTTTCCTTCTTTTTTAATACTGAAATATGCACGTTGCACAAAGTAGATGATTTCTTTCAACATTTTGCCCTCCTTTCTCTGAATCCTTCCATCCATCCATCCCCCACTCCTTCTTTCTCCCTGTTTTAGCCCACCTTCTGTGGATTGGTGGCCCTCACACCCTGCTCGTATGTGATCCGCTGGCTGATGAGATACTGGGCTGCCTGTGTGGCAGCAGGTAATCCTGTGATGGTGACTTTTCGGTTCCTAGTGCCAGGAACAAACTCTCCCTTTTTTGAGATCTGGATTCGGGCTCCCGTCAGTTCCTGGTACTCCACGAGTGTCTTGCCACCTTTGCCCAAAATAGCTCCAACCAAGTTCTCAGGTACGGCAATCTCCACCACATCCTTTGCACCCTCAGCCAGCTTCTCAGTGGCCAATAATGAACTAGCTACTAGTGGAGAAGCTGCACTCAGGTATCCATTGGTAGCCCCAGTGGCAGCAGCCAGTGAGCCCAATGTAAATCCTCCCAGGCCTGTAGCAGGGTGGCCGGTACTCGTGGAGGCATCATTGGCATAGGAGGCTAGGAGGTTGGCTGCTGCTGCAGCAGCAGGGTTTGCATTGGCTGCCACAGCTGCTAGAACCCCTGAGGCAGCAGCTGGGTTAAGCCCTAGACCCAGGGAATTGGTGTTATATCCATAGCTAGCCAATGTGTTAAGAGCTGATGTGATGGCCAGGAGGTCATTTCCTGAGAAGTTGGACATGGCGGCAGCAGGAAAGGCACCTACCCCTGCCAAACTGGCCTGCCCCAAGAGGCTGGAGGCTGTGGCAGCAGCAGCAGCAGCTGCGGCAGGTATCACCTCAGCCGAGTTAGCATATGGTGAGCCTGTTGGGTTTGAGTTGGCCACAGGGCCTGTGATATTGGAGTAGCTTATGTTAAGGCAGCTGCTGCTCTGTGGATCCTCCTGGATTTTCTGTACTATTATCTCCACAGCCTTGCGGTTCTGTTCAGGTTCCCCACTGATAGTGACAACTCGTTCTTGCAGATTGATACCCTCTGGTTTCTGTGAGAGTTGCACCCACGCGCCTGACTGCTCCATTACTGCCTTAACCGTAGCTCCACCTTTACCGATGATCAGCCCTGCTGTGCTGTTGGGCACAATCAGCTTTGCCTGGAGAAATAGAAAGAATCGAACAGAGAGTTACATTAAAACACTGTGATTAACTTCAGCTTCAGCATTTACTTTGTAATACATATACATTTTAATTTAGCAGAGTCACTGATTACAGCAACTACTTGGGACTATGTTGGCCTGAATCCCTTTGGCTCATATCTTCACTGATGAAGTTGCTGTCAAACGACAGAAAAGTATAAACACTGGTTGCCATGGTACTGTGAGTTTGAGATGTGAGTGTTTAATGTCCAATTGAGTACACAAAGTTCTCTCTGCATATTGATCTTATTACAACAGTGTTCATTATTCTAGAGAACAAACATGTTTTGGCATTCTTAGCTAGAAAATGATGTCAAAAAATGGTGAAACAGTTATGGCTATGTGTGTTCATGTTGGATCAGTTAAAAGCTATTCCATATTGTGTAGCAGATGTCCCTCGACCATAAGGATAAAACAATTCTCTTGACATCAGACAGAGTTCAGTGTGTGCAAATATACATGCAGAAAATACATAGAATGATAAAAAGAAATGGGAAAATCCTTCAGGTTAACAAAACCGTTCTCTGTTCAGGTTTTTACTGAAATGAGAACGACATTTTTAGCAAAATCCTTAGAACAAATCCAAGACTATTACGTGGCACATAAAGCATTAACAGATAGAGAGAGATAGAGAGAGAGAGAGAGAGAGAAAGAGCAGGTTTTTGTCCTTATTTTTTCTGCTCTCTGAATCACTGGGTAAAAAGAGGCTCCTCGTGAAAAGCATCGACTCCCAAGGGTCAGTGTTTCTATGGCAACTCGACTCCAGCATTCAAGGGGGGACTGAAAGGGAGTTGGAACAGTGCATAGCAACCAACCACCCTTTTCTACACAAGAAAACAAAGCCACTCACACATATATACACACACACCTGCGCACACAAACGCCATCCGGCTATTAAAGCACTTCATTTAAGAAATATTTGTAGAGATATATGTACTAATACTTATCAGTTTTATATCAGTGTCTAAAACGCTCAAAATACATATGCCTCTTTTGTTGTACTAAGGGTATAGAAGAAGATGGAGTGCATGTTTGCACGTTAAGCCATTCTCTACCAGATTTTGTCTTAAAATAACCTATGATTTAACACACACCTAAGAATCAATATATACACAACACACTGTGTATGACATACTATATAGAATCATATAAAGTAGAGCAACTACACACACATCAGATGCTTGAATGACAGTTAATTAAATAATTTTATAAAATGAAACCATAAGACTGATTTACACAATTCTGCGTATTTGCACATTACATAATTATAGATATGGATAGGAAAATACTTCCACAACAATAGAAGAAGCAAACTAAAAGCGGCAAGGAGGAGGAGTGTGTGTGTCTGTTTTAATGTACTGAATATGAACAGAGTAGGGAAATTGGGTGTTGATTGATGGTGTCTTGCCTTTTTGTTCTTTTGTTCCTTTTTCCTTTCCCTTTATGGATCGTGCTGTAGTGAACTACCTGCTCATGCAGCGCACCAGAGACTGTTGACCTTCACTGACATGGCGTTATCTAAAGTACATTTACATAGAAATTGGAGGCAGGAATATATAATATTCCATGATATTTTCTAGCCCTATTTTAGTTTTGCATGTTGCTTTAAGAAATAACAGTTAACACAATCTGATCTCAAATGGCTGAAAATAAATCAGAAAGAGAATGAGAGAGAAAGAAATAAAGGCTTGTGAGACAAAAATAAAGCATTTTTGATCTGTTCCTGGACCTCCATCCATATGGAATCACTAACCTGTAAACATGTGTGGAGTTAGCATAGGGTTCTGGGAAATGGCTAATAAAATGCAGCTCAGTCATAAAGGATGTGGGCATGTATTATTGCTAATTCAAAGTCACAGATTTTCTGTTACGTCTGCCTCATGAAAAAAAAACAAAATGAGCTCAAAGCACAAATCCAACAAAAGATAATCTTTCTTTCTGCTGAGCTTTCACTGAAGCTGCAAATGAAACCCCATGAGGCTGTGCAATCGCACATCTACAGACACTCTCCAACAGTCCACACTGACACATGCAGCATTGTGTAGTGTACAAACACTGTGGAAACACTTCACACCACTGCCCAACTAAACACGTGTTTTCTAATAGCATCATGACTAAACCTGACTCCCTCTCTGAGCTCGCTCTGAAACACACAGTGGAATGGAGGATTTGGACAATACCACAGGGACTTAAGGTCCCTGCCGAACCCTCCAAAGAAAACAGCAACTGTTCCTCTCCATCACACACACTGCCTTTCTCTATACTCCAGAGTGATGTGTGACTTCACAACCGAAGCTGTTTGTACTTTGAAGTCTTAAGCGCTTGACTCTGGGATAATCGCCTGCCTCCTGATCCCAGGCTTAATCGCCCATCCCATGCATCTGTCTGCCTTGACCACTGGAATTAACACACACCAAAAAACGCAACATAACTCGTAGCTGGTTAAAAATAAAACTATGTCTTTTTTTCTCACCTACAGAGTTTGGTTAACATTGAACGTCCCTAAAGGACCAGCACCCCACTCACAGTATTCATGCTTTAAGTTTAATAATGAATTGCTTTTTTAAAGTGATGAGGTTGATCTACCCAAGAGGATTATTCTTATCCTTCAGTTCCATCTATCCCACACTATGCTTTTTAACCCTCTGTTTTAATGACACAAGCAAAGAGGGGCAGAGGGGAGAAAATGATGTACCACAACTATTACATTATAAAATTTCACCCAGTTATCGCGTCAGTTGATCAGAGTCAGTTGATCATGCTTTCAGTCTTGTGTTTGGATCGTATCACTGTTAGCTAAATGAAGTGAATTTAGCACATAAACGCATAAGAGGTCACATTGTACATCAAATGACCGCCAACAGAATAAAAATATTCAGGGGTCCAAAAATAGTTTGACTTAAATAACTCCAAATCCAGAGCAAATCCGTCTGCTGCCACACCCACAATGGCTAACATACTGCGCTTTAGGGGCATGCAGCTTGACCTAAAAACAATATGGCAATGTTTAATCTCTAGGATTATCGCAGTGTATTCCTGGCCTGATACATTTTGTGATGCATCTATAGGTGAATAAAGCTGGTTGATAAATTCTTTCTCTCTTAACCCTTAGAACTTGGCTACATCTTGCAATACCAGTGATAATGTAGAAAAAACTGGTGTAAAATTTTTTGTTTGTTTATTTCTAAATTGTCTGCGGATGATGTGTAACAATTAAGCAATATATTAGAAATTAGGAACCATTTGTGTTTTAACCGCATTCTCCAAATGTACTGTATATCCAAATAACTAGTATATAGTATACTTTGTTTCAGTTTTCAATGAGTGCAATATCATAGCCAATATAAATGTATTCATATTTTTATGCCTAGGCATGATTTTTGTGAATTCCAACTCGTATGTTTCATACACTTATCAGCCGTTAATAAATGAAGTGAAAATATACAATAATTATATTTTACTGTATTCAATGTAAATAATAATTATAAACATAATAAAAAAACGAACAACTGCATTATCATGGCTTGAAACAATACAAATAATATACTGAAAATGACATACATAGACTAATACATATACAGTACTAATGTAATTGTATATCATTGATAGGAAATATGAAGTTTCTGCAATAGCACAGGGCAAACCATGCAGTAACCAATACCTTAAAGGGTATATTGAATCAATAGTTCTTTTTAGTACTTCTTACACTCTCTGGTGTCTACATAGAGTATATTACAAATGCAAAACTCTTTAGGTTAGTACAATTTCATTTTGTAATAAACTCATATAAATTCAAAAAAATAATCTTTAAAACTGTTTCAAACTCTAAAATAGAATGTATTTGAACTAAAATAAGTTTGAGGGTGGAGTTTTTATATCGTATTAAGTAATAAATTCAGCTCAAACTTATTATAAACTAAGTTTCTGATACAAAATACTAACAAATTTCTAGTTAACACACAAACACTTTATGTCAGTGATGTTTGCTAAGGAGTTTTCCTGTGTTAGGTGATTGGGCACCTTATTGAGATACCGCTAGTTTGGAGCACACTTAATGTCTGTGAATATAAGGCTACTATTTTTGTAGAAATCTTGCTGGAGAAATCTGAGAAAATGCTTTATTATTATTATTATTCCTTTATTTATAATTCAATTCAATCACATGGAGATTTCTTTTTAAAAGCTACTGCAACACAGTCAATAGGCGATTTAAAAGCAAAATATTCTGCATGGTCGGACACTTAAAAACCAGTCATGTGGAATTACAGACAGCTCACGCTTGCATGCACTGGCACAACTTTCTAGTTATTATTATTGAAATATTGTGTTTATTATTGTAATTCAGAAAAGTATAAATAGTATAAATAATGTTCTTATATCAGAGTAACATGCTATTAGTTAAAACCGGCTGACTGCAGCATCAATCAGAGCTGCGTGAACAGATGCTACAAATGCATCACCAACTCCATCCCCAAAACAACCTACATGTGATTCCTCATACAAAGATTCTGAAAGCCAACATGTAATTCCTTCCTTCAAGCAGACATCTGAGCTACAATTTCTGGCGGTTGCATTTCCTTGTCAGACAACCATGTTGTGTAAGGCTTTCCCTCTGCCCTGGCTGTTCTCCAAATTGGATTGATACTTGACAGAAAAATAGTGACATTTTTGCAGTGGTCTGATGGGTCTAAAGGTTAAAATTGATTATATCTGATTATATCTACAACCCTCACCCACCCATACCCGAGGCAAAAATAGTGACAGTAGACACTACCTAGTTTTTTTCTTTTTTGAATTTTCGATGTTATAGCAATTTCCCTGATGTCAGCTTTAACTTAGGAGACGAGTGTGTGTGTGTGTGTGTGCGCTCCAATGATCTTAATTGAATAGACTTTTTAGTGGATTCTAGAGGGAAAAAGTAGTTTATAAATCAAATAGCAACACCACTGAATTCAATCCCCAACCATCATCATCGATAAAACAGACACAAATACACTGGGAAATATTTAGATTTATGCTATAAACAGATAACTTTGATTAAAATTAATAATAATAATAATTAGTCTGTTCTTGTTACCTTACTTGTGTTATTTAGTATTTGAATGTTAAATATACACCCAACTGATTTTGTAATACTAGTGCCTGTATTATATAATATAATATAATTATATTATATTATATTATATTTTATTATATTATATAATATTGAAATTATTCACAAACTGTCCAAATCAAAACCATAGCACTCCCAGGTAAATAATGACACTAAATTGGATACTACTTTGAGTCTCTTATCCTGTCTAGTGAGGAAAAAGGATTTTTTTTAAATGTAAATGCTCCTACAGGAAATGCAATCAGAATGTCGTAGAGTCCTGGAGACTCCTGATTTCCTGCACATTTATAAGCCACTTCCTGTAGGGAGCAAGCAATAACAGGATGTGGGAAGTAGGTGTTGCATTAGTGAGAAAAATGTCAGAGGAACAACTGAAGGGTGAGAGAAGATAGCCCATTAGAAGTTGGCTGTATAAATGTATTATATGTTCAAAGACATTTTAATATAAGTTTTAAACAAGGCATATGGCTGAAACTTATATTAAAAAAATAGCTTTATTAACACTAACATGCAGAAAAAAACACTCCCCCTCCCCTTTGAAAAAGCGTGTGTCGTCCTTTCTGAGGTGTTTCATGCTTTTTCCCCCCAATGTCTGTCCTTATAAACAAAAATGTTAGTCTAGAAATACATAAAAAATGGAAAAAATATTTGTATAGCCACAAAATCAGATATTTTTTAAAAATGACACACTAAGCCTGCAGAGTGAATCTTTTGCAACAGTTGACTATTAATCATTAAATAGAAATGAAAAACTTTGCAGGTCATGTACTTGAAATTGTACTGGGTGCACCGAATACCCTTCAGTGAAACAACAGACTAGGGATTCCTTTACTTGGTCCATTAAGCTTGCATCCATAAAAAGATACGCTCAACATTTGCATTGTGAGCAGGTCTGGTTAAAAAAAACTGTCCCATCTTATACAGCTCTTAATTGAAGCACCACTTTTACATCATTTAAAGAATTTGGTCCACCTGTGGTGTACTTGAAGATTACTGAGGTCTGAATTACTGTTACTTCTCTCAATTCATTTCGTTAGATTGGTGACCTGGTCAAAGCACTTTGAATCATAAATTTAGTCTAAGCCATTGCAGTTGGGAATTTCACTGAGATCCATGCACATAAAAGTGAAAAACTCTTCCATGTGTTCCATCCCTCTCTCTAGATAGTCAAAACACGAATTGTACAGGTTCTATACTGAATGAGCAGAGGGAATATTTTCACTGATCCCTGATTTGCTATCCGTAGACACGCCACAGTAAGGAATATCTTGAAGTGCTTCTAGAACAACGTCAACAGAATGTGGAGCTATCACGGCATTTACAATTATGTTTTGTTCAAGCATTTCCGAATTTTTGAGCATTTGGGGAATCTGTGAAAACCTTTATTAACAAGCCAGATGTGCAGAATATTGACCTGTAGCTTTCGTGGTGCTTAACCACATGAAACACATAGGCATCCTCTGCTGCAGTGACAGCTGCACTCTCAGATTAACATATAAAAACTCAGTGAATTTCCATGAGCTCTCGCCCATTGCTGCCGTTGTATGCTTATCTTAGTTTATGTGTGCTTGTAGATCGTTTACACCTTTATTTACTACAGACATGTAAGTGCCAGCTTTACACGTCAGTGACTTTATAGGGTGTGCGGCCAAATGAAAACATGGGTTTTTTTTTTTATTCATCCGTGAACTCTATAGTCCGACCGCGCACTCCAAAACATTGAGGCTACTTCACCACTCACCCTTCTCACTTAAACAAACCGTACGGAGTAGCGGGAGGGCAGGACTAGTTTATAAATGAAGTGCTTATCGAACTGTGATGTAAGCTCTGGTAAAACTACATCCTATTTTGGAACTCAAAAACAGGCCATAATGAGCTCAGTTTGTAATAATACAAAATCAGCTCAGGACCTAGTCCAATATGCCACTAGTTATATAAACCCCAGAAAGCTTTATCCACAGAAGCACCATGCATACTTTAACTGGCTAGATATGCTGAAGCCTGTCTAACTTAAGTGTGTGATTAACAATATTTTATATTTTGTACTAACCAGTCCTTGGTTTATTTTACTTTGGTATACTTTTAAATCACATATTTACATATTTTGAATATTTCAATATATGTTGACATTCAAATCCTGAAATTCTTTTTTAAACTTCTAGCTAGTGCAGAGACAATTAGCCAGCATGAAATATGCCTTTGACTATAACTGCTATGATTAACATTAGTTAAAATTCTAAATGGTTTAAAATATTGTTTAACATTGTTGTTTAAGAGAGGTATACACTGGTGTGTACTTAATTCCGTCAGTATGCATTCAGTATGGTTTTATTGATTTTTCCTATTATGGCCATCAAAATGAATTAAAAAATATTGTCGTCTGTCATTTAACATGAATTCCTTAGGACATATGCAGTCAGCATGTCGTTGTGTTGGCTCAAGGAGGTGGTCCTGCCACAGTTCCAGGCTTTACGTGAAGTTTGCCGTTCTAATTATCTGCCACTATTTGTCTGCAGGGTTAGTGGAAGTCAATCCTTTTAGGCGACTGGCAGCTGTTGTTTAACAGGGATTCACATCTTATCTTACATCCCTCAGTCAGTGTGCCTCCTGGGACCAGCAGTAACGAGACACATGCCATGACAGCCGCACTTCTGACAATATGCACAGGAAAAAAATGTTACACTGGACGTTGGAAAACTGGACCGATCGGCATTATTGTTGCTTGTTCCCCATCACTGGAATTCTAACAGATTATACAAATGCACATGTCTGCATCTGTCCTCAGTATTATTTATCACAATAATTTGATTATTTACATAATCATCTGAATCCATAAAAGCAAGAGTGTGCAATCTTCTGCATGGTTACAATTTGAAGCTATAAAAATGAATGTGCGTACAAATCAGTGACACAGTGTGCTCTTTTATTGCTGCTGCAGAGCTGTGTGAGGAGATGAAGAGGCAGAGTCACCATCGCAGTAGTGCAGAGGTGTGCTGAATGCCTTATAGATCCTGTAATAATATGCATTAATAATAGCAGACAGTCTACACCTGCCTCCATCCCTTTTCACTCATGAATCCAGGTTATGGCTCTGAAGAGACCGCTACTCAAATACAAAAACACAGTGGTGTTAGCGAGAATTATGGTTTAGGAAATGGGTGTATCACTGGTTTAAATGATGCATAAATAATGGCTCGTTACTCTCGTTTGCCTAAGGTCAGTTAAATTAAGTGTATGAGAAATAATAAAGTGCAATCAATGCCTAAAACAATACAGTGGCCTATGAGATCGATAGCACACAATTTGACTTATTTAATAATAATTAATAATTAATAATTGCTTAAAGATGCAGGTGAAACACAATAATTGATGTGTGTAATCAGCTATATGATCACAATCTTTATAAACAAACTGACTGGTGTATTTTTTAAGTAAGGACAGCAGGATTTACAATGTCATGAGTCAATGTGAGCAAAATCTTAGAGCCTTTAATGTGTTTGAAGATTGTGTCTTTATTAGCAGATGTTACCAGCCTTAAGGTCATTTGAACAACTGTATTTCACTTAGCACTTCTACATCAAAAACATTTGGCCTGGCCCTGAACTGCAGAACTGAACCTTTATTTTGAAGATTCAATGCTTTCTTGTTAGGTAGCACATTATTTTTTTATTATTAGGCTTTTCATAATTAAATGTATAAATTGTGTCGTTGTGGTGGGCAAAGAGCATAACCTGAGGATGTAAGGTCTCACCTGTTTAATGCGGTCTGGGTTGACTGTAGTCTGTGGCTGAACTATGCTGACTGGCTCTGTTTTGGCAGCACTCTGAGGCATTTCCCGGACCTTCTCGGCTATAAAGTCATGGACATTGTTAAGGGCCTCCACAGTTCCTTGGATCAAACACACTCGCTCAGTTGTTCCTACCAAAAACAGAGAATGAAGAAATCAGGATACATTTTTTTTTATTAGACCAAGTGATGTCACTGAAAACTGCCACACAAGCACAGTTAGGACATCTGAAGAAATCTGTTAATTCTGAATTATCTGCATAAAAATTAGTTATGAGTTTCCATTCAATAACACCAGATATTGTTAAGCCTTAATTTTCATAACTCATCCGGAGTGCAATAAAATATATCCTGCCATGGAACAACATTCAGTAAACCTGTCAGTCAGCAATAAACACAATACTTTCTGAATGCCATGAATTATTCAGTGGTGTTCCACATGGTCCTGCTTTTAATGACTTTTGTCAGTTAAGGGCACAGTGATGCAGCATATTTGTAATTACTTAGAAGCTTTCGTAATCAGCACTATACAGAAACTACATATTTACTTTTATATGGATATTTTCCCCATACTACTGGCATAACCAGCATATGACTCATGCCTGACTCAAACCTAGGCGCATAATTAAATATGATTGCTAGATCTATATTTAATACATTTACATACATATGAATCAGTGTACATGCAAATTCGACTTCTAAAAGCAGCTGCAATAACAGTGCTACTATTTTAGGTTATCACAGATGGTCTTCCATTAGAGAGATGCCCAAGCATCCAAGTTTAATTAATTCTAGTCTGATATTAGTTCTCAAAATGGTTCTACTGGGTAGCAGAGTGTCACCATTGGAATTACAAGTACATAGTCTACAATAAGACTCATACATTGTGCATTATTGCAAAAAAAAATAACTCCAGGCCTATCTATGGTTGCATTTCAAAATGAAGGGTGTATATGAGAGGATAATGAAGTGTCAAGCATGCTTCAACAGCAGCCAATAACATTATTAGGGATTAGGATTCCAAAACTACAACAATAAATGCTAAAATACATTAACATGTGTGCTTCTGTGATTATGTGAAACAGATTGAATTAAACTAATTCTAAGCCAGAAACTCTCTAGGCTTCTGAGAGGGTGGGATGTGAATGCTTCCTTATCAGCATTGCGCAGTGAGGGCTTTCGACTTCCTCTAGCCTGCCATTGTTTTTCAGCAGCAAATATGATTGGGTCGGGTCCCACCTTGCTGCATGGTACTCTCTATAAATAAAATGAAACACAGGGAAGATTACACTCAAGGCTCATGTTCATAATTAACAGAAAAGAAAGCTTTGCTAAGCTTCTGACAGCTGGTAACCCAAAAGTAATCCCAATACTTTTACAGAAAGACCAATAGGGGAAGCAGATTACTGAAGCAGAGATGACTATTATTTTGGCAGCAAGTTAAATAGGGTTATGCTGGAAAGAGACACTATATTTCTTTGTTAAATGTAAATAGGAATGTACGTTTACAATTAGCATGTTAATATTCTGTGTAATGTTAAAGCATTGATAGCCTGATATAAAGGAAGTTGGCAGGCTGACTGTTAAAGTCACACCGTGACAAAGATTGGATTTTTGTTCAACCTAGTGCAGTAGTCATTAAGGGAAGTTGGTTGTGCTTATAAAGCCCTGTCCACTAATGTTGTTTTGGTGAGGTTATCTTGTTGCTATGTCTCTTTGACTATCAGCAGGAATATGAAAAGTCTGCAGCACAGATTTTTATTAAACGTGGTGAAAGCCTGCTGCAAGTTGCGGAGTGAAACGAAACATACTACTGTATAAGTTTACTATATTCCACTTTTAGTAACATCACATGATAATCAGTTGCATAAGTCTCTTTAAATTTCAAAACAGTTTGGAACATATGGTTATCTTGTTGCTATGTCTCTCTGAATATCAGCAGGAATATGAAAAATCTGCAGCACACCAGACGCAATGTATATAGTAATAGAACCTTCTGATTTAAACTAGAAGATGCCCTGATAGCTAAAATAGTGTAAAATCAATAACACAGGGCTTTTTGCCGAGGATAGTAAACTGTAAATCTGAATACACATACAAGTCCTGTGTGTAAAACTGTAGACTTTTGGCTCGGTTTTGTGCTGATATTTCAGCAGGATGTACCTTCCGGTATTAGAGACAGTCCAACATCTCAACTACAACCCCATCTGATATACAGCAGCATGTGTGTAACTCGCACATCAGGAAATGCCATCCGCTTCAGGCACAAAATGAAAAAAGTCCTATAAAATTTAATGTCCAGTTCATAGGTTTTATACAGTCAGCTAGGGAATGCCACAATGGCTGTATAGTAAATTGTTTTTTTTTTAATTGTTAAGTGAGTGAGTCATACATTCCTCCCTCGGGAGGGCTATGTAAAGCTCCACTTCAAGTGTTGTGCTGTTGAGAACATTTACACATTTCATAACAAATATTGTTTAAATCAATCAGCACATTATAATAGAAACAATATTGTAGGCGTATCTTAGAGAATTGAGATTCTGCACCACAGGGCCTTTGTTCATTACAATTTTGAACATTTATTGCACCTATGAACGGTGGGCTCCGTGATTGTTAAATGAATATAATTTTATACTATTAGTTAATTTTTTTAAATAATAATTTAATAATTTTTAATAAAAATTTACCACAGATAAGAAAAAATCTCTCTGTACAGCTCTGGGTTCAGAAAATGGTGGGGAAGTGAGTCAAATTGTATAGACCACCAATATTTAACCACAAAAAAATTGAAAGTATTGCCTTATCAATTGAATATTGTAAGCTTGAATTCCAACAAAGAGCATATCTGGATGTCTAAGAAATGTGCGGTGAAGCACATTTGGTTTATTTTATTTAATTAGATTGACACTGGCCAATAACAAACAAACTCATATTATCCTCATTAGCTCATGTTTTGGCGACAAAGAGGAGGCGGGTGCATCAGCATGTCTTTTGGAGGGAAAAGAGTAAGAAGATACTTTTCTTTGCATATCTTGTCAAGATGTTAACAACGGACACTAGTCAGCCACAATATGAGTCACTGGAACTGGGAGGGTTAAGGACCCTGCTCAAGGTCCCAACATTTGCAGCTAATTAGTGCTGGGATAATGCATTTCTAAGGATAGTATGCCCTATGTAACCGTAGTTTGATAGAAGTTACTAGTAAGTGAGAAACTGTTACTCGTAAGTCAGCAGAAATCTGTTTAAAGTCAGAATGAAAATAAGAAATATTTAAAACTGGTACAGATGCCACCCGACCCCCCCACATACTCACAAAAATCAAGACTCTTGAAGGAAACACCAAGAATGTGGCTGGATTATCCGATTGTCTGATAAAATTTCCACAGTGACTTGTTTGTCATGTTCCTTATACCATGGATTTGAAGACAAATGCTATTCAAAAATGGCTGATCACTAAATATCCCCTTTAAATAGGAGGCAGCAAAAAATCAATCAGGTGACGGACAGGGCAATGAAGCAGATTATAACCACAGAAAACTCAATAACCAATTACTTTAGCATCACTTGGAATGACTAGTTTCTGCTGAGGACATATATATGGACCATTGACCTTACCACTACACATTTACAGATTTTACTACAGACTATTTAATCTGTTATTACCAAACTGAAGGTGGGTTTCCCTTCTGAGTTTGGTTCCTCTCAACGTTTCCTCCTCTTGTCATCTCAGGGAGTTTTCCCTTGTCCCTTGGAGTTTCTTCTTCTTCTATCGGCCTCTCCCTTCATCAGGGGTCGCCACAGCAAGTCAATCATCATTTAAGAACTCGCATAATTGATTTGGAAAATGGTTTAAGCCGGATTCCTTTCCTGATGTAACCCTCACCATTTACCTGAGCTTGGGACCGGCACTGAAAATACACTGGCTTGTGCCTTCTAGGCTGGTTTGCTGCCAGCAAGGAGTTAATTCCTCTAAAGCTTCTTTGTTAAAATATTCCTTTGTAAAAATACTTTAGAAATAAAACTGAATTTAATTTAAAAAAAAACACTTGGAACCAAATGAAGAGCTGTCTGTCTTTGAAGTTACACAGTGACTGTTACGTCCGGGAAACAGTCTCATGCCTAACCTGATTATACGATCACATTTTGGCTCTTACTTGATCGCCTCCTTTAGTGTCTTCCAATTGAGGCCAATGGGAGTTCTGGAGAATGGGGCCCTGCCCTTGGACCAGTTTGCAGATGTTTCCTGGCTTTGCATTCATATCAGACATAAGAGAGAAAAGTGTGCAAGATGTACTGTGAAAAAGGGGAGGCGCCTGAAAGAAAACATAATCACACTTCCTCTTTTATGTTCTTGTCTACTCAACAATGCAGTCATGAACCAGATGGGTCCTGTACGAGATCACCATTAGAAACAGACTCATGCATGTGTGATGCAGATCAGTTGTGTTGGAGTGGGCGGTCCATTCTCTATGACATAGCTCCATCACCACGGTAACTGGCAGACCCCTAAAAATATTGTGGGGCAGCTGCAGATGATGTAATGTGTTATTATTCAAAGTAAAGAGGCAACATGCAAGGCAGTGACAGCGAGCCAGCATTGCATGTGCTTATGTCATTATGTTACAGAAGTTTGCACATGGTTTCCACACAAATCACTTTGTCTTTACACTGACCATGTAGTTAATGTGTTTCAATTGACTTTTGTGCTCCACAGTGAAAGCAATCACTGCCTTAGAAAACTAGACTGAAATGCAGACTTTCATTTAGGAAAGAGGATAAAATTCTCTGACCTTTACTTTGTTTTAATGTTCGTTTCTGCAGTGCAGATTTTCCTGCCCCGTGCAACAAATTGGGAACAGTGCAGGAAGGATAAGAAAGTCTCCAAAGAGCAACAAAAGACTTGGAAGAAAGGGAGAATTCCGATACAGTGATGTCAGTTTTATTGAGGGTTTTCATGCCCCTAACTCCCGATGACCTACTCCCCTTCCTCCGAACACAACTTAATGAAGAGTCATGTCAATATGGGGCCCATAGTAGGAAACAGCTGAAGTATCATAACTGTGTAACTGCCTTAATCTTTACTCACAATCATGCTCTTTCTCTCATCCATCCAAAACCATGACTTCAGACTTGCAGGGAGGATTGAAGATAGGCAAAGATTGGCCGGAGGGAGAGAGGAAAGTTATGAATATTGCAACAAACTATGTAACAAAAATGAAAACTAAGAGTAATGCATTAATCTTTAATAAATATTTATATTAAAAGAATTTAAAGGGGAAAGGAAGGTAGTTTTAACTTTTCTTTTAACCACCTCAATCACACTTTTTGTACATTTTGGAGAGTGTTTATTTGACTCAGCAAGGAAGTGATTTAAAAGCATAATTGCTGAGACCAGATATGAGTTCTTTGCAGATTTAAGAAGACGAGGTCAAGGAATAAGTTACCTGCTATACAAAGTTAATGTCTCTTATTTTCTCTGATTTAATGTTTCTTATTTAATGTGTTTTTTTTTCTCCTCGACTCGGCTCCGCTTGGGCATTATTCCACTTCCAAATGTGTTCCCGGCAAACTGGATTTGGGGGTGCAAACGAGAGAAGTAAACTAAAACATGATTTGTGAAGGTTACAACCCACTGATTAAATAGAGCAATTATTCAATTGCACAATAAATACTTTTTGTGTGAAACCCCCAGCATTTTAATCGTGTCTTAATAATCCAATAACTAAAGCAGGGTCCAGAGGAAAAAGATGGAAGCGTTGTATCTGACTTTCAGTCTTATGTTCATTTCATCAGAGCTTTTTTAGGACAAACTCATAAAACAGAAATGGGTCACTTACAATCATGTGTATGCTAATAATACACAGGAGAGAACCATGATGCAATACCTACTAGGTCAACCAACATACCCCCATCCACAGTCCTCCCATTGAGTCCCATTGAATGCAGTGATTTTTAGACAGCTGTAGAGTATATCTAATGTAAAAGGTTGCAAACAGCATAAGTTTCATACTGCTGGGCATACTGACTATGAATTTCCTAAAATCCACTCTCTGTTGTGTCCATCAGCAAGTGCAGATGCCAGAGATATCAATGGATGGTAAAGAGGATTCACATCCACACAGTATGTGGCTACTGGCCAGACCAAGGGATTCATCAGTTGTAGCTTTGGGTAGGTGCTAATTGTGACCATCACCACCATGACTACTGTCATTCTTTACACAATCCTTGCATTTGTTACTATTCATCCCATATGAATGAACGAAAGAGTCCACTTGCTCCAAACATCTACCTTTCACAATGATCTCCAGTATGTCTTCAGTGTTATTCATTTTTAGTTGAATCAATCAGCATGTTATATTCTTTTGCTGCATTCTCAGAATCAGACACCTGTAGTTCCTGTAGTTCTTTTTGTGATGTGGTCAATGAGATGATGCCCAGCATATCTGATCTTGTTAATTGTTCTTGCATCAATCCTGAATCCTCCCTTGTAGAGTTTTTCTCATCACTTGTTTTCTTAGGAGGTTGGTGCATAGTGAGTGTTTACATCCTTGTTGGATGCCATTTCTGATGCCAAACCATGCTGATGTGTGATTGGCCATCGTTAATTCTGCACACAGTTGACTGTAAAGATTTCTGAGCAGCTGTACCATTTGTGAGTGGAAACCCTTCTCAAACATGGTTATCCAGTTGTCCATTCTTTATCATGTTGAATGCCTTTGTGAAATTGATGAAACTAAATACAGTGGCTGGTCCTTTTCTCTTGCATTCTTCAAGATGATAAGGAGGTTTGTAATCTGATTCCTCATGCCTCTTCTTCCCCTAAAGCCAGCTTGTCCTTGGCCAATTTCTCCTTCAAGATCTCTTGCAACAGGATCTTGCTAGCATGTGAGACCAGTGTGATGGTCTTATGCATGGTTACTGCATTGGAGCAAGTCTCTTTTTTAGGAAGTAGAATGAAAATTGATTGTGTCTATTCTTGTGGCCACATTTCAGCTTCCCGCACATATGGAGCAGCGTGATCTCTACTACAAACCGGTATAGTTCAACTGCTACCATAGGGACCAAGTGCCTTTGTTGTAGATAATTCTATCAGGGCAGGCTTGATTTCTTCCTGATGGTGGTTCCTTTTCTTGAACATTAATCTGTATGTTAACCTCTTTAACCCTGTACACTTCCTCACACCATGTTTTCACACATTTAGCAATGTTCTTGCAAATCTACCAGAGTTGATCCTCAAGTTGCTCTTGTTCCTGGAACTACATCTGTCAAGCTGATCCAGGACCAATAACTGTCCTATTAAATTAGATTTAGCTCTCTGTGACATCACTAAAATTATATTTGGAAACCGGATTTGGATTTGCATGCAATATGCTCTATATTGAGAGTAGTTTGCGGGGTATATA
>JAOUQT010000045.1:9572229-9582820 GCA_025769995.1 Xyliphius kryptos
GTCTAAGCCATTGATAAAGTGGGTGTGGTAACTTCACATCGTAACATGGGACCTTAACAAACATTGCTCCAGGGGTTCCGCTTCATGACTAACCCTGTTCCCATTTAATTTGGATACTTTATCATTCTGGATAAAAGCATCTGCGTAATATAATATAATATCACAATGTGGCTACAAAGGGAAGATTAATTACCACATCATCTTTCTCACCATGAAAGAAAGACATATTGCATAATTGAAACAAACAACCACTAAAATATTTTGTAATTGATAAAATGCAATAAATACATATTTATTTATTTCTAATCATCACTAAAATCATTTTTTTATGAATTTGCTTCTTTTTAAACTGTAATCTCAGAATTGTTCTGAAAACATACGTCTCTGAGATTAAAGGTGATCTCCAGGTTGCTCCAAAAGTAGTCTGAGAATTCCGGATACATGTCCAGCACCTCCAGAACATCTTCTCTCTGGATCTTGTGCAGGTCGCAGTAGGTGAGCGCTTTTACATCAGCGTAGGATTTTCCAGGCCGAGCATATAAGTTAATGGGTTCTCCGAATATGTCGTTCTTGCCTGCAGTGGTATAAAACACAGAAGCCACACAGTGATGTCAGATCATGTTTTCTTTTAATACATCACAATGAATGAATTTTGAACTGTGTGTTGAGTTCCAGCTCAAGCTTGACCTGATATATACAAAATCTGATGCCTACTGCATATTCCAACACACTAGCCATTCTCATCAACAACTTTTTGAAATTAGGTAGTGTGTAGTAGGTGTTTTCAGACACAGCCAGACCTGTGCATCGTTTCTACAGTCATCCTTACCTTTGTTTTTTCCTGTACAGTACAATTGTTTATATGTTTATTTATATAAACAATACCAAAAATACCAGTTTCGAATTTAAACTTAACTATGTCATCTAATATTTTAATTGATTATGTATTAGATGATTATTTAGCTTAAATTGTTGGGCTGATCTTACAGCACCATCTGAAATGTGGACCATACCCAAGATGGCAATAACGACGTCTCCCCTGAGGATTTCGATGGAACCCCGGGAAATAAAATAAAGAGCTGATATGACATCGCCTGCATGGACCAACGTGTCTCCAGGTGGTGCATGTGTTGTCTTAAACTTCATGGCTAGGGCACGTAAGCAGCCTTTGGTGGAGCCTTTGAAGGCCTTGCAGTTCTGAAGCAGAGTGCGATTGAGATGCAGACAGATGTCAGCTTGCAGACAGTCAGGAAAGCCTTTAAGCACCTAAACAGGAGATGAGGATAAAATTAAAAAATGTTATCGTAAGAATAATTAATGTACAGTTTGTGTTTAAGAACAATGTAAATGATTATTCTGAGTATGCTATTATGTAAAAGCTGTATTCACACAATGCAAGTTGTGGGCAGTCACAGCCTTCAAAGTCTTTTACGAAGGTCAAAAAATATCTGACTCACAGAATGAATACTTATAAAATTTTAATATTCTTGCATAAAGTTTCCCTTGGTTGCGCAACTTCCAAAATGTGGATTTCCTTATTAGAGCTTTTAGCCAATCACATTTCAGCATCATTGGTTGTCAGGTTTTAAATCTGTCTGCCTTCAGAATGAATTTTGCTGGCCCCAGTAGTACCAAATAATTGTAGATCAACCTCTGTTGCTTCAACCAATCAGATTTTAAATCATAAATTTTAGAGCCTTATAAAAGGCCTAAGCCATATCAGCATATTAACGCTCTCCGATGGGAAAGTACTTTTGATGAGCAGACATTTTCAGCTAATTAAAACTACTACAGAAATACAATTGAACTAATTAATGTGTTTTATAGCCATAAAATCGTTATTGACAGGTGAATTTATTCTGACGTATTTAATGTACAATGCATTGAATCATAAAGATATATTTACTGGTGTTACATTACCATACCATTTATTTGTACATTATAAACATTAAAAAAGCCTACTAATCTACAGATGGAATATTTTCCCATTCATACTCATCAAGACTCATTCAGCAGTTTGTCTGATTACAAACTTTGTGATATGTCATCCAATTTCAGGGGAGACAGATCTGGATGCAGGGAGATCACACCAGCATATGCATCGTGTCTACACTGGACATTGGCATTATCTTTCTGAAATAACCATGTTCTCCCTAAAGTAAGCGATATCGCCTCGATGATGGCAGATGTTTTTTGAAAAAATATACTCTGCAATGGTACCTTCCCACATACAAAAGTATGTATTACAAAAGTGAGTACACCCTCACATTTCTACAGATATTTAAGTATATCTTTTCATGGGACAACACTGACAAAATGACACTTTGACACAATGAGTAGTGGAAAAGTAGTTTTTGAGCAACTTCTATAACAGTGTAAATTTATTCTTACCTCAAAATAACCCTCAACGTATAAACAACTGTCAACAAGTAAGTACACCTCTAAGAGACTACACTCCACTGCTTGTCATTTTCCCTCCAAAATGTCGTGTGACTCGTTAGTGTTACTAGGTCTCAGGTGAGCATAGGGAGCAGGTGTGTTCAGCTCTCACACTCATACTGGTCACTGAAAGTTCCAGCATGTGAACTGATGGCAAATAACTCTCTGAGGATCTTAAAAGATGAATTGTTGCACTATATGAAGATGGCCAAGGCAACAGGAAGATAGCTAACACCCTGAACTAAGCTGCAGCACAGTGACCAAGATCATCCAGCGTTTTAAAAAAGCAGGGTCCACTCAGAACAGACCTCGCACCTTTCTAAATAGCTGAGTGTATATGCTCAACTGATGAGACCAAGATTAATTTGTTTGGTTCAGATGGTCTCAAGCATATGTGGCAATCAGGTAAGGAGTACAAAGATAAGTGTGTCATGCCTACAGTCGAGCATGGTGGTGGGAATGCCATGGTCTGGGGCTGCATGCGTGCAGGAGGTGTTAAACTTCAATATGTTTTGTGAAATACTGAAGCAGAGCATGATCCCCTCCCTAGGGGAAAACTAGGTCAAAGGGCAGTGTTCCAGCGTGGAAGTGGTGTACTCACTTTTGTTGCTGGTGGTCACTTTTTTTTAGACATTAATGGCTGTATGTCATGTTACTTTGAGGGAAGAATATATTTACACTGTGTGACGCGGTGGCGTTGGGGGGTGTGGCGGAGCCGCGGCGCTGATCAGGGGTGATTGGCGCACCTGAAGCGGCTCTGCCTAAATGACTGTGTGCAAGCATATAAGCTGCCGACAGACAAGCTGCGAGGAGAGAGACCGACCACGGAGCTGGTGACGCGGAGGACCCAGCACGGCTACCGAAAGAACTGAAAATGCGCAGGATTCTGTATGTAGTCGTGTTGGGTCGGTGAATAAAGCCAGTTCCGTGGGTAAAACTCCTGTCTCCAGTCCTCATCATTCCTTACCGCGTTACACACTGTTATACAAGTTGCCCTACTTTTAATTGTGTCTAAGTGTTATTTTGTCAGTGTAAAGGATATTAAAAGATAGACTTAAATATTTGCAGAAATGTGAGGGGTGTACTCACTTTTGTGATACACTGTATGTAAGTTACCCATGGAATGTGCACTATTGCACCCCACCACAATATAATGCATTATTCTTTTTTGCAGCTTTTACTGCTAACATTTAAAAGGCCATGTTCATCTTTTGCATGGAAATCAAATAATTAATTGTTCCTGAAGGCAAGCTAAAACAAGAATCAATTGACTACAGCACAAAAGACTCAAGCATCATTTGGATCACATAGATCAGCATCCAAAGGTACAGTGTTTAATCATTTAATCATTGTTTAAAAGTTGTAATTGCTTTTAAATCTGTTTTAAGCAACAATAGCTTTATAAAATACTCTCATGTCCATGTGGCTACTTTTATTACATTACTATAAAACACTTCATCATCCGGTGCCATCTGATGACCCGAAGATTCGTTCTAACAGTGATTTGGACCATACGAGAAAATGTTTTTTATATATTTCTTAACTTTCATTTCAATATTATATATCATTATCCGAGCAATATACATCGCAGAATTAAGCCCTTCACCAGTACAACGTTGCTGGACCTAGTTCTGCCTCTCTACCTTAACTCCAGAAGTATTCATGTAGTCAGTGTATTGTGGAGCAGACTAAATAACTATGCTTCTGTGACTAAGGAAGATCTCAGATGATATCCCAATGTTAGCAAGTGAGGGTTACAGCCATGTTGTGAAGAACAAGGGCAACAGTTTCGTCAATTACATTTTTCCAGAAATATGCAACTGATAAAAACAAAAAGTTACCTGATGCAGGAATTTTTATGACATTGAAGGAATTGTTGTTTCATGTAAAGTGGTGGTCATGTTAGATAACAAAGAGAAAAATTGAGGTGGGGCAATGTTTAGCGTATCCCATAGTTCGGGGACTTACTCTTATAAATGTAGACAAAAAATAGATTGTAAAAGATTTTTTCAACTTTTTTTATGAATTTGAGATAATTTGTTTATATTTACAAAATATAATAAGGTTGGTCAATGAAAATGCATGTAATATTTGATCATATTAATAAATGTTAAAGAAAATGAATAAATTAGAGATTTCAGTAACAATTGCATTGCACATTTTGCAAATGAGGTTTCTGTCTTTATACACAAGTGTAATACTCACAGCGTTCATGTCGATGCCATTGGTGTAGGACCAAGCATGTTGAAAATACTCCTCCAGTCTTTGGCGGAGTGGATTGGGGATTTGGTGAAAGCGAATAAATTCTCGCACCCGTAGCATCTGAGTGTGGTAACGTGCAGTCCCTGAGTAAAGTCTCTGGATTATGGCTGACACATTACCAAAGATGCTGGCATACATCAGTGCTGTAGAAAGACAAAACCATTGAGTCGGTTTTGTTTGATAAATACGAATGATGCAAGAAGTTCAGACTTGTTTCAGTTCATTTACTTACCACTGAAAAACAAATTCAAAATTTAGGCTAATTAAGCAAGGAGGGTTACCAAGGTTTAAAACAATAGAAGCCAATGCAAAAACATACCGTAACCCTCAAAAGTTTCGACAGGCCCCCTTTTTGCTTCAATATCTAGTTTCTCCACTTACCATATAGATGGACTATATAGTTTAACAATTGCAGACTGTAGTCCATCTGTTTTGTTAGTGCCCTGTTCAATCTCTGTTCTCTATTGGTCAGGACCTTCAAAGAACAGGTATAATTTGGGTGGTGTATTGTTTGTCAGTTCTGCAGTGACACTGATGTGGTGAGGTGTTTTTAGTCCAGCAGTGCTGCTGTAGTTTCATTTAAACACCTCAGTGACACTGCTGGGATAGGAATAATGCACCCATCGGATAATACCTGCTCTGTGGTGGTACTATTGAGGTCCTGACCATTAAAGAACAGAGTAAAGGGGACGTACACAGTATTTACTGTAGTCCTACAGTCTGGAATTGTAGAACTACGAAATCCATCTTTACAGTAAGTGGAACTGATAATTTTAACAATAAGTGGAATAAAAAGAAGACGTGTGCAGACTTTTGACTGGTACTGTAGGTCAAAAACAAAATATTATAACCCTGATCAATACTCACCACCAATGAGCATGACACAGATGGAAAAGATCTTCTCAGAGTTCGTGTTTGGTGAGACATTTCCAAAGCCCACACTTGTCAGACTGCTAAACGTGAAGTAAAGAGCAGTAACATACTTATCCTTAATGGAGGGTCCTGAGCCTGAGATCGAGTCATTGTATGGTTTTCCCAGTTGAGCTCCCAGTGAGTCTAACCAGCCAATTCGAGTCGCTCCATTTCGCTCCACATTTCCAATAGCATACCAGATGCAGGCCAACCAATGAGCAATCAGTGCAAAAGTACACATAAGGAGAAAAAGCACGGCTGCTCCATACTCCGAGTATCGGTCCAACTTACGGGCCACACGCACCAGACGGAGCAGACGAGCCGTCTTCAGTAGACCAATCAGAGTTGTCGTCTAGTAAATCAAGAAAAATGGCATTTTTAATCATAGTTGGGGCACTGATTGAGTCCAGATTTGTATAAAGGCAAATATTTTTGAGAAGACACTGGAGCCTACACCCCTAACCCCCTACACCCCTCTCACCTCCTCTCCAGAGCGGTAGATCAGCAGATCAAATGGAATGGCAGCTACCAAGTCGATAAGGAACCAACCTTTAAAATAATGCACAGCGATACGTCCGGGCTGACTGACCACCTCATCGTTGGTGTTAACATATGTTGTGCGAAAGTTAATGACAATGTCGACTACAAACATAATGTCCACTATGAGATCCACCACGTTGAGAGGACTGCAGGAGTAGCCACAGCGTTGTATAGCAGCCTCTTCCTCATCGCTGAGAAGGAAAGAGGCGGAGTACGGGGTGAAGATGGCTGTATAAATGACCAGCAGAAGAATGACCCAGTCCCACACAGCCTTGAAGGGACTGTAGTGCAGGATGGTCCACTTGTGAATGCGTGGAGCCTGGAGCTTGTACTCAGGAAGGACATCATCACCCAGAGACAAGACCTGACGGTAGAATATACTTCTTTATGTATTACAAATAAATGAGGACACGATAAATCATAAGTACCGCAACATAAATAGCTAAAACCCAATAGCATCGAACATTAAAACTAAAGCAACAATTAATGATGGTGAAAATCTTCTTTAAATAAAAGTTTGGACACACCACCTTCTTGCACCATTCTCTATTTACTCCACCATATAGATGGAATTTGTAGTTTTACAATTACAGACTGTAGTCCATCTGTTTTCTTGTTTTTGTTAGTATTCTGTTGTTTTTATGTTCTCTACTGGTTAGGACCCCCACAGAACAGGTATAATTTGGGTGTTGTATTGTTTTATTATCCGTTCTGCAGTGACACTGATGCGGTGAGGGAGTTTTAGTGCAGCAGTGCTGCTGTAGTTTCATTTAAACACCTCAGTGACACTGCCGGGATAGGAATAATGCACCAATCGGATAATACCTGCTCCATGGTGGTACTATTGAGGTCCTGACCATTAGAACAGAGCAAAGTGGATGTACACAGTATGTAGTATAGTCCACAAACAGAGGAACAGATTTAACACTTACCACTTTACAGCACTTGAGCTGAGGTTGCGACTCTTTTTGTTCATCTGAGATGCTGTTATTCCCGTCAGAGACATGATTCTCTTCCATCACTCTCATTCACCTGCCACTTTGCTCCATATGATTTAACTCCATCATTACTCCCACTCCCGTGATCCTTAATTATGTAGCCCCACGATGAGCTCTCAGTAACATCTCAGTGCGGCAGTATTTTAGGAATCTCTCACTACAGTAACTAAAGAAATGGCTTTTGGTCTAACTCTACGTAACAAAACTTTACACTTAAAAGTCCTGCAGCTTTTCCTATCTGTGGAACACAGTGTTTCTGTGTTTAAAATGATGTATTAAGCTCTTTGAAACTCTTTAAAAAATGACTTGTTCTCTCATGTGCACTCCTGCAGTAGCCTGCAAATGAATGTATAGAAAATGAGATGGTAGATATATGTGTGTGTCAGAAGCACACACCCCCTCAGTCTTTGTGGTTTTTAGAAGTCCCATTTGCATGAAGCTGAAATTACACCTGGGAGCCTGAGTGACTATGGTCACGCTGTATCAGACGACTCTAAAACATTATGAACTTAACCAAAAACAAAAGCAGGGAATGTCACTTTGTGATTATATTATATAAAGCAAAAGTAAACTAAAAACAAGTATCTTACTAATACTACTACTGCTTATACTATTGCTACTAGTAGTATTTCTGATACTACAATTACTACTATGATGGCTGCTTCGCCTATTATTACTATTATTACAACTAATATTATTACTACTACTACAACTATTACTGCTTTTACTACTGCTATTACTGTTGCTATTTATAGTATTACTGATACTACCATGACTACTACTGCTACTATTACTACTACTTCAATAATAATAATAATAATACCTAGAAAAATGTAGTGTTATGTTTTTATATCAGACTTGTTAATATCAGGTTTGCTCTGATAAAAACAAATGAGAGGTTTTATATATTTTACTCTTCTGTGTCTATAGTATCTTTGGTTATTATAATCAAAAAGACATTGTAAGGAATTAATTTGGGGTGTGTCACTCTGCAATGCAACATATGCTAAAACAAACATAATAGAATATGCTTCCTGCTTATTGCGCTTGGTGGAACTGGGAGTGGCGTCTTGATCACATTTTTACATTTTCATTTGGTAAACAAAGTAAGAAAAAACAAATGGACTTCTTGGATTCCTTTCTCAGTCAGTCTGAGGAGGTGACACAATATTTAAAAAAATGCTGTCTGCAACTCTGTAATATATTCAAACCATTTCGGCAAAGTTCAAAACAATCTGTAATCTTATGGGCATGTATATTTTCATATTTAACACCTTATTTAAAGCATAAAATAATACATTTTGCAGTTAGATGTTGCTTTTGGATAAATATTGTAGCCCAAGCTCCCAAAAGTGTCAAAAGTATTGCTTTAGGTGATTATGTCATACCTGATATGGTTAAACCATGGTTCATCATTTCTAAACCACGGCCTATTTAAGGTGATAAAGTGATCTATTTTGCCTACTGTACTTACACACAGAAGAATTTTGTCCTCCACATTTTACTTATCCGTGCAGTGAAACGCACACATACACACACTGTGTGAAGTGAGCACGCATTTCCAGCGAGGTGGGCAGCCTTTTATATTTGGTGCCCTGGCAAGCAATTGGGGTCAGGTCTTTTGCTCAAGGGCACTTTAGCCATAGTACTTGGTAGGACCGGGAATCAAACCAGGGACCTTTAGGTTGCAAGACTGGTTCCTTAACCAAAATCCTACGACTGTCCCGCTTACCCCAGTTGGCAAAGTGTAGAAATTAATCTGTACATAATTCCCTGTGAGCAGAACTTGCTATATATTTGAGGAAATGACTTTTTTTGGTTGGAGATTTCTCTGGAAAAAGACTTAGCAGGTTGAAGGTGCAAGAAAGTAGGAATTATTAGCTTTAATTAATTTAGCTTTAATCTGTTTCATCCTCATCTTATTATTCTATTCACAAATTTTCCAAATTTTTCCTGCCAGTTTTTAAATTAAAAAAAGTTCACTAAATCATATTTGCACCTGTAAAGTTGTATAGCTTTGAGATCTAGATACTGTGATGAGGATGAAAGAGGTTAGGGATATGTTGGGGATATGTTTACTTAAGGGACGACACAAGCAGGGTGTTTATATTGGTTTGAACATGTGCAGAGGAGGGATGAGATTATTATTAAAAACTGACAGACGGATATTGAGAATGGTGCTGCCAAGCAGGGCAGCAGGGCTAAAGAGAAGGTTTGTAGATGTTGTGAGGGAGGACATGCAGGTGGATAAGGGGAGGAGGACACACTGGTCAGGGTGAGAAGGAGAAAAATGATCCCCTAATGGGGACAGCCTGAAAAAGAATAAGATATATGTATATTTTATTTGTTTCATTTTTGGAATTGGAGGTCTGTTACCTACCTGGGTAACTCTCTCAGTCACGTTGTGGGTACGGTCTATCAACTTGCATGGAGCGATTATATCGATTTCACTGGTGGGAAGGGTCACCAAGGGATCTGGTTTGAAGTCTATTAAGGTTTGTGTTGCTACCGGAGCCCGGTTTAACATCCGGAACCGGATTAGGTCTGAGTCAGATGTGGAGTTAGGCAAACTAGCTTTACGATGCATTGCACCTACATAAAAATAGATAGAAACAAAGCTGATCTGTACATTCATCCATTTCCTTATCAGTGATTTCTGATCAGGGTCAGGGAGCCTCATACGGTTAAAGTTGGAAAAACAGGCCTAATACTACATTGTATGCAAAATATTTCATAATAAGGTGTCAATCTACACTGCTCAATAAATAAAGGGAACAATGAAATAACACATTCTAGATCTCAATGAATAAAATATTTCAGTTGAAATTCTATATTTAGTGGATAGCGGAATGCATTGAGAACAAAATAACATAAAAATGAACAAAATGTACATCAAAATTATTATCCCATGGAGGACTGGATTTGGAATCATACTCAAAATCAAATGACAGGCTGATTCAACTTAAGTGAAAATTCAAGACAAGTTCAAATAAGGCTCAGTACTGCGTGTGGCCTCCATCTGCCTGTATGACCTCCCTAGAACGCCTGGGAATACTCCTGATAAGGCGGCAGATGTTGTACTCCCGGTGTACTGGCCTGTCTCCTGGTATCTGCTCCATGCTCTGGACACTATGCTGACAGACACAGCAAACCTTTTTGCCACAGCTGGCATTGATGTGCCATCCTGAATAAACTGCACTACCTGAGCAACTTGTGTTCTCATGCTACCTCTATGGAGAGAGAACTGACAAAATACAAAAGTGACCAAAACATCAAACAAAAAGAATGAGAACAGAGAAAAGGTCTGTGGTCACCACCTGCAGAAGCACTCCTTTATAGGGGGGGTCTTGCTAAGTGTCTCTTATTTCTACCTGTTGTCTGTTCCATTTGCACAACAGCAAGTGAAATTGATTTACAATCAGTGTTGCTTCCTAACTGGA
>JAOUQT010000045.1:9582920-9594990 GCA_025769995.1 Xyliphius kryptos
CATCACGTAGTGACCTGGCCACTATCCTGCAAGAAGAATGGCTTAAAATCCCTCTGACCACTGTGCAAGACGTGTATTTGTCATTCCTAAGACGAATTGACACTGTATTGGCCGCAAAAGGAGGCCCTACACCAAACCATACCAGAGGTTTTTATTTGTATTAAAGAGATAATTATGCTGTCAGTGTTCATGACAAATTGTATTGGGTATACAATTTTTAATCAGGGGAACTGCATCAGGGACTGTAGTGTAAGAAATAACGGATACATACTTGTTTTACTGACATTATTTACACATCATTTACTGTTAACTTAATTGGTTTTTATATCATATTTCATAATGACATTCATGTGGACAGTGGGTACATCATTTTCTCTCGGGCACTTCACAGTACATGTAATCTTCTATTCTATCTCATGTATAGATGTACATAGTACCAAATGGAGCTGTGTTTAAGGACCATCTGAATAACATGCGGGTGTATGGAACCTGCTGCTTGGCCCTGATGGCCCTGGTGGTCTTTGTTGGGGTCAGGTATGTGAATAAACTGGCACTGGTCTTTCTTTCCTGTGTGATTCTATCTATTATGGCCATCTACGCTGGAGTCATTAGAACTGTGATCAGCCCTCCAGATTTCCAGTGAGTACACTATATACTAATCTTTATAAGATTTTGTGGAACTAAAGAAAATCACAAGGAATGAATAATGCTGAGCGAATATTTGATTTCAAAAATTTAAAGCATGCACATCAAATACAATTTTTGATTAAAACATGTCCATATCTCAGTATATTGTTTCAAGTATATACACTCACTGGCCACTTTATTAGGTGCTAGTAAAATGTTAAACCTACTTTTGCCTTCAGAACTTCCTTGATTCTTTGTGGCATACTTTCAGCAGAGTTGGTATTCAGAATACCTTGGTTGTAACGACTGGTTTGAGTTACTGTTGTCTTTATAATAATAATAATAATATTAATACATTAAACTTAAATAGCGTCTTTCAAAATACCCTGTGAATACACTTCACATCAAGAAATAATTACATAAACCATATCACATAGAGATAGAAGGCTTGGTTAGTTAAAGAGATGAGATTTCTTTGTAACGAGTCCTGACCACATCTATATGCCTAAATGCACTGTGATAACAAGCAATTTGTACCTAATAAAGTGGCCGGTGAGTAATAAAATATGTTTTATTTGTCTTTTTTTTTGTTTTTATTTGTCTATGTAGATAATTTAAATATTAATGGGCATTTTCTATTATTACCGTTAGAATCTGTGTGCTGGGTAACCGCACTCTAAAAAACATTGAATTTGACAAATGCATGAAGACAGAAGTGATGAACAACATAACTTACACAACAGACCTTTGGAAGCTGTTCTGTGGTTCTCCATTCCTCAATGCAACATGTGATGACTACTTCACCCAGAACAATTTAACTGAGATCCAGGGCATTCCAGGGCTACTGAGTGGAATTATCACAGGTGATAATTAACATATTTTATACTTTAATACTTTTGCTATGTTGCGTATTACCGAATGAAAAGTTTTACAACTTTATAATTAACATAACTTAGTGGGGTTTCCTGGGTCCTTTTTGTGTGAAGTCTGCACGTCTCCCCGTGTCTGCAATGGTTTCATCCGGGTGTTCTTGTTTCCTTCCACAGCCTAAAAATATGCGGTAGACTAACTGGTGTCTATAAACTGCCCTTAAAGCTGACACAAAATTTGGAAGCTCAGTCATTTTATCCCTATCCCACAGAGTAAATTTGTTCAGCAAACCATTGGAAAGCAATGATGTTCTATGACATGACAGAATAATTTAAATAATATTTTTCTTCCAGATAACTTATGGGGAAATTATGGCTCCAGTGGGATGCTGGTCGAGAAAAAGAACCAGGAGTCATCTCCGACAGAGAATATTAGAGATAATCTGGGTATAACAGACAATATAAAAGAAAAATTGCCGTATGTCTACAATGATATCACCACTTTCTTTACAATGATGGTGGGCATTTACTTCCCCTCGGTCACAGGTGAGAAAACAGATAGCTTCAATAGCTGTATGACGTTTGGCAAAAAATGTACATAAAAGGAAAACTGATATAATGATTTTCTGGTTATATTGTTATTATTCTCTTATTTTAAGCTAATTAATATTGAACTGGGAACTAGGAAGCTAAACATTTCTAAAATGTTCACCATATCTGCATATTTCCTTCATTATTACTGTTAGACTATTTAACATATTCCCTATAACCTATGCAGGAGAAAGCTATCACTTAAGTAATTTATTACTATTGCATAAGTCAAGGTTTTTAGTTTACTAGCTACTTTAACCATAACGAAGAGCATGGTGAATAACAGTTCTTGTAATTCTACAACTTGGATGGCATTTAAGGAATTTGTTTATAGTTTTGACATTCTGGCACAGGTTAAATTAAAAGGTCTTTAATACAGTATGTCTATTCATAAAACATTTAATGAATTTGGTGAGTGTTGCCTAAATTCTTCTAAAAAGTAATTCTCCATATGTTTAGATTTTAGATTTTAGATTTAATACTTGTTATGCATGAGTGACGATAACATTAACAAACATGTTTTTTAGAATCCAGTAAAGATTACGTTTACACCTGTGTAACCAGCTTTATCATGATCACTTTTTTGTAGGGATCATGGCAGGATCAAACCGGTCTGGAGATCTAAGGGATGCTCAGCGGTCTATCCCCATTGGCACTATTATGGCTATTATTACCACTTCCATCATCTGTATCCTTCCATAGTTTCAAGTCAAACTCGACCAAATAGTGTTTTGCACATAAATAAATGAAATGTTTTAATACCATTATGTAAAGCTTATCAGAAACTTAATTGTAGAATATAGATATTTCTTGTGTGGTGTTGTTTGGCGCCTGTATGGAAGGAGTATTATTGAGAGATAAGTAAGTATTATTTTGGTTAGTAACTGCTGAAAGTGTACTTTAATAATTATTTAAATTTGCAACAGTTAATAACTTTGCTATAAATTATGCTTTATACATTGCAATCCTTTCTATCCTCTGCGAATATTGTCTAAAAAATTGTACGTGTCCGAACAGGTTTGGCCTCTCTGTGAAAGGGAGCCCGGTGATAGGTGCTCTGGCTTGGCCTTCTCCTTGGGTCATTGTGATTGGCTCCTTCTTTTCTTGCTGTGGTGCAGGACTACAGAGCCTAACTGGCGCCCCCAGGCTTCTGCACGCCATTGCACATGACGGAATTATTCCCTTTTTACAGGTTACCTTAATTTCTTCAGATGCATCTAGATTTGCCAGTCCCAGAATCCTAGAATGTTGACATATTGAATAGGATATTAGGTTTTATAGGATTTAAGAACTTGTAATTGCTGATAGGTTTAGTAGTTTTTCTGAATTTGTTTATCCTAAATAAAAACCATTAAAGATACACTTTACTTTGCAGCGCAGTTAAATCCTACCTCATTTGCAATATTATTGTAAGAAACCCCCCAAACAACAGTTTGGGAGACAATAGCAGTTTTATTATTGATATTGCACTCAATGATTTACAGCTCAGAGTACTAGGAGATAAATAACACAAAATCAAGTTACAGTCCAAAAGAACAGAAGTTTCCCTAACATAGAACCTAAAGTCTGCTGCTTCCAGACACTCCGGCTTCACTGCTCTTTAAAAGGCAGAATACAAAAACATAAACAGACAAGTGAGAGTGCAAGAACACAGAAGCACAAGATAAACAGACAGGGCACTAACAAACACTGGAATTTGAATGTTCATAATTGATTGTCCTGGGAGTAAAGCATAACAGACCGGATACAGCCTTACTGAGCAGACGAACAAAGTTCATATTCCAAATGGCGACCCGCAGCACCCTAAAACTCTCCTATTTAAAGCTTGACTCAAACAGGTAAATGGCATCTTAACTTAAGGCAGGAGATGATAATTAAGAGAGTGCTGCGTGCGAGGGAGCAACCGGAGTGAGCGAGTGATTGCGTCACCAGAGTTCCAGGAGCACTCAGGCGGTAGCGGACGTGACAGTCCTTTAAGGGACTACCTATGGGAGCCTTTTTTTCTCCCTCTGGGCCTGCCAGGCTTATGACGAGCTGGTGTGTGTGGAAATAACTGGTGGAAATCCTCTGGACTGTTACTTATCTGGACCATGGCCCTCCCATTCGACCAGGTATTGGATATGTCCTTGGAGGCGTTGTGAGTTTAGGTTTTTCAGACTCTCTTGGTTCTTTTAAACTAGTTGTCTACAGCGGGTGGGTCTGTGGGTGTGGCATACCAGGGATAAAGAGGCAGCTGGTAGACTAGGACACACTGAAACGGTGTGAGCTTGGTAGAAGAATGTTGCAAGAAGTTCTGAGTGTATTTGGCCAATCCTCAGGATGGTGCTGGCAAAACATTCTCAGGAAGATGCCCAACTCTCAGCCTGCCTATTAGCTTGTGGGTGATGTCAAGCTACCTGAGACTCCCAGTTTGTCCATAAAGTCATTCTATACCTTGGAGGTGAACTCTGGTCACTGACTATCGCTTCAGGAATGCCATAATACCAGAAAAATATGTTGGAATAATTGTTCAGTTGTTCTCAAGGCAGAAGGGAGACCTTGTAGGGGAACAAAGTGCACAGACTTCGAAAACCGATCATGGCTGAGTTGATAAGTCGGCTTCTGAGTGATGAGGGAACGAATAACAGGCCTGGTGGACATTGACTAGAACCTCTAGTGGGCTAAAGCTGTCAGATGAGCTGGTCCAAATCCCAAGAAATATCATGGACAAATTTGGACTAAGGTATAATGGGTTGCATGGAATCACTGCCCTCCTTGTCAAACAAGCATAAGAGAGCATCAGCTTTGCCATTATTAGCACCTGGATGGTATGAGATGTGAAAATTGAAACGTGAAAAACATGGTCGACCTTGCCTGACTGGGCTTCAGCCTTCTTGTGGATTTAAGGTACTCCAAGTTCTTTTGATCAGTAAAAATTATCAATGGATGCATAGCCCTTACAGCTAGTGTCTCCACTCCTCAATCGCGAGTTTGATGGCAATGAGTTCTCTGTCTCCAACGTCATAGTTGCACTCTGGGGGCAGTCATAGGCTTGTGGTTAAGGAACCAGCCTTGCTACCGGAAGGTCCCTGGTTTGATTCCAAGTACTGACAAGTCATGGGCAAGGCACCTAACCCCCAGTTGCTTCCCGGGCGCTGTGCTGGCTGCTCACTGCTCCGGGCACCTGTGCTACTGATACTCTAGAAGCCAAAGAAGTACCTTTCCTCCACATTAAGAACACTAACAGTCATTTTAAGGATAGGTGTCTGATGAATCACGCTGCCTCCTCTGATCGGTTCCCTATCAATAGCCCTTATTTGGATATTATCAATAGCCCTTATCTGCACAGATATTATGAACTGGCTGACATGGTTTCCGACTCATCGAGCTAGTTGTTGTAGCGCTGGATGTCTTTGACCTCATAGTACATGCTGGACAATTATATGACATACTCCTTCATAAAATTTTAATACTAAATGAATTAATATGAATTAAACAACAATAAATGTTTGCGAAGTTTTTTACTTTTTATAGGATTTAGGATTATGCTTAAAAATAACTTGTTTTGCTTAGGAATATGACATTTATAGATATAATGCATATAAAAAACCTTTGTCTTGTAGGTATTTGGTCACAATAAATCTAATGGTGAGCCGACCTGGGCATTGCTGCTAACTGTAGGAATCTGTGAAATTGGGATACTTATAGCTTCTGTGGATGCTGTAGCTCCCATTCTTTCAATGTGAGTATGCACTTAAACTCTCAACTCAAAATCCACGGGATAATAACTAAAAGGTTTACTTAGTTACTTTTTTTAAAATTCTTAAGCTAATATCAACAAACTATCTAATGATGTTCAGTCTGTTAAAGGTTGTTTCTTTCAAATAAACACAATAGCATGTTTGCTTTGGCATCTTTTCTTTAATAAAAAGAATAAAGTCTCCCAGTAATTGTCTTTTGTCAAACAGATTTCGATTGAAGTTTATTATGCACTCTTTTCTTCCTTCTGTAGGTTTTTCTTGATGTGCTACCTCTTTGTTAACTTGGCCTGCGCTGTGCAAACACTCCTGTGCACCCCAAACTGGAGACCAAGGTTTAAATTCTATCACTGGTATGTTATGCAATAAGATAAAATATAAGTTAATGAAGAAAATAACCATCATTTACTTAGCTGATTGATGTCTTAATAATTAAATGCTTTGCTCTTGTAATCCTGCAGCACTTCAAGCCTTTAATTTTGTTTATTATTAGTTTTGCTGAAATAATCTCCGTCTAACCCTATAGGAGTCTTTCGGTCCTGGGCATGACTCTGTGTCTGACGCTTATGTTTGTTTCGTCCTGGTATTATGCCCTGGTGGCCATGCTGATTGCTGGATGCTTCTATAAATACATTGAATACAGAGGGTAATTCACTTATAATTCAGTCATGTATTGCATTTACAGTATGATGGTTATGATGGGGATAATAATTTTACTGATACCCGAGTCAGTCCTTTCATTTATTTACATTTTTTTTTCTTAAATCACAGGGCAGAGAAGGAGTGGGGAGATGGAATCAGAGGGCTGTCCCTTAATGCTGCACGATATGCACTTATTAAGTTAGAAGAAGCACCGCCCCATACAAAGAACTGGAGGTAAGCACAGAAGTAAACGATTGTCATTATGTGTGGGTTTACTGTTTCTATGTAAATGGAACCATTATGGCTAGAAAATGTGTAAAACAGGCTAAACTGAAAACATTAACAAGTCTGATGGCAAAAGCTTTATCTGTGAATCACAGATACAATGTCTGAGCAAACAACACAAACGTACACTGAGAATTATTTAAATAAAGTGCATGCGTACAATAGGAGGCAAATTCATAGGGGAGTTGCAGAGATGTGTGTGAAAAAAGCAAAATGGAACTGTATCTAATAATAAATGCCATTTATATTTTTGTCCTCTTACACTTTTAGACCCCAGCTCCTGGTGTTAGTAAATCTTGACTCTGATTTGGCAGTGAAGCACCCACGCCTACTTTCTTTCACATCTCAGCTAAAGGCTGGGAAAGGCCTGACCATTGTGTCTTCAGTGCTGCAGGGAACGTATTTGACCCAAAGTTCTGAGGCTAAAAATGCAGAAGCAGTAAGTACAAGAGAATACCATTTGTGGCTGTCTCAGTATTTTTAAAAAGTGCCATCATTATGATAGTTTTACACATGTGAATATTTGGTTTAAATGGTAATATGCTAAGAATGACGGAGCAGTCGTCTCACAGCAAGAAGGTTCTGGGTCACCTTCTGTGTGCTCCTGTTTCCTCCACAGTCCATAACCTGGCATGCTAGGTGAATTAGAGATGCAAAATTGCCCTGTCTTATGTAATATTTAACCTTAAAGATCTGTAACATCTTGTGATCGATATAACTTTGTTCCTATTATGAAATAGCCATTGAAATAGCCATTGAAAAGATATTTAATAAATAAACAATAACACAATAACTATGAATAACAAGAGACTTTAATATCAAACTTCTTTCTTTCTTTACAGCAAGTAAAATCATCGATGTCTGCAGAGAAAACAAAGGGTTTCTGTCACGTTGTGGTGTGCTCAAACCTGCGGGATGGTTTCTCCAACTTGATTCAGTCAGCTGGTTTGGGAGGCATGAAGCACAATGCGGTCTTGATGGCCTGGCCTAGCAACTGGAGACAGGCAGAGGATGCAACTTCCTGGAAAAACTTTATAGGTTTGTGCATGGTATCATTTTCACCTCTGAGGCAGTGCCACTGTCTCCAAAACATACAACAAGATTGGTCCTTCTACTCTCCTATGGGCCTTTTCTTTCACTTTTGCTGTGAAACTTTTGTCACACAACATTTTTAACACTTTTCTCCATTAGCCTTGTTGTACCAATTTTTTCAATTTCCTTGCACAGTTGATCCCAGGTACCTGTACTTCTGCACATTTGTGACCACTGCTCTCTGTAACCTGACTGTTCTACTTGCCCCCCTCTCATTCACACAAATATATTCTGTTTATTAGATTTGACTTTCATTCCCCACCTTTCCAGAGCATACATCCACCTTTTCAAGTTATCCTCTAGCTGTTTCCTGCTCTCATTACAGATAATAATTTTGTATGCAAAAATCATAATTCCTGTCTGACCTCTTATGTTGTCTGTCCATCACCAGAGCAAACAAGAAAGAGCTCAGGGCCTATCCTTGATGCAGTCCCACCTGCACCTTGAAGCTATCTCACCACTGTCATTCTTTTCTCATACATGTCCTGAACTAGTCTAACATACTTTTTAGCCACTCCTGACCTCATACAACACCACAGTTTCTCTCCTGGTATCATATTATAATTTTTTTATAAATCCACAAAGACACAGTGGAGCTAATTCTGACCTTCTCTATACAAAAATCACATCTGTGGTGCTCTTTCTTGGCCTGAAACCACACTGCTTCTCACAAACAATCTCTTCTTGTCTCAGCCTAGCTTTCACAACTTTCTCCCAAATCTTTATTGTGTGGTTTTTTAAGTTTATGCCCCTGTAATTGCTACAACTCTGCAATAACTTTTGTTTTTAAAAGTAGGTATGAGTACACTTTCCCTCAATTCCTCAGGCACCATTTCATTCTCGTAAATTATATTGAATAATCTAGTCAAAAACACCTCTCCCATCTCCTATACATTTATATACCTCTGGTATACTGGTATGTCATCAGGTCCGACAGCCTTTCCTTTCTTCATTACGAGTTACAAAAGTGCTTTAAGACAATATCAGCAAACACAATTTATCCTGAATAAATAGGAAGCCAACAAGAAAATCCTCAAGAATCTGTTGTGTATTTGTCCATGTTTTTTTTTCTTTATTCTTTTTGGGGGGAGAAAATTTGAGTAGGAAAGTAGATTTAGTTAAGGTAAGTGTGGAATAAGTGGGTCTTCAAACAGCATTTGAAGGTAGCTGCTGATTCTGTCGTTCGAAAATTAAGGGGAATTTCATTCCACCATTTAGGAGCAGTGCGGGCGTGATAATTGCTGTAATGTAGGAGAGTGCAGGACCATTCTTTGCTTTATAAGCAAGCATCAGTGTTTGAAATCTGGGCAAGCAACTACAGAGAGCCAGTGGAGAGTGCGGAGCAATGGTGTAATGTGTGTGAACTTGGATTGAACATTGAATACAAGTATTGTATTCCATCATTTGGTACTCTGGTCTACCCTTTTCCTAACCACGAGAGTCATTCTGCAAAACTCCATACAGTGCTGTCTAGCTACACACTCCCCACGCTCACGCATTTCTTGCGCTCGCTCAGATTTTTTTTGCCGTTAAAGCAGTGCCAAAAGTTGGCAGCCAATCAGAAAGGCGTATACGATTTTGACCAATTACATTTTTTATGGTGCTCCTCTTTATTCTCATTGGTTGGGAATAAAAAACAAGCGAGAGCTTGTATATTTTACACGCAAGCTATGAAAATCCCTGAGAGCAACATGAATCATGCTATTGTGTTAAAAAGGGGCTCTCGACTTTTGGCACTAAAATAACGCCATACGCTCTTTGCATAGTCCAAGTTCAGGACCACCCAGACTCCAGTTCTCTTTCTATACACACCATGGCAGATCAGTTTAACCGCAGCTACCCTTCCACTTTTTCTCCTGCACACACAAATATCCACTTTCTTATCCGCATAATGTCAGCCAGTTATCTACCTTTCCCTGTTATTGTCCCTAATTCAGGGTTGTTACCCTCAGTTCTACACTCTTGACTCTACTGTTCACTCGCTGTCTATCTGCACGCTTCCCACCTCGTCGTCTTTGTCAAACAGTAACCTAATGTCTTTCAATACCCTGTTTGCTACCAATACTGGTGCCGGTTATTGTTATCCAGGGCCACATAGGTACCATTGAGGAATGAATCGACAAATGTTTTATGGCGGATGCCATTCCTGACACAACCCTCATCGTTTACCCGTCTTGGGACCGGTGCTAGAAATACACTGGCTTGTGCTCTTTAATGGCTGGTTTAGAAAACTTATATTCTAATTTTTTTCATTTCTCTCGGGTTTGCCTGTTTTAAATGCTATACTGTATGCTTTTTTACCCTAGTTATGGTCATTTTTGTGAATCATTTATAAGCATTAAATTCATGGACTGATTACAATGCTTTCCCACAACAGAAACAGTGAGAGAGACCACTGCTGCACACCAAGCTCTGCTTGTGGCAAAGAACATTGACATTTTTCCCAGCAACACTGAGCGTCTGACTGAAGGCACCATTGACGTATGGTGGATTGTCCACGATGGGGGTCTGCTCATGCTTCTTCCATTTCTCCTCCGCCAACACAAGGTATACAAGTTTGGAAATAATTACCATGGCTTTTTTACTGATAACTAGTTTTCAGACTCACACTGCTGCTTTCTTTAGGTATGGAAAAAATGTAAGATGCGGATCTTTACTGTGGCACACCTGGATGACAACAGCATACAGATGAAAAAGGATCTGCAGATTTTCATGTATCAGCTCCGCCTTAATGCTGAAGTGGAGGTGGTGGAGATGGTAAGATATTAGTGAATTTTTTGTCTTTTTTCACTACTATAAATGTATGTATTTACCAATAGTTGTATCTTAGATATGGTTGATTATATATAGTAACATAAAAAAATTGTTGCTAGATAAAAACTGAATGGGAAAACATGTATTTTAAAAATACTGTGTTTGAGCGTTATTCGCACATGTTAAAATGTTAATTCATATAGAAAGTCATTTATATTTTTTTCAATGCATCCCTGACCAGGATAAAATGGTTGCTCAAATTATATGATATTCGGCATACACTTCGATTCACTTTTTATACTCTAATGTGTGTGCACTAACTGTGTTTATTAAAATTAAGACTTTCTCCTTTAACATAGTTTTTAAACAAATGTATATTATACTACTATTTCTACTATTACTACTACTAATAAAAATTATATTAATAATAATAATTACCTTGTGCCTTAGTCTAGCCCATCTAGCACCAACAATCATGCCATGCCCAAAGTCACTTAAATCACCTTTCTTTCCATTTCCGATGCTCGGTTTGCACTTCAGCAAGTTGTCTTGACCACAACTACATGCATAAATGCTTTGAGTTTCGACTATTTGATTGGTTGATTAAATGGTATGGTATGTTATGGTATGAATTTATTGTCAGATATTCAATATGTACAAGACATACACAGAATGATCATTCCTCTCAGACCCACAAAACAAGACAAGGACATAAAACTAACAGGACAAAAACAAATACGAGTATATCAGGAAAGAGAGAGGCTGCTGTACATGTGCATGCCGCCGCCTTAAAAATAGAAAGAACATAAAAAATGATAACAGGGGAAACTGTAAGAAGCAGTGGTTAAAAACACCCCAGCACAAGTACAAAGCACATTAAACCTACTAGACATGCCTTAGGGGTAAGGTGTAAGGGAGGGGGGATAGAGACGAGTAATTAAATATTTGTGTTAACAAGCAATTGAACAAATTTACCTAATAAAGTGGCCATTGTGTGTATCTGCCTAATGTACATTTGTGTACAGCACACTCCAGTCATGGTTTATCAGTTGTGAAGGATCAAGTGCAGTTTTTTAATAAGACAAGTTCATAATTTATAATCCAACACAGTGTTCAAACAACGTAATCTAGAAACAGAAAAGAAGGTCTGTTGATTCACAAACTACATCAAAGAGGCTAAGGTCAATTTAAAGAACAATAAAATTTAATAACAATTTAAATATAAGTAACAAAAAATATAACAAGGTCTATGTACTAGAGGTTGAGATAAACATATTTGAAACAGATTCGTATAAAGCGTGATTAGAGACTTTTTTATTCTGTAACACAAAACACACTAAACCCAAAACATGTGAATGAAATAACTGATTATTATTTGGGAAATAATAATTGTTAAAATATACAGAGGTTAGACAATGAAACTGAAACACCTGGTTTTAGACCACAATAATTTATTAGTATGGTGTAGGGCCT
>JAOUQT010000045.1:9603777-9619477 GCA_025769995.1 Xyliphius kryptos
CTTTTGATTTATAACTGACAACAATAAAAAAAAATTCAGTATCTCAGAAAATTATAATACTGTAAAGGTTCAACATTAAAGACATCTGTTGCCATACTTTAATCAGCTAATTAATTCAAAACCTCCGCAACTACCTTTTAAATGGTCCCGCAATCTAGTTCTGTAGGCTCCACAATCATAGGAAAGACTACTGACTTGACAGTTATCCAACAGACACCACTGACACAAGTCACAAAAGGTCATTGCTAAAAAGGCTGGCTGTTCACAGAGCTCTGTTTCCTTGAACATTAATACAGAGGAGAAGGGAAGGTTGTAGTAGAAATATTGTACAAGCAATAGGGATAACGGCACCTAGAGAGGATTGTGAAACAAACCCAAGTCAAAAATGTGGGAGAGATTTACAAATACTGGACTTCTGCTGGAGTCAGTGCTTTAAGAACCACAGTGCATTCCTTGTGTCAAGCTACTCTTGAACATAAGCGTCAGAAGCATCTAAAGACAAAAGGGACTGGACTGCTACTGAATGGTCCGAAGTTTTTCTGGAAATCAAGGTATCAGAGTCTGGAGGAAAAGAGGAGAGCCACAAAATCCATGTCACTCAAGGTCTAAATTATAGTTTCCACAGTCAGTAATGATTTGGGGATGTCATCTACTGGTGTTGGTCCGCTGTGTTTTCTGAGGTCCAAGGTTAATACAGCTGTCTACAAGGAAGTTACACTTTAGCACACCTTATGCTTCCTGCTGCTGACCAACTTTTGGGAGATAATGATTTCATTTTCCAACAGGACCTGGTACCTGCACACAGTGCAAAGCTACAAGTACCTGGTTTAAGGACCATGGTATCCCAGCAAACTCGCCTAACCTTAACACTAAAAAAAATCTACCCAACAATGCAGTTTTGCTGAAGGCCACTATCGGCACAACCTTAGCTCTCGTAATACCTGAGCAGTGCCACAGACTGGTCAACTCCATGCCACGCCTGCAGTATTTCTGGCAAAAGGAGCCCTAACTAAGTATTGAGTGCTGATATTTTTCAGTGGGCAAGTATTTCTAAAGATTAATTTTTTTGTATTTGGCTAAAATACTGAATTTGTTTTTTTTATTATCAATTCAAAAGAAATAAACACTTGACATATATCAGCATGTGTGTAACAGATGGGTATAATATACAAGTTTTACCTTTTGAATGGAACTGCTGAAATCAACTTTTTCATGATATTTAATTTTATGACCAGCGCCTGTATACATTTGCACCACGTGATTCAACACCTTAGTTAATCAGAAAATGTAAGCAATGGCTTTTTTTTTATTTTTATTAATTACCTGCATAAATCTTGCTCTGGGCGGCGCAGTGGATAGTGCTGTGGCCTCACAGTAAGGAGGACCCGAGTCCGACCCCTGGATGGGGTAACCTCAGAAATCTCCATGTGGAGTTTGCATGTTCTCCCCGGTTTTGTGTGGGTTCACTCCAAGCTCTCTGGTTTCCTCTTACAGTCCAAAGACATGCACGCTAAGTAAATTAGAAAAGCTAAATTGTCATTTCCTTCTGTATAGGTATGTGACTTTGTGTATAACATAAAGCTTGCGTATGAGTATGGCCTTGTGCTTGTCATTAAAATAGTGAATGGTGCTAAAGATGATGTTTAAAAATAAATAAACAAAAAAAATCTCTGCACAAAGAGTTTAAAGATGAACCTTAGAAACATGACATTCAGCAGATTTGATAAGAGGCTTGGTTTGATAGCTGGTCTTTGTCCATGTGGTATTTTTCCGGGTGCTCTGGTTTCCCTCCACGGTCCAAAAAGGTGAGGCAGGAGCATTGGTGTCTCTAAATTGCCCTTGCAGCTGTCTCGAGATTAGGAGGCTTAGTCAATATCTCACAGTACTCTTATGCAGCCAATGACTACATCAAGCTATGACTATTTATGACAAGACACGTTTTATTTTATTGACCTGCAAATTTAATCAGATAATTGTGGTCATTTGGAAACATTTTAAATATTTATGTAGTATATTTTAAATTTAGCAATGAACTCAACCCGCCAACTTGTTACAAATAAAATATTTACTTTTGTGTAATTTTAATGCTTTATTTGAATTGTAGAACGTATTGATGTGTAATACTAAGTGCTATATAACTGTTATATAAACTTCTGGATGTTTTTCCAGTAATTGTTTTTGCTACCAAAATAGAGATGGGTGGTAGTTTTCTAAGTACTCCTTAGTAAGTCCAATCTTTGTCTTAAGAGACCGCTTTTTCTCCTATTCTGTTTGTTTTGACTTTAAATAGAACGAATCCTACTCTTTTTATGATTCAGTGTTGAAAATCTGGTGATTCATTATTAGTTTCATGAATCAGATAAAATGTGTCTTTTTCAAGTGCTAATGCAGTTTGCGTATCATTGCTTTCATTTATTTAATTTAAACATTTCTTTAACTTCTCATTCAGGTTCAACTGGACCCTTCTGGATTATTCTTAGCCACCAGCTGCTCAGACAAGAGCATCTGTGTTTTTGATTATGAGACTGGAGAGTGTGTGGCAACATTATTTGGACATTCTGGTAATTTATTAAGCCTAATTCAGCTACATTTTCACACTTGATGATCTTTGATTGTAAAAGTTCATTGCTTTCTTTATAGAAATTGTGACTGGTATGAAATTTACTCCAGACTGCAAGCATCTAATCACGGTTTGTGGGGATAGGTATGCACAACTCTCATAAACTTTCTTTTAATGGTCCATTGATTAATTTCATTTTTTCAAGTATTTTAAATCATTAATTCCTAATTTCCTTGTAAGTATTTGCAGTGCAGTGCAGTATATAGCACATTTAGATGTAAATAAAGGGGACAAAATATTTTGTCCTGTGAGGTCATTGGTGTGTGTATGTGTGTGTTAGCTGTGTGTTTGTTTGGCGGCTATGCTCTCAAATGACAAATTCGATGCGGAAGAAATTGGTAGAGAGAAACCGGAGAGTAGGACTGAGGAACTTGAACAGAACCACCTGCAAACAGCAAGCCATTAGGTACCATTTGCTACAACTTACTAATCTAGTACCTTGCTATTTAAATAGTGCTAGTCACTAATTTGTAGGACATGATATCTAAGTATTTCAAGACTATGTATTTTTATATTTTCTCAAAAAGGAGAGAAACGTACATCACATTACCAAGCAGTGGGATGGCCCAGCCTGAACAGAGGAAGGTAAATGCCTTTCTGGACAAAAAGAAGGATTTTGAAGAAGATCCCAAGACTCCAGCCAGAATAGACACTGCTGTAGGTTAGTGTATCAAATTTTGTTTTAAGGCCATTGACTTAATATGTGGTCTGATTTTATGTAAATTCATTTTATATAAATATTCCTAAATGTATTTTAATTGTTTAATCAGTTTCTTTATTCAATATAATTAGTTAGAAAGTAACACCATATATTATATGCAGTGTTTTATATAAGTGTTTGTTTATTTAGAGAATCTGGATATTAAAATGCAGACCAATGGCCGACTCCCTATGTGGGCCCGCAGATTGGTATGTTCCTCAAACTGAAATTGTTTGGGAAATTTTTTATAAAAAGGAAAGGCATACAAATTTTTTTAATGTTGATAAAGGAATAGTTGTAGTAAAGAAATAAAATGGCACACTTAATCTTTCAATTGAAATAATGTGTGTAGGGTGCTGGCAGCAGTAGCAGTCTGAATTCATCGAAGGTCCCTCAGTATCAGCCGCAGGGGCGCTGGGCTGCACCTGCAGATCCATTAAGTATTTGCTCAGTACTGGAGACCGGAAGGCTACAGCTCACTCCTTCTGACACTCCCAGCCAATCAAAAGAGAAAGATCATGAACGTTTAGAAGAGAGGGAGGAACATGAAGTGGACTTTTATCCTCAGAGTCTAGACAGTCTTTTAGATGATGAAGAACAAGATTGTGAAATTGATGAAGAGGAATACATTGAGAGGGTTTGTAGTGTAGATTAAATACATTATATTTGTTGTTTAGAAATTTGTAGCTATTTTATGCTGGGAATAACCTATGAATGTATATTTATAGTCACGTCTTTGTGTGTGTGGGGTTCTCTTCTAGGTGTCTGAACAGTCAAATTCTGTTCTTCACGACACAGACTTGCCGAATTTTAGCCCAGGGTTAAGCACTTCTGAAGGCAATGACTATATTGTGTACCCAGCAAATAGCACTGCTCTGTCCACCATAGGAGAAGGGTAAGTGTCTTTAATGAGAGTCATAGTTCAAGTTTTGGGCAAATGCAGTTGAGGCTCAGGGGTGCCTATAAACACTTAATACATTTTTGTATGCTCCCTATTTTTTATACAGATTCTTTAAATTTGATTAATCATGTTTAGGCATTTAAAGTTAAGCACACATCTTGAGCAACTATAAGACTGAAATGAATGTACATCACAACAATTGAATGTGTAAACTATTTGGTCACCTTTTTATCCAAACAAATGTAAGGCTTGTCTGACATTTTAATAGAGGTCAGCAAGTGTGGAATGCAAGTAACCACTTAAAATGTTTGTTTATTAACAATTAATTAATATCTGTTATTTATATTTAATATTTATATAAATGATTTATTGTGCTTAATTTTGTGTCCAAGTATATGCACCTAAGTACAGTGCAACCTTTTTTTTTAAAGATTCATCGGCATGTTGCCGAATAAATGTATAAACTTAACAAGCAGTCAAAATTATTGCCTTCACACATCACGGGATACGTTACATGGAATATACTCTAACTGCTTGTAGACACAACCAGGCAGAGGGAGCGGGTCACCTGTAACTCGTTATCATTTAAAGCAACAGGTGTGTGTTAATGTATATAATGATAGGTGTGATATATGATTCAGAAGATACTTTGATCAAAGAAGGTCACAGCATTAATAAGGACCCTGGGTTAAATTATATACAAGTAGGTCAGTTTTATGTCTTTTATGTTCTTGTTTGAATTAATTTAGGATTACTTTTCCCCTCTTAGAGGTCACCATAGTGAATCAACTGTCTCCTTCTGAACCTACCAGTTTCATATGCCACATGTAAAAACGTCCTTGTCTGTCTACCCCGGTCCTCCTGCTAGTCAGCTCCATCTCCAGAATGCTTCTATTAAGATACTTGCTGTCTTTCATTCCACATATCCAACCCATCTCAGTCTAACCTGTCTGACTTTGACACCTAATCCTCTTTGATTCTGAAACCTAATCTAGTGTGTTGTTCCTCTAATGTGCTAATAATGTGTCACATTTATAATCTTGTCCAACTGTGTAACTCCTAAAGAAAATGTTTTCTGCCACCTCCAGCTTTGCCTCCTGTCTTCTAGTCAAATCCAATCACAAAACACCCCCGACATGCATCTCCACTCACACCATTCCATCTGCACTTGCTTCTACAGTCTTCATTGCTCTGGCCTGTTCACCCCAAATACCCCAAATCCTGCACCTTCTTAACCTCTCTACCTTTAAGTCTTTGCTGTTTCTCGTGTTTTCTTTTTATTGTCCATATGTATTGCTGCGAGTAACCTTCATTCCTCTTTTCTTCACTGCATGCCTCCACCTCTCTACATTTTCTTTCCCCTGCTTCTCACTACAAATCACTATATTATCTGCAAACATAAATGTCCATGGGACTCTTTTCTGACCATCTGTCAAATTGTCACTCTTTTTCACCCTAGCTTCTACTGCTCTTTATCTGATCTTTTAATGTCTGACTCAGTTCTTTTCACTTTCCTTTAGTGTGTCGTACAACTCTTTGTAAGATCCAGCTTTTCCTGTTGTTTGCCCTACGCCACATCTTTCTATTCCTGTCTACTTTCTTTTTCCCATTTTTTTGCTAATGCTTTTCAGCTTATACTTGCCTGAACCTTCTCATTCCGCCACCAGGTGTCTTTATATTCTTTTTTCTGTCCAGGTGATGCACCGAGTACTTTCCTTCTTGTCTCCCTCGGCAGATTTGTCTCATTTGGCAACTTTCCACCACCACCTAAAACCAACAACTTGTTCCAGAACTTCTCAAAACTGTCTTCATTTCATTTTTATTTGATCACCTGCTCTACCTCTGTTTTTTCTCTCTATTGCATCTCCTGCACATTATATGTTCACTTTAAATAACCTTGCAGATAAAATGGTTGTCTGATATGTAACTCTTTACATGAATACTCATTGATGATGACTTGGGCTTAAAGTGTAAAGTGTGATTTCACCTACCCCAACATTGGCCTTCCCTACCCCTATTATGATGGAAGCATGTGCAGTTGGTGTACAGTGTGGAAACAAGGCAAGGCGGTAAAATTTACAGTTCTATCACTTCTGATAAGCATTCCTGTGCAATTATTGCAGGGAGTTTGATGTGAAGGCATTTTGCAAAGATGTTGAAAGTGACCCTGAAGAAGAGGAACTAAGTCCAGACAGTGCCTGCTCAGCCGAGAGTGACCAGGTGCACAGTGACAAGGCCAATGCCCGTGAGTTAACAACACTATATATTTGCCATATAATATAATTATGTAATTAAATGTAATTAATTAAAATGTTATGCAGCTTGAATATTAATAAAAGTAACTTTTTTTCCGCAAATAAACGTGTTGTAATATATTCTGTTCCCTTGTTTATGTTTGTGTTCATATTCTGTGCATTTTAGAGGAAACTGACTCTCTCAGTCAGGCGAGCTCCATGGGTAGTTCTGGAGTCGAGGAAGAGGAGGATGAAGATTCTGCAAATCTCCAGCACCAAAACTATGACTCTTTATCTGTGGGAATTAATGGTGCTTTTTACCTACTTACAATATCAGTATTTGAGTATTTACACACGTGCACACTTATGTTACTGCTTTATTCTAAAATGGATTAAATTCATATTCCCTCAATTCAATAACACATAATAAAGTGAAATGTTTGCAAATTTATTATAAATTAAAAAACAAAATAATCACAAGTACATAATTATTCCCAGTATTTTCCAAATTTGATCTCAGGTGCATCCTTTTCCCACTGATAAACCCTCATTTGTTTTAAGTCTGTGGAAAATTCAGTGGATTGGACATGATTTGGAAATAATCATTTGTGCAACGTAGAAGGTTCCAATTAGCACAGTGGCCTCTATTGTCTGCAAATAGAAGATGTTTTGAACCACCAGGACTCTTCCTAAAGCTGGCTGCTCGAGAATCTGAGTGATCAAGGTAGAAGGGCCTTAGTCCTGAAGGTGACCAAGAACCCAAGGGTCACTTTGACAGAGCTTCAAGCTTGCTCTTACGCTGTAAACTCCTACCAAATTCATACACTTTTAATGAACATAGATTGTAGAACTGTAGATTTTAGATCCTTCAATTTAGGCATATTTTGCTTTGATTACAGCTTTGCACACTTTTGGCATTCTCTCAATCAGCTTCATGCGGTGCAACGGTTTCCTCCCACTCTCTAAAGACATGCAGGCTAGGTAAATTGGAAATGCTTAATTGCCATTGACTTGTATATAGATATGTGTCTTTGTGTATAAAAATAAAGCTTGTGTATGAATATGGCCTTGTTCCTGGCATCAAATGGCCACTGATGCTGAAGATAACATTAAGAAAACAATAAAGTAGTGTAGTAGTAGTGTAATTGTTTTGATTTAACAGCTGTGCCTTGTTAAGAGATCATTTCTTGAATGTGCCCTTTAATGTGTTTGAGACCATTGTGTTGTGAAATGGTGGAGTTGGTATACCAGGAATAGACCTACTTCAGTAATGTTCTTACCATAATATTATGGCAAGAAATTTTTCATGAATTTTGAAAATATTCTCAAGTGCAGTTGCAAAGACCATCAAATGTTATGATGAAACTGGTTCTCATCAGGACCGACCCAGGGAAGGAAGACCAAGAGTTACCTCTCTTACACCGGATAAGTTCATCGGGGTTACCAGCCTAAATCTATCACTCTAGATATGAGCCCACCTAAATGCTTCACAGAGTTTAAGTAGCAAAAACCTCTAATGAGACCAAATTTGAGATTTTAGGTTCCAAACACCATGTCTTTCTAAAATGCTTTGCTGGTGACACTGTTGGCAATTTATTTAAAATGCAAGGCACACTTAACCAGCATGGTCACCACAGCATTCTGCAGCAACATGCCATCACAACAGATTAGTTGTACCATTGTTCCCCCCCCCCCAATACCTCTAGACTATGTAAGGGTTATTTGACACAAAAAGGGTGAAGGAGTATTGTCAGATGACCTGGTCTTCAAATGTGTTGTACTGCAGAGTGGATGAAAAAGCAGACAACAAGTGCTCAGCATCCCTGGGAACTCCCTTAAGACTATTGGGAAACCATTCTGGGTGACAGCCTCATGAAGCTGATTGAAAGAATGTAAAGGGTGTACACAGCTGTAATCAAAGCAAATGGTGCATGTTTTGAAAAATCTGTAATCTACAACAAATAGTCTGGATGATTCAGTATGAATTTACAATGTAGGGGGAAAAACAATGAATTAAAAGGTATGTCCAAACTTTTGACTGGAATATTTCAGCACCCTAGTCCCTGCCACCATTCATACACTGAGTATGTAAAATATGAGAGAGCTTTGGATGATCATTTGCCTTAATATTCCACGGTGCACATACTGTATGTGCAGCTAACCATCACAAAGCGATGACCCCATATGAGAGACACCTGTACAGAATATTCATTAACATTTATTTCTTTCTGTTTCCAAGAAAATTTTAACACGGACCTGTCCAATCTCCAGCCTTCCAATAATAACTTCCTTAACCCACGTCTGAGCCTTTCTTCTCGTTTCCTTTCACGCTTTCAGGACCGCATACGGTAAGTGAATAGTGTGTGAAAACAAGAATCTGAGGTAGGATGTTTCTGAATGCACACTATATCTCCAAAAGTATTTGCTCATCTGCCTTGTCTCACATATTAGCTAATCCATAGGGTTCAATATGACGTCGGTCCACCCTTTGCAGCTAGAACAGCTTTAAATCATCTGGGAAGGCTGTCCACAAGGTTTGGGAGTGTATTTATGAAACTTTTTGACCATTATTGATGGAGCACATTTGGACCTTGTTTATGCACTGGTGCACAGTGATGTTTCAAGATAAAGGGGCCGCTCCAGACTGTTCTCACAAAGTTGGGAGCATGGAATTGTCCAAAATATATTGGTAAGGCATTCATCATGATTTGAACACTTGATTTGGACGGGTGAGCAAATACTTTTGGAAATTTAGTTTGTAAAAAAAGAAAGAAAAAACACTAAAATCACATGCTGGCTTTCAAATGAATGATTTTTAACTGGAATATTTCATTCATTATATAGTGGAATGTGTTGAGAACAAAATGTCAATAAAATTATTTAATAACAAAAGTGGAAAATCACATTACGCTGCATGTTGTTGGACTGTAAACCCTTCATAGAGTCTTTTTCTGACATTGTTCGGAGAAACATGCATATTAGTGGCCAGTTGACGGTCATTTTACAGGGTTCTGGTAAGGAGGATGCAACAGTCCCGCTGCAGGGCTATTGACCTCCTTTGGCCCTCTTCACATCCCTTGGTGTACTCCCATGTCTGCTGGTATCTACTCCTTGCTCTGGACACTGTCCTGACAGACCAGCAAACTTTCTTGCCACTGATGACCCTGAAAGTTTCTGTAAGGAGTTTGCATGTATTTTCCGTGTTTGAGTGGGTTCACCCTGGGTGCTCTGGTTTCCTACTACAGTCTGAAGACAAGCATGCAAGGTGAATTACAGATTCTAAAGTGCCCAGGACTTGTGCATTGTGTATGGATATATCCTTGTTCATGACATGAAATAGACATTGATGATGATAATAAATAACCTTAAAACAATAAAACCCAACCCTGTGCTCCAGGTTTTTTCCCCCTATCTTTTGGCTTTTTCCTGTCACTAGGAGCTGCCACAGCGAGTCAGTCACATTACGATCTGGCACGTTTTTTACGTCGGGTGCCAGTCCTGACACAAACCTCACTCTTTGGGCATACGACTGGATAATTTAGCGTCGCTAATTAACCTAACATGTCTTTGAACTGTGGGGGAAATCGGGAACCCGGAGAAAACCCACGCAGACGCAAAGAGAACATGCAAACTCCACACAGAAATATTCCTGGTCATGCCAACTGGGATTGAAGCCGGGTCCTTTTTGCTATGAGTCGACAGTAAATCCCCAAAATATATTAGTTAATAATGCTGTCTTCCTATTCCTGCAGTGGTGGTGTAGCAGGAAGAAGTGGTGTCTGCAGACCCAGAGTTCACCTGGCTAGTATTCCAGATGAGGCAAACAACAGCAAGGTAAGGACAAAGATATTTTATAATAAAATGCAATTAGAACGTTCTTCATTAGACATGCTACATTAAATAATCATTCATTTTCATTTGCGTAATAAGCATCATTTTCTTGTTTAGCTTGATAATGCTATTATTTTGTTGGTATATTGTAGGTATATTACAAGGAAGGTATTATAAATACATTTTTTTTTAAGCTTTGGCAAGATTTTACCAGCATTTAATATCAACAATAATACAATATATAAACATTTCTGCACAGAAAACCTTTTAGAAAGTGTTCATTCCTTTGTAGAAAGCTGAGTATAGATTATTTTAAAGTGCACTTACTGTAACCTTACAAATGGCCATTTTACTTTTTCCACAAGGACGATTCACAGTTAATTTCCAAAGAAGTTACCCCAAATACCACAAGGAGTAATCAGAAGCAAAATGGTAAGGCACGTTTATTATTCTTCACAAAAATTCTCCAAAATTCTACAATGATTAAACAGTCATTTATAATTATAAAAACTATTTGCATATTTAACATTTATTTGTTGTGGGGCATTTTCCTAATTTCACATGGGTATTAATTGTGATCATTCTATACATTACAGAGAATGCATTAATCTCACAAGAAAACGACAAGAGCAGTCCAGTTATATTTGTCCCTCAGCCTGACAACTCCTGTCAGCATATCATGGTCATTAACGATGATAAATCTGTGTGTGAGAAAGTCAATGTGTGTCCAGAGCAGGAAAATGAGCATGGAAGCGAGATGCTTCTAAAAGCCTTGTTGAATAATCAAGATCATGAATTGACTCAGGATAATAAGGAAAAACACTCTTTTGCCTCAAAGACATATCAGATTCCAACATCTGATCTGGGCAGTCCCCATACTCGCACCAACCTTCATTTGGACTTGTCTTCCCCATTACCAACTACTGCCCTGAAAAGCCAGCTCAAGGTTATGAATCCTTTGTGTAGACCGGGTATGGTGAGTCCAACAGAGATGAAGTCACTGGAAAATGAGAGCCAAAAGCAGATATGTCAAAATGAGAAACTGACACCTAGGATGTCCCATAAAGTCTCATCTGGCCTTCTGAATTCACCAGCAGAAGACGGCTATCTTGTAGCACCAGAAAAGACTGTGGAAGATGCACAATCAGTAGCTCAGTGCAACACTGCAAATCCAGCATTATCCTTGTCCACGGTGGATGGATCTAACCCTGTAGACCCAGGTATTGTATTTTTTAGATCACAACGTGAGTCCTTTATTTCATAAAACAAAGCTTCTGCAGTTCTCCGCTTTTACTAACACTAGACTTTGTGTAGCAGTTAAGAAAAGAACCAGGTATGTTGGTGTTTAAACCACAAATACAATGGATTAGCATTAAAATTTTATGCTGTTTCAACCACTTTTAAGAATTTTTAATGTGATGTATTACAATGCCTTGTAATATAGTTTTCTCCTGGTATCTGTTGAAATGTCTCCTTATGAGTTTGTGTGTGTAATATAAAAAAAAGTTGTGTGTACAAAACAAGTTTATATTGTGCTGGTGATGATATCGTGCCTTTAACTTGGATAGAATGTGTGATTAACCAGTATTTTACGAGACAAAATACTCTTACCGGCCACATTATTAGGCACACCTGTTCAACTGCTTGTCAACACTAAAATTAAATCAGCCAATCACTTGGCCGCAACTTAATCCATTTAGGTATATTCCTGAAGTGCATACAAGCATCAGAATTTGGGGAAGAAAGGTTATTTAAATGGTGTTTTAACATGGCATGGTTGTTTGTGCCTGAAGGGCTGGTCTGAGTATTTCAAAAACTGCTGAGTTACTAGGATTTTCATGCAGAACCATTTCTAGGTAGTCTACAGAGAATGGGCAGAAAATGAGAATTTTCGACGAGCGGCAGTCTAGACGTCAATGCCATTGATGTGAGAGATCAGAGGATAATGGGCAGACTGGGTTGAGATTATAGCAAGGCAACAGAAACGTAAATACCCACTCGTTACAACCAAGGAATGCAGAATACCATTTCTGAGGAATGTATGCCCCGAAAAATTAATTAGTATTAGTATTAGTGTTTTATAGCTCTACTTATCAATTTTGGAAATGTGTTTTTGTGATTTATTTTTTCTTATTAAATTCTGCCATAATACCTATTTTTTTATTTTTCATACAATTTACAAAAGTAGATTTATTTGTCTTTGTGCTTTTTTGAGACTTTTTTGATTCCTATACACGTTTGTGTTTCAGATGAGCCTTTAAATCTGCAGGCATGTAAGGAGGTTGTGAATGTGCTCCAGCACACCATGCATAAAGCAGCTGGCTTTTACAGCACAGTGAGTGAAACATCTTTGCAATATTACACTGACTGGGATAGTTTAAATGTTTAAAGTTCTTAATCAGTTTTTTTTTTTTTTAAGTTTGTAATTCTCCCTGTTTTAACATGATTCTTTACAATATCTTAGAGAATGACGAATTATTCCGGGTATTTATTGGTGCAGCTACAAAATTTGTAATTGTCCATAGTCTTTAAAACCTTTTTTTGGTAGTATTCATCAGTCACTTTGCTGGTATCAAGAAGATGGTCATTTAAATATATTTATAAGAACGATAAAATAAATATGGTTCTTGGGTCGATGTAAAATTACACCATGCCATTTTTTTTAAAATAATGTCAAATTGTTGAGCCATGCAAAGAAAAAGTGTGTCATTTTGATGAATACTGTCCAATTGACAAAATATAATCTTTCTCATTTGACTTATTAAGCTATTATTTCTTTATGAACCTATTTTTACTTGAATTTTTGTTTTCCCATTTTTATTGCTGCATGATATAAAACAATTCCCAATATGTTACATTTCGGTAATAAGAATTTACTGGATTCTTTACAATTTTATTATATAATTATGCCAAAATTATTCCTCTGCTTTACAAAACCATATCAGACCTGGATAAATGGGCATCATTGGCCGTGTAACTTTAATTAAAATGAATGTACTACCTAAATATTTATACTTATTTTAGCTTATCCTCATCCTAATTCACAAAGCATTCTTTAACAAACTTGATAGTGTACTGACTCCCTTTATTTGATGTAACAAACATGCGTGTCTAAAATGGTCATTGCTTCAACATAAGAAGACTGATGGGGGTTTGGCCTTAACTAATTTCTGTCATTGCTACTGGGCTTGCAATATCCATAAATTAATTTATTGGAATAAGGGTACCTCCTGCCGTGACTGTCTATTGTAGACACAGCTGCTCTCAACAGTTGGGATTGGCCATTAAGGTTTGGTTCCTGTTCAGGAAGTGCTTCATCATCATCAATTTCTCCTTTGTTCTACTGACGTTGCTATTCGTGTATGTGTAGAGAAATGAATTATAACTACTGATGATTCGTACGCTGACAGATTTTTTTCTGTCTTTTACAGCATTAAGGGCAAAGTTTATTCTGCCCAGCAGCCATCTACTTCACTTAAGATGATGTATGGCTTTTTTTTTTTCCTTGCACTTGTAGCTGGAGCAGCGAACTATGTTCACTGACAATGATTTTCTGAAGTGTTTCTGAGCTAATGTCGAAATATCCGTTACAAAATGAAGTCGGTTTTTTTAAGCAGTGCTGAGAGATCAAACGTCATGGCAACCAATGTTGGTTTTTAGCCTTGATGCTTATAGCCTTTATGCTATAAAATGAATATAATGAGTGAATACCAGTGCCTTAATGACTGTTGTTTTAAGAAGAAATTTTTTCTTAGTATGTTTGATGTATTACATTTAATATTGAGCAAAGTGCAGCATGATGACAGCGGGTAGTTTGGCAATATTCTTGGTTTAAAGTTCAATACTAAGCATGAGTTAATCTCGGTCTGTGGTTTTTCTGTGAACGTTAGTCCTCTATCTACCTTAGCAAATAAACAAGTGTATTGCCTTTACTACTTAGAACCCTGATCAGGAGTAACTGGTTGTGTCAATAATTAGAAACCTGTACAGGATGGCAATGGAGTCTTGTAACAAAAACTGGATATAAAAAAGAACAAGAACAAAAGAGCATCCATGGGGTCATTTCATCCATAGGGGTGCACATTCAGCTATATACTTCAAATGTATGCGGTTTAGTTATTGCACATTCCTCTTGTAGTGAACATTGGTCTAGAATTTCACAATTCAGCTGTACCTGCCCTAGGTTTACGGAATCTGATTGGCTGTTTAAGTGGTTATGCCCTGGTAGCTGATAATATATGTTTGGATAACGTTCCTATCTTGTAAGGTGTCAATAAGTGACTTGGCATTTTATATAGCACTGTCAATAATAAAATATATTACAGTTTTGTAAAAAATATATCTTCATCATTAAAAAGTAATTTGATACATTGTCAGCTTACTGTAAGCTTATAGCTAACTTTAGCTCAAACTTATATACGTACATCATATATCTTGATGAGGCAGCATAAATCTATAATCCTCAAGTTATGTTAATGGCTGTGAAACCTTAGTGGATGGATTATAATAATACTGTGTCTATTTGTGGATGCGCATGTTGCGTTTAATGTCTTACATTCTTTCAGGTTTTTTTCAGAAATGCTGGCTTCTAAAGGAAACTAAAATAGACTCTTTAGAATGGGGTTCCCGTTCTAAGCTTCCTGATCCCGATTTCTCACATGCCACATTCCTCACCTAATCCACTCACAGATTGTTTTGTGTATTTTTTTGTATTTTATTGTGTTTTTTTGTTGAAAAAAAAATTTCCCTGAACTTCCATCCTCAATATATGTTTTTTGTGTCAATATGTGTGTAAATAGATATATATATATCCTAAATAATCTCAGTGGGATTCACATCTGGACTGTGTGGTGGCCAATCCATGTGTGAAAAGATGTCTCAGTCTTCCCGAACCACTCTTTCACAATTTCAGCGAGATCAATCCTGGCATTGTCATCTTGGAATATGCCTATGCCATCAGAGAAGAAACTATCTATTGATGGAGTAGCCTGGTTGTTAAGCATTTTCTGTTTATCAGCATTCTTTGGGCACATAATTTTGCTGAACCTAGATTTGACCAACGGTAGCGACTTTAGATCATAGAACTCCCTCCTCAAGCTTGTATGGTAGGCACTTTGCATGATGGGTACATCACTTTAGCCAGGTCTCTTCTTACCCTGATGTGTCCATCACTCAGAAGCAGGGAAAATCTGGACCCATCAGATCATATGACTTTCTTCTGTTGCTTTGGAAAAATTGAAGACATTTTTGCCAGTTGACAAGTGGTTTTCTTACGTATACACAGCAGTTTAGTCCAGAGTGTTAAAGATTAATTAGCAAGGTAAGAGCACAGTTTTACTTAAAATATTGCAATGCACACAACATTATGGGTGACATACCAGAGTTCAAAAGAAGACAAATTGTTGGTGCACGTC
>JAOUQT010000045.1:9656018-9668249 GCA_025769995.1 Xyliphius kryptos
CCACGCGAACACGGGGAGAACATGCAAACTCCACACAGAAATTCCCAGGTAGCCCCACCCGGGGATCGAACCCGGGTCCTCTTGCTGCGAGGCAACAGAACTATCCACTAGCCGCCCCCATTCCTGTCTAATGTCATCCAATATATTTTTTCTAATGAGACCATATCTTCTATAATAACAATCATATTCTGTCTAATTCTTTCTTGCCCAGACAAATTCTGTCCTGATCTATTCTATGCTATGACAGATACACTCAATACAAGAGTACAGTTTGTGTCCAATCCAGTCCACTTCCATGCAATCCTGCGTAACCTGTCACAGTTTTTAAATCTGTAGGAATACCGGCATGTTAAAATGTCAATATTGATATTTAACCGAAACATTTTGCTTTGCCATTCACATGGAATTTGCTTATTAGCCTATTGACATGAATCTGAGTTCCCACCAATCTAAAGCCAGCATTCTCACTAGGGTATCCAGATGTGTATTCATTTTAGAGAGCACATCTGGTCCTGTATAACTTGGCTGATCATATCTAGTTCTATATTTTTTTCGTCTGATCCAATCCTAGCTGATTCAATTCAAATCTAGCGCAGCTCTGTCGAGTTCTGTTCCATTTTCTATAATTGAACATGTTTCTATAAAACATGTTCAATCGCATCCTATAATTTATATGCACTCAAATGAAGTAAACCTTTGTTTGACATAGCACCGAATACAAGGCGGTTAAAAAATATTCAGAATATAAAATCTTATCTAGTTAAATCCAATACTGTCCATTCCTACTCTATGTCGAGCCCTTTCCAAATCAATCCTATGCAACAGTGGCCACTTCTATGCTATATAGTCTTGCTAGATCCCCTCTATTGCCCTTTAAATTTTATATAAATCTTGTCCATCAAATATAACCCTCCTGTACAAATATATCCAACTGAGTTCAATCCCATTCACTCTGACCAATCTTATCTTAACCAGAAGTGATCAATATAATCTAATCCTATCGAATTCTATTCTATCCATTCTGTTCAATCCCTGAAGCAGCCGAGGACAAGGCAGAGGGACTAATTACATTTACAGATTAATTGCAAGATTAAGTGCCCAAGCTCAATTTCTACCCATGCACTTCAATAAGAGGGTATGCACACCTGTGGTACCTGTGTATGCAAAGTGCTCCCTCTGACCTCTCACGGATATCAACAAGGTCAAATTCATCCACACAACTGTCCCTCACTGGATATTTTTCTGAAGCTAAATTGTCCAGTCCTAAGCTCGAAGGGTTGATTCCAAAGACATGCATGATAGGTTATTTGGTTTGCGTCAAGAAGGGCATCCAGCGTAAATCATTGTCAGATCGTAATGCGAGGGACTCTCTGTGGTGGCCCCTGGTGACAGGGAAAAGCCAAAAAATGAAGAAGAAGAATTGTGTTGCCTAAAAGATTATTTTAGGATTAGTAGGAAAAATGGGAACGGGACAAGAGCGGGAGTCATTTTTAATGGGCGCGGAACAGGATTGGAGTCATTTTACCAAGAGTGTTTCGGGACAGGATTTCTTTTATTCCAAAAAAATGAAAAAATGGGATGGGAAATTTTTTTTCGTGGAAGTAGGATGGGACAGGAATGAAAATCCATTACCATGTCACCCTTTAGTATGTACCTTTCTATATTAATGGTCCCTTTACAGATGCCCAAGTTACTTATGCCATGAGCACTAAAACCCCCCCCATACCATCACAGATGCTGTTATCAACTTAGCGTTGATAACAATCTATACAGTCCTTTTTATTTTTGGCCCAGAAGATACAAAGTCTATGATTTCCAAAAATAATTTGAAACATGGACTTGTCAGACCACAGAATTTTTGCGTCCACTTTGCGTCAGCCCATCTCAGATAAGCTTAGGCCCAGAGAAGCTGGAGGAATTTCTGGGTATTGTTGATATATGGCTTTCACTTTGCATGGGAGATTTTTATTTTGCTCTTGTTGATGGAGCGATAAACTGTGTTCATTGACAATGGTTTTCTGAAGTGTTCCTGAGTCCATGTGGTATTATCCTTTTCAGAATTATGTCTGTTTTAATGCAGTGCTGCCTGAGATATGAGGATCGGTCATGGGCATTCTTGGGCAGTGTTGGTTTTCGGCCTTGCCACTTTCTGGAAGATATTTCTCCAGATTGTCTGAATATTTTGATGATATTATTTACTGTACATGAATTTCAAGCTCACTTTCAAGCTATTTTTACTACTTCACTTTAACATTAGATATCTAAAGTTTTACATATTTAATAGAAACACATTAAACTAAATAGCAAAATACGTGGAAAAAAACCACAAATAAGTCACAGGAATAATCGCAGGGGTTTATCGAAGTATTGACCCTCAGGGAACTCCAAACAGACTTCTTATTAAATAAGTTAACAGGTTGCTGCTATCCTCATCAGTCTCAGGTTATAATGATTAGAGTTATGGCGTGTGCATTTTGTGGCAGAGGCATGACAATTTGTTTTGTTATGTAAACAAACATGAGCACGCATGCAAAGCGCACATAGAGTATACTCCATTTCGCTTTCACCTCCCCCTTTTAAAATGCGCTGGATTTAATCAAACCATATATTTGCTTGTTTGTTATGATAAATACTTTTGGTTTGGATTGTTGTCAATCAGTCTCAGGAGGTGCGACTGACTATTGATTTATTTCATCAGATGGTCTTGAAGTCACTATTCTATGGTTGTAATCTAAATAAAAAACTCTGTCACTAGTACATTTAAATTATGAGTGACCAAAATTTCTTAATAAGCTTATTACACTTTTTATTTGTGGAAAACTTCTGGAAAAAACTTGCTAGCACAAGTTGTTTTTCATGAAGATGTGTGCGAACAAATAAATGACTTTATTACACAGAGAAATTTTCTCAGTTGTTTTGTTAATTTAAGTAGACACTAAATGAAATTTAGTAACTGTTGCATGTAGAAAGGTGAAAATAATAAACATTATTAAACTAACCAGGAAAAAAACTTTTTTTAATCATTGTTTTAATCATTCATGATGAATATAGAAGGAAAAGCTGTTTACTCAAATCTTTACTGAGTACGGTAACCAGAGAGGGCACTTTTTGCTCATGGAGTTGTTCACAAAGTGGTGAAATATGCCCCAGACCCTGTTTTTATTTGGTTCACACAACGTCCCAAATTTATTAGAGTTGGGCGTTGTACAACAAGAACCATATGGCCAGGTGACACCTAATATTTTGGTATAGCGCCCCTTAGAGGACAAAACTTGAATGTCTATAGATTCCAATACTGTATAAGTTTAATCATAATTGGTGGATGTCAAAAAACAGATGAAAACTTATTTGCTGAACTTTTGGCTTACATTTATTGCAGTGATGTTTTACTAACATTTGTAGGTTGTCCGATAGACTTTAGATTCCAAATTTCAGCTTGATCGGATGTACGGCTGCAGAGAAATCTGCAGAAATGTTTATATCGCATTTATTGCACCCTCTATGGCACTACATGAATGTAACTTTACACACTAACTCAGACTCTAGTCCCAAACATACATGCGGTGTCAGATTCTTTCAGTCTTTTTTTTCAGTTTTAAATTGTACATAATCTATTGTTATGTGTTAATTTGCATATGCCAGTCACTTTCTACACAATATTTTCTTAATAATTATTGATCTTAAGTATCTTATGAATTTTTTGTATTGATTATTAGTTTGCAAAAATAGTTTTTTTAACATTATTTAAATTTACACAAAATCTAAGCAGGCAATGCCTAATGGTTCTATCAGCCTTTTATTTTGACCTATAGATTAATAAAAAAAATAAAATCTAAAAATGTAGCCTACGAGATGTGTAGAATAGAATGTTTGTATGCGTTAAAAGAAATATTGTATTTGAAGTTTTTTAAGATGAAATTCCTTTAAACACACTCACATGATCTCAGATTACAAAACTATGCGCTCTGTAAATAAGCATTGTCAAAACTGTGCCTTATACTGTATACTTTTCGTAATAGTTTTTTATACTGAATATATTGCAATTCATATCTATGGCCCTGATCCTCTGAGTATTGCCTGCCTTCCTATCCCTAACTGGGTTTAGTTTAATAAACATCAAATATTTCACTGTATACATAAAACATAAACTTGAGACCTGATGACATAATTTCTTTTATTATTGCAAGTTTTTTTTATCTTTCGGAGTCCCTCGCATTGGGATCTGGCACATGTTTTACACCGGATGCCATTTCTAACGCAACCCTCATCCTTTTAGGCTTACGACCGGACAATTTAGCTTCTCCAATTCACCTAGAATGACAGTTTAGCATTTCCAATTTTCCCGGAAAATTCTCAGTCTCCGGAAATTTCTGTGTGAAGTTTGCATGCTCTTTTCGTGTTTGCGTGGGTTTTCTCTGGGTACTCTGCTTTCCTCCTCCAAAGACATGCATGATAAGTTCATTGGCGTCTCTAAATTGCCTGTTAGTGTGTGACAGTGCGCGTGATTGTGTGTGTGTGCGCCATCTGATGAATTGGCACCCTGTCTAGGGTTGTTCCTGCCCTTGCGCCTAAAGGTGCTAGGTGGGCCCTGGCTTCCCCAGAACTAGGATTAAACATGTATAGAAAATAAATTAATGAATGAATGGATTAATAATTAAGTAATATAAGATTTTCCTTTGTATTCATTCATTTATTTATTAATTTTCTTTCACTTAATCCACACCGGTTTGTGGGCCAGCCAGTGCAAACTTGGCAACTTTGGGCACAAGGGCAGGAACAACCATAGACAGGGCACACAATCCATCGTAAGACACACTTACTTTAGAGCGGGGTGGGCGAACCTTTTAGCTCAGGGGCCACATTGCCTTTTATTATTTGGCAGACGGGCCGGGCCAGCACCAAATTCCTTCATATCAAACATAAACATAAAAAAGCATTAAAGAGTTAATCATTACACTCCGGGGGGGCCATAGTTTGCACACCCCTCCTTTAGAGACACCTATTAACATAACATCCATGTCTTTGAAATACCGGAGGAAACCAGAACATCTGGATAACACAGTTGGCTTTGGTGTTGTCAATTTTATTACATTTTAATTCTGGGGTTGGCAAATGATTTTTGATGTAAAATAGTGGTTAAAAAAGCAAAGAAAATAAAGTAGTAGTCCAAACAAAGAACATGCAAACTCCCCACAGAAATTTCCAGAGTCATCCTACCCAGGCATGAACTTCTAGCACTACCCACTATGACACCATTTTGATCTTTGTCCTTAGAATTATAGAATTTAATTTTACACATATTTTGTTGCATTATATTATCTGTAGTATAGTTTGGAAAAGTTCTGTTTTTCTTACAAAATGAATGCATTAAAAATAAATTATGTTGCATTAAAATCTTCTATGTAGTTTTTACAGAATGGAATGCAAATATCATCAACTAGAAAAAAAGATAATGAGTCAATTTTATACTTTAACAGAATTTAATTTTATTATTCAATAAAAATGCTTCTTAAATGCCACCTTTATTTTTGACAACCTTAAGCCGTACATAATAGGATTAAGAAGTGGTGGGCAGATCACAAAATATACTGAAATTATTACACGCAACACAGGTGGCATATTTATCTTATCAAATCTACTTGAGAATATTTCAAAGGAACAGCCAAGAGAGAAATTCAAGAGTGAAACAATCTGTGGTAAGCAAGTGCTCATGGCCTTTTGAGTAGTCTCTACAGAGGAATTTAGACAAACTCTTAAAATCATTATGTATGAATATAAAATAAGTATTAAGGGAAGCACTATTGAAACTATGGCCCCAAAGATACCATAAATGTTATTCACAGTGGTGTCAGAACAAGCAAGTTTCACAAGAAGATAATTGTCACACCACACTTTCTCTATTACATTCCCACATAACTCTAAGCGCACACTTAAAAAAATGTTAATGGTGATCTTTAAACAAGTTACAGTCCAAACCAGTATAATCAATACATACACCCTATTATAAGTCATTATACTTCTATATAGTAATGGATAACAGATAGCCACATACCTGTCATAAGACATAACTGCTATACTTCCAAATTCCACAGATGCAAATGTGTAAAGGCAAAATATCTGCACATAACAGGAAGCAATTGCAACTTCATGGGATGTTGTTAATATATTTGTCAAAATAAAGGGGAAGAATGAAGTACTACCATACAATTCATTAAGAGACAAGCAACAAAGAAAAATATACATAGGTTCATGTAGTGTTTTTTCTACCCAAATTATACCAATAAGTATTGAATTTGCTAATATAATTGTTATATACAACAGTAATGAAAGAACAAAATAAACATAGTTAATCTGCCCAACCTCTAAATAGCCGGTCAGTATAATGGAAGTGAAATGTGTTGAGTTTACCATGATTCTTTTTTGTTTTAAGATTAATTATACAGGAAAATAAGGGTAAACCAAGTTAACTTCAATACTTTAAGTCTGTACAGACAAATACAGCAACTCAAAAAAGTAATAAGGCAATATGCTGTATATATTTATGAGTACTCTATACAATATGTATATTTATTTATGTGTGTGTGTGTGTATTATTGACAGTATTGCTTTTTTCCTTTGAACAGTTGATCTCTGTAGTGTTGAAATCTTCCTTTTACATTCATATCTCTTCAGTATCAGTTCTTTAAAATTGCAAAAAGAAAGACAGTTATATATAAATAAGACAATCTTGTTATATATAAATAAGACAATCTTATAAATAAGACAATATATATAAATAAGGAATCTTGCAAACATTTTAGACATTTGTTACAGAACAATAGTGTTATAATATTATCATGGGTTTTTAATAAAGATACCAGCAGAGCTTTATGCAGATGCTGTGTACCCACGGCTAGCAAAATAAATTTTAGAGATGTAGCAGGCCAGCATAAAAATTGCGAACTAATTATTGCTATTCATAAATTATTCATAATTTTTTTTTTTTGCATAAATAAGTTAAAAAATAATTTTAATTACTGTATACCTACTTTTACCTTCATCTGGATATTGAATCATATTTTGCCTAAATTCACCTATATTTATGGTGTGGGAAAGAATGATGGGCGTGATTTAAGAAAGAGTCCAGGGAGTTATTCACTGATTGCTTTTCAGTTACCGAACCACTTTACAATCACTGGAAACTTTATTCCAGTGTAGCTCAAATCATATTTAATTAATGAAGAGAATTTGAATAGAAATGAATGCATCAACATTTAACTAAGCTACTCAGCAAATTCCTCTGAAACCTGTCCAACATTTTAATGTTTTCCTAATGTAAATATAAAAAAAAACTTGAAACATTGAAATATACTAAACTTTAAAGAGACATTTGCATTGGCATTGGCTGGGGAACAGGTTTTCAGGAGAAGAGAAAAATTAATGAAAAGAATTCGAACCTGTGTTTTACGGGTGCTGCTAGTGCTGCGAGCTAAAAGAAGCTTTTTATACCCGTTAGTACAGTATGTAAACAAAAAGGAGAATGTTGATGCAAACATGTAAAAGCAGAAAAAAAGTTGAAGAAACATGCAAAGGTAGAAAGTAATAGAAAACATAAACAGGAAAACCTGAGAATGCCTATAGATGAATTTAAATCTCGCGTCTTAACGATAGTGCCACTCGGGCTGCTTAAGCACGGCTGAAAGATAAGGGCAGAGTGTAGTTTTTCAGCAAGACGACTGTAAACAGGAAAAAGGAGGTTAGACCAGATTTAAGAAATAAGGGAATAAAAATAGGGAATTTCAGAAAGAAGATATATAGATGAATTTATAGCAAACAAATTGCACCCACAAGCTAAACTGTCCCTGCCTCAGATTACCTCTGGGCAGAGCCTGTACCACTGCTTTGCTCTTCAGCTTGGTGTACCTGCATATGATTACTTCTGATTAGTGTGACATCATCAGGGAAGCATAACCATGGTAGTACGCCGGGTTCCTCTTCTAGGGAACGCTCCTGAGGGCCATGCATCTTCCCTTCAGGAACTGTGGAAGTCCCAGATGAGGTTTGGGTCCAGGATGTCAGCCAGGCACATCCAAGAATGCTCCTCAGGACCATACCCTTCCCAAACATTGCTATTCCTCAACTGTCAACTGTCCAGAAGTTTGAGAATGGTGAGAGTGGGGACACCTTGGATAACACAGGGGGCAGGAGGGGCAGGGATTGAGGGTTAGGTACCTCATAGGTATGGCCTGATGTGCTAGGCATGATATGGGTGGTAAGTGCAATGCATGAAATGGTGGTAAAGCCGCTGAGCGAGGCAAGGTCAGTCAAGTCACTAGGAAGTCAGCAGGAAGTCTCTAGTGGAGAGCCAGACCCTTCGTCCCTAGTGGAAGGAAGGATTTTTAGTTTGTCTTGTTACTGTTCTCTGCTTGGTGGCCTGCTGGCTAGGCAGTCGATAGTGGGTTGCCCTCCGCCATGTCTAGGAGTCCCAACATGGGACTAGGAGTGGATGGAGTAGTCACTGGGTCTGGCTATAGGCATTTTATTCCTCACACACCTCTGGCCTCCTAAACTTGTGTTTATATTTCGGGTGTCACAAATAGCCAGTTGGGTGGTCCACCCACAGGGTCAGGGTGTTGCCATAAGGCTTGCATGACCACTGTCTTGACTGGCTATTGGCCAGAGCCAGACATTTGGGCAGTTGTATGATGAGTTTACAGGTGCTTCAGGAACTCCTGCTGCCGGGTGAAGGCATCTGGCTTGAGGTTTTTGAAACCTGACCTATACGATAAGATGATGTCAAAGCAACTGAAAAACATAACATTTTTCTGGCCCCATTCCAAGTGGAATCAGGATAACCATAAAATATTCTATACAATAAGAATCAGTTACTTACGAAAATTAATGATATTAATAATTGGTACTTTATTGTATAGGCATAGGGATTTTTTTCTCTGCATTTAATCCATCCAGGGTTGCACTGCACTGAGAACACCTGGAGCAGTGTGCAGCCCCCTGTTTATTTAAAATTGCGGTTTAGTATTCTTTGCTCAATGGCACTTCGACCGTGATCTGCCTGGAGTTGGGACTGAAATAATGACCTTTTTTCCTAAGCCCTCTGCCCTGTCTATTAGGCCAAAGCTGCCCATTCTCATTTGAACAAAAATATCACTTGTCACTTGTTATAGTTTTATCTCAATAGTGAATAATAACATTTTAGAAGCCCTTTCATATTTTTTATCATTTTATGCATGTTGTATACTTACATTCCCTTTAAAGTGTACTGTCTAAATCAAGAGTTACACAAATTAAGTCACCTTTGCTTTGCTCGACCGCATGACCATTGGGACTTAATTATATGATCTCTAATTGCAAAACAAGTATTGACCCACACAAAGGGATTGCAACATGTTCTCCAGGGATACATGGCTTAAATTAGTTTGATAGGTTTCTGGGTGGACTGCTTTGTAGTGTGTAACAAAACATGTTTATCTATGTTGTATGCATCACAGGGGGATATCTGAACCTGCGGTACATTTTCCCTGCCTTAGTACACATAGGTTAAGAGGAAATAAGGTGAAGTCAGGCCTACCTAATAGGTGACCAAAAATGTTTAAAACTTCCATCATGACCCACTACTTGATATTAAAATAAAAATTAATACTATTGTGTTTATTGTTCACTATAAGAATTCCATTATAAATATTCTGTAAGGTTTATAGCAATACAAAATATAAGCAGGATTTAGGTATTCTTATGACAGGACAAGCCAAAAAGTGAGTTATTTGTCTCTGTCTATTGTTGAACATACACTGTCAGCAAAATGTCGACATATAGTACATACTGTATGCTGTGTTGCAATTTTTTATGTTTATAAAACATACAGCTGCTGTGTTTGAACTAAGCAGTAGTTGTAATTTTATAAAAGAGTATTAGGTCAGACGGCGCAAGTTTTTTTTTTGGAAACAAGACTCAAACGGGACCCCCATCATTTGAGCTATACCAAATTAAACATTAAAGCAAAAATCTTGCTATATGATCACATAGATTGATAATTAATAATCTCATAAAATGCAAAACACATGCAGTTTGTTATTTTTTAAAAATTAAATGTATTAATGCATTCATCTTTATTCAGAATATCTATGGAAAAAGTAGGAAATGAGAATGCAACCTGAATGTAAACACACTGGAATGCTTATTAATGCTGAATGCCATGGCAAAGAAGCTAATCAGCACTGTCAGCGTGTTTATTTCAATGGTCTTAACGATCATTCATTTATTCATTTTCTATACTCGCTTATTCCTAAGTTTAGGGTCACGGAAAAGCCGGTGCCCACCGGGCAACTCTGGCCACAAGGGACCAGGAACAACCTTAGACAGGGTGCCAATCCATCATAGGGTGCACAAACAGATTCACACACTTATGCGCAATTTAATTGCACCAATTAACCTATCATGCATGTCTTTGAAATGCGGGAGGAGTACCTGAAGAAAACTCCCCACGAACACGGGGAGAACTCCACACTAAAATTTACAGAGTCACCCCACCCTGGGCTTGAACCCAGCATCTTGTTGCTGTTAGGCCACAGCACTATCCACTGCACCACCATGCCACCCGGCTTACCAATGGGACTAATTAAAGTGAACAAAAATTAACTATAATTTGACTTTATAATTAAGGGTCTATTCAAAGTCTCCTATTGGGATTTGGTGGACACAGAGCTGCTGATTAATGAGCTTTAAAATATTTGAGCAACTGAAAAAAATACAATAATATTCAAATATTAAATATTATGTATTATTTAAATTATCGTTTTGGGACTATGTAAATTTATCATGTATACAGATGTTGGATCTCTAATTAAACCAACATTGAAAAAATATATCTGCAAGGACTATTTGTGTTAATTGCTTCTATGCTTTTAAAATCAAGTATTAATATGTGAATTAAATATTGCAGTGATTATGTGTATGTCCTTTTAAATGAATTATTGCCACAGAGACACTGGTAGTTTTTTTGCCCCACAATAACCTTGGTAATTTCCATGTGAAGTTTGCATGTTCTCCCCGTGTTCTTGCGGGTTTTCTCTATAATTCCAAAGACAACCTCAGCAATGGCATACAATTCCTGATTCAGTAAGGTCTTGAATAACTTAGTACAATATTTGGAGCAAATATATAATTCGGAAAGGTGCATTTATGAGTCACCAAATGCATCCAAAAAATATAACTTTTCATCATATATGTACTTTGTCTTTCACAATTTGTCACAGAATAGACAAATATAAGTCACTTTCAGATTAATATGATTATTTATACCTGCTGTACTGTGTGGAGTAGAACTATGATGTCCGTAATGTAAACAATGGATTGGGACCCTGTAGATGGTTGGATTAATACTATACTTCCTGACATTTCAAAAGTCTGAAGACACTACCCCTCCCTACACTGGGACAATTCTCAGCAACACTTTGTTTTGTAAATAAATGTGTATTCAGATGCTATGAGTGTAATAAGACAGACAGCAAGACGTCTTTGTGTGTGACAGATAACAAGAGTGACTTTCGTAGAATATATGCATTCAGAATTTTTTTTTTACTTTGGCTAATATTTCTATAATTCTCAGCAACCCTTTATTGAGAGGGTTCACCAGTCTTTTAACCTCATTCAAGGTTAAAATGGGGAAAAAGGTTATATTCTGCAGTCACTACGAGCTGGATATTTATTGTTTTGCTAGGACAAGATGGAGTTTTTTGTGCAAGTAAATAAAATAATTTATTCACACAAAGTAAAATTCTCATGTTTTATTACTTCACACTAAATGAATTTTACGTGTCAAGTTCTGAGGTAAGTCTCTGATCTTGATTCTCTAACTTTATGGCACACCTGCAATATCTACCAGACAGGCACCCCCTCACACCCCCACGCTCACTGATACCTCATGGTATCTTCCTCCATCATGCTGATTGACCTTACTTCACCCCTCATGCTGACTGGCTCTTCTACTCTATTAGATATCCATTTTACATATTTTGTCTGAGGTTCTTAAAACCTCCCATTATATTATTTTCTTCAGTAACCTGCATAAAAAACAAAATATGCTCCTCATTTAATTCGTTATTGTAAAATGACCCCGCAACAAAGATATGGAGACAAGTGCAGTTTACACTGTTCGAAATTATTATGCAAATAATATTTTCTCAGATTTTCCAAAATAACCTATATGAATTGCGGTCATTGTAATTTTCCAAG